>OY998253.1:39791142-40383642 GCA_963922045.1 Persicaria maculosa | reverse complement strand
TTGTTTCAATTTCTTGCATTAGGTATAAAAAAAAATCAGTTCGAAAAATATCAAAAAAAAAGAGACATTCAAGATTGGACCTAGGAGAATAAAATTCACTAGGGGCAAAAGTAAGTCAAAAAAAAAAAGGAGAATTGTTGATCTAGTGCAAGAAAACTTCCAAAGGGATCAAATTTGGTGATTTTTGAAGCCCTAGTCAACATACCTTCATCCATTACCTCCCAAACACAAACCTTGAAACCCTACCCATGCAACTACAACATCATACCTTAAGTTTTCAAATCAAAAGAGGTAAATTTCCAAAATTTCTTTTATTTTCTTTATTTTTCCACAAAATCAGTCTTTTGTCTTCTTTATTTCTCTTTGTCGAGTACTTCTTCTCTGTGTCGAGTGCTCTTTGCATTGTTCTTTGTTGTGTCGAGTACCGCAGACCCTTGTCGAGTGCTCTCTTGTGCGTGTTGAGTGATGCAAACTCCCGTCGATTACTCCTTTGATATTGCCGAGTGTGTTTTGTTGTGTCGAGTGCTCTCTCTTGCCTTTCTCGAGTACTCTTGTGCTCTTTGTCGAGTGCAGTCTTGTGTTTCTCATTCATTCTCTTAATCTCTTACCTTGTATTGCTAGGTTTTAGCTTGAGTGTTGATTTGCCCAAAGCGGATTGAAACAACAAGCGTGACATACCAATTAGAGAGGGAGTGTGAGCGACTGTTGAGAGAGGAAATCGTGAATGCAAACAGTAAGTAAATAAAGTAAAGCAAACCGATCGAATCCTAGCAAATAATGTTCAAGACTCCCTCCAATGTAGTAAGCGAAAGTCAGGTTCGAATCCACGAGGAAGCTGGTCAGCGGATCCTAAGCAGCGACGCAATCTCACAGACAGAAGTCGACCACAGGTTGTCGATCTCGACTAGGGTTAGTCGATAGAAGATCAGACAAGTTGAACAGCGCAGCAGCAGTCACAGGCGGTTGCCGATATCGAGTACAACTTACTCGATATCGAGTAAACTCGTCGATGTCGATGAAGTCCTTGTCGAGCACCTGCACAGGAAAAGCTACGGCGATCTGGGATCGGGGATCAGTAACTCGATATCGACCAGAAGTTGTCGATATCGAGGAAGGCAGAACTTAAAGCGAAATAAAATAAAGACAAAGGCTTTCGGGACTCGAAATAAACTGTATAAAAGACAACTTCCAAGATTGGGGTTTGCGATAACAATAACCAAGCATGCATAAGGCAGAAATAAACAGATAATCATGTAAATCGCATTAAAGGATCAAGCTTTTGCCTTTTTCAACAATTAGACAACTCTTTCACGAAACCCTAATTGTCTCTACTGATTTTATGTTTACAATCCAAGTTGTTAGCATGGACCTCTATTAGATGGGTAATAAACACATAACAAGTAGTAGATGCTCAAAACATGATAAAAGTCGGATCTTTACCTCAAACACGCCGGGCTATCGTCGGGCTCACCCCAACCCTAGAAGTGGGTGGACTACTCGCGCTTCATCGCAACCTCAAACATTGATTGAAAGGAAATAACTACTTGCATTAAACCAAACTGAAGAAAGTACAAACCGAACAAAGCCAGATCACTTTCGCTCCTTTGCTCCACTCGGCCTCTCTTTCTCTCTCTACTACTACTCCTTAGTGTTTTAGAAAACTCTTTCCGCTAGTGGTCGCTCACTCTTCTTTTCAATCCTTTAAGACTTTAAGATATGCTCTCCTGAAGCAACGCTTGATGAGACCAGACGTGAAATTGAATGAATAGAAATCAGCCCCATGGGCTTTATTTATAGGCTTCTAATCCTTGCTATTCAAGGATAGAAATCTCTATCTATATCTAAGGATAAATCATAAATAAAAGAAACATTTATCTTAAAAGGGAAATATATCTAAAAGGCTAAAATATCTTCAAGTGGATAAATCTTCTCTTCATTGGATGGATCTTGATAGACTCGGATAGAACTCGAATAAATTCGGCCACAAGCAAGCCAAAACCGTGTCGGACTGCTCATATCGCATACGCGGCTCCGGATAGATCTCCTCGATATCGAGTAAATTACTCATATCGAGTAGAGTTGGCGTCGACTTCAACTTCAGCGGCATGCTCGACTAGCTGGTCCTCGACATGGCTCGGACACTGGCCCTCAGGTGTTGTCGATATCGAGTATCTTACTCGATATCCAGAAAATTGGGTTCGTCAACTTGGCAGGTCTGGCTTAGTCGAGCAACTCTCTTCGACACTGCTCGGACATGTGGTTCTGGGTTTGTCGATATCGACGACGGATGTTGCTCAGCATCGGTTGTCTGGTCAAGTCGAGTAGCTCTCCGCGGCTCCTCGATCCGGCTTCTTCCTCGACTCCAGGCTGGTCTTCAAGGCTTTGTCGATATCGAGTAAGTAACTCGATATCTAGGAGTGTCCTGGAGTCGGGTTGCTTCGTTCCTCAGCTTCTCGACATGGCTGTCCTCGATCATTGTGTGTCCGGACTTCTTTAGTAGATATCGACAAAGACTCGCCGATATCGAGTAGCTTTAAGCTTCAGTCTTTACTTCTTGGTTTTCTCCCGAAATGGCTCCATATTCTGTAATATTAAACCAAAACTTATGTAGATCTCCATTTCTTGCAAATAAGCACATATTACATAAATTCGACATATTCCCAACCCGAAATATGCAAAGTGTATAGAATATGAAGCTAAACTGTGCATTTCAACATGGCTATTTTAATAGACATCAAATCACCCCATACTTAGACTTGCTTGTCCTCAAGCAATAACCAATACCTATAACATATCCTTCAAGTCTTCGCCTTTGTCAAAAGCAACATCTCAGGTAGTAGCAATGTAAGGCAAGTGAATTTAACGTCATCACACATATATGATCGATCCATAGGCATAGGCAATATAAATCCAACCTCACTAGGGTAAAGTGTTTACACTCAACTCTCAATGTTTTTAGGCTATGCAGTTCAACTCTCAACTCAATTCCATATACAATCTCATAAACATTGCAATTTAAATATACATCCACTTCGCAGCCAATTATGTAAATGCAACAAGAATTATCAGGAGGACTTCGCTCAATAGAAGTCTTCAAAGAAGATTCCATTCGGCGGGGTTGTAATGGGGCTTGGTAAGAAATAAAAGGGTATGGAATTATTTGGCCATGTGGTGCTTAATAAAATTCGGGAATCAAGACTCCTAAATTTCCAACACAACTCAACCAAACCATAACTCTCAATCATATGCATCAACCAAACTCTCCAACTTATCTCAATGAAGTATGTAATCTTTCAAACTTAATTAACCTCTCCAAAGTATGAATCTTGCGAAAATGAAAGAAATAAGGTAAATTTGGCTCATGCACTTTATTCATAATTGCAAACTTTTCTTCTTTTGCTTTTCTCTTCTCTTTTTTTTTTTGATTTTTTTTGAAACGAAAATAACTAGTGCATTTATAGGGTGAGCCAAAAATCCTTTTACATAGTAGGCATAGAAAGATAAAAATATAAAACCAACCCATATCTCAATAAATTCAAAAATCCTTTTCACTTGAAATGAAACACAAGCTCATTCTTTCCACAAATCATCATTCCAACCAACTCTAAGTCTTAATTCCCAAACGGGGGTCAAGCTCAATTTGGCTAAGGATAATTTTGTGGAGTTTATAATAAAAGTCTCAGGCTAATGTTCTGGTTTCAAGAAGGGATAATGCAGGGTAGGTAAAGAGAGGATAAAATTGGCTTAAAAGGTGCCTCCATCATTTAATTCTCATTTACATAAACATATAAATGCATTGGCTTTGAATAACTATCACAACATTTAGAGATGCATAGGAAGAGTAAATACACTCAAGAAAGCAGAGTCTGACCTGGAGTCGGGTTGCTTCGTTCCTCAGCTTCTCGACATGGCTGTCCTCGATCATGGTGTGTCCGGACTCCTTTAGTCGATATCGACAAAGACTCGTCGATATCGAGTAGCTTTAAGCTTCCGTCTTTACTTCTTGGTTTTCTTCCGAAATGGCTCCATATTCTGTAATATTAAACCAAAACTTATGTAGATCTCCATTTCTTGCAAATAAGCACATATTACATAAATTCGACATATTCCCAACCCGAAATATGCAAAGTGTATAGAATATGAAGCTAAACTGTGCATTTCAACATTGCTATTTTCATAGACATCAGCGACACACTTGTGAGTTTGTTTATATTTTACTAACCTTTACATACTTCTTTGTTTGTTTTATTTGCCATGCCTAATCAGGGAAACAATGAAAATAATGCCAACAATGGCAAGAACGACAACAACTCCAACAATACCTCGACTGTGTCGCCTGAGATGTTCAACAACATGGTTAACAATCTAAATGCGACCTTGGCAGCGGTGATGGATAGGCTTGCAGTAGTAGAGGCTCGGCCAACCCGTTTGAACACCGTGGCTGGGCAAAAGAATCCAGGGCGTGATGAGCCGTCTGATGACATCTAATTTAGTCATATTTTAGGCTTGCATTTGCATATTAGTTTAGATCATTTTCATGCATATTTATTATATTTTATATTTTATTTAGTCTATTTTGCATTTTCGGAGTCTACACCGAGTGTTTATGTATTTCAGGTATTTTGACACTATTATTGTGAAAATTCGAGACTTGATACGAAAAGACAAGCAGGATTGAATCGGACCCGAGAAGCCGAATGACCAAGTGTGGAAATTGCTAGATTTGGAAGTAATTTATGTGGGCTGAAATTAGAATGAAGTTTTGGGTTAGTTTTTAATTCTATAAATTTCTGGGCTGAAATTGTAATTTGGTTAAAGTTGTTTACATATATACTGCCGTATGTGATTAGAACGGGGGGGGGGGGGGGGGGGGGGGGTTCGGACTTGGAACGCCGCGGAGCTTTGCCGCACAGCACTTCGTAGTTTAGGTTTTAGTTTAGGTTTTTGTTTTTGGCATTTTACCGTTTGGATCGAGGACGAAGATTTCTGGTTTGCATCTTATTTTATGCATGTCTTTAATTTATTCCATTTTTTTCTATATTATGTTTAGCTAGATTTTCCGTTCTAGGGTTAGGGTGAACCCGACAATGTCGCAAATTGTTTGATTTCGATGTTTGCTGAACTTGGTCTGAATTCTATAAATTGATTTGATCCTAGTTGCTTAACCTAATTGATGTTAATCGATTAGAATCCTTTTTAGATTCAAGATGCTACCGCTGCGAATTTAAATTGGATAAATAGATGAAATTCATGAACCCGAAAGGAGGATTGATTTCATCGGAACCCTAGGATTAAACTTGAGAAGTCAACAATTGTTATTGTGACATTTAAACAATTGTTGAGGACTCTTGAGGATTAATAAATTATCGTAGATTCTTAGGTGTGAATCGGTTAGGCGGAACGTGACAGCGAAAGTTTAATTGATTTTCTCCTAAGGTCTATAAAGAACTTAAAGGGTCTAGATTTGGTTAATTTAGACACGATTACTACAACATGCGACAGCTGAGTAGTGATGACTTTAGATAATTTACCTTCAAATTGACATATTAATAAGATGAAGTTCGAGTGAATATCGGGTTGAATTCGTTGTGGCATTGTCGTGGGAATCCTTAACTCTGGAATTGCTTCTCATATATATTTTCTTCATAATCTTTGCTTATTTTTCTTAGTTTAGTTTAAAATCAAATCCATCTTTCTTGGCTTAGCTTATTAGTTCTAGATAACAATTGATACAGATTTAATCCTCGTGATCGATATCCGTATACTGCAATTGATCTCGTATTCTTGCGAGGTTGGTTCAGGCTACACTATTCTTGTGTTGGTTTAGACCACATCAAGTTTTGGCGCCGTTGCCGGGATTATTGATAGTATTGGTTGTTTCTATAAACTAGTTTGCTAAGTCTTTCTTTTGCTTTTGATTTTTTTTTCTTTCTTTTTGTGATTTCAGGTGTGTTCTTCTAGAAATGAACTGTGTTCCATATTGTGATGTTTTGTCATCCGTTGGTCATGCCACTTTGGAAAATCAATTCTCGATGGATGAGAACCATGCTCATTGCGAGTTTTGTGGGGGTTTTGGGCATATGATCTCTGAATGTCCGTTGTTGTGGGCCCGCACCTACGAGGATGCTGATGATATATCCCATAGGTGCAATTCTGATGAGTATTATGACAACAATCACACTCATGAAAGGGCTCTGATAGGATTTCAGTTTCAACCTCCACAACCTCCTCCCGAGCAAGGACCATATTCACACCTATCAACGGAGGAGCTACTCGCTAAGATTGCGGCAGTTGAAGCCTGAATTGCTCAGCTTACCATGAATGCCCAAACTTTTCCAGAGAGTCTCTCGAGCCAAACAGATGTCAGTGATAGTGACAATGACGATTGCATTGTCGTAACTATTGAGATTGAGGAATATCTTGAAGAGCATATACATGAGTCTAAGGTGCATGAGATTGATGATCCTAGGGAAGAGGAATCCACAGAAGAACCCGAATTGGTTGTTCCCCGAGTATACATGTCACCGTCGCTATTTTCTGAAGTGATGGTTCAAGAGAATGTTAAGGAATGATTCGGAGCGTTCGCTGGACTACTCTCCAAGTGGCATATAGATGACCTTTCAAAGGAAGTTCTCGTTGACATACCGCCATACACCAAATCCCAAGAGGAAGCCTTTCCATTCGAAGATGGTGGTAACAGTGAACACACAAAGGAACAAAATGCTAAGGAGAAGAGCACATCTTTCGGGAGCTTGAGCTTCAATGGATTCCGATTATATCGCCCCGAAAGGACTTTACTAGATGGGTGGATCGAGCAATGGACCATCCATTCGGGAAGGTTCAAACGTTTTTGGGGTCAACCTAAGGTAAGTTCTCCTCCTATTTTAGTTGTTTAGTTAGGATTGTTTGTTGCTTTATATTTTAAAAAAACTTCAAAAATAAAAAATAAAAATATAAAATAAAATAAAACCGCACCTAAATTGAGTGATCTCAGCAAGCAGGTGAGCGGGCGTGCGCTTCAAGTGCGCGCCTGCGTGGATCATTCCAAAAAAAATAAAAAATAAAAAATTCAGCTTTTGTTTCCATCTTCCCCTGTCATTCAGACCTACATGGCCACATCCGCACCCCTCTTCACCAGAACTCTCGCCTTCACCATCACCCTCCACACCTCCTGCCGCCCACCGCACCAGGCACCGCCGGATCTCCTTCACCGCCAGCCTGTTAACGCCCTTCGCTGCTCTACCTTCACCGGCACCTCACAACAAATCAACGCCTCTCCTCCACTCACCTTTCCACCGGACCAGCCACCGCCGAAACCCTAACCTTTTCGCCCCCAGGTCCCGCACTCCACCCTGAAGCCTCACTGTCGCCGGATTCCTCTACGCCGACTGCCAGCAGTCAACCCACACCCAGATCTCCGCCCTGTCGCTCCCTCTCGCAGGTCAGACTTCTACCCTATTTCAACTGATACTGTTGAATTAATCGCTAGCAATGCGGAATTCTTGAGTTTGTTGTATCTTCGGATGATCCATTGGAGATGTTTCCGATTTGGATGCGCTAAACTGATTTTGTGCTTAACTAAGTTAGAAGCAATTGATTCATCGATGGATTCGGGTGCTTATTTTGGCTGAATTTCTTTTTTTGCTTCTAGCTTGAGATTGAAATAGTTTGCCTCTTGTTGCCGAGTTGCTGAGCTAACCGGTGAATGATTGATATTCTTATATTTGGAATTGAATTCCTACTTTGCACCGATTTCATGTTGTTCTGCACTTCGGTTATTCCGAGATGTGAAAGTGTTAGCAGTTAACTGGACTGATTTGTTTGATCATATCGAAGTGTGCTTTTGTTCAGCTTGCTCAGGGAGGGTATAATGGTATATGCTATAATTTTCCTACTCTTGATCATTCTCCTGGACTAAACTACTTGTTACACATGATGCTTCCATTGTGTCTGTTTGGTCTTGAGTCTCTTTACTCTGATTTTTGCTCCCGAATCTAGCTTTCTTGATTTGTACCAATCCCTGGTAGACATTTGAGACTTTGAAGTGATAAGGTACTCCCTGAGCTGATTGAAATTTCCTTGCTATATTTGAAATCAACTGAGTTATTTTTTGAGTCTCATGCTTGTAGAAAACTTTGGATTGAAATTTAGAGGTGTTATTTGACTGTTTTTTATTGCTGAAATTGATCACTTTAGCTCTTGAAGTCTAGTCATGTACACTAATTTTTTTGAAATGTTTTCTGCTTGGCTTGGTGATTTCTATGATTCTGTCCCTCCTAGAGTTTTTTTTGTTTGTCTCATGCTCTCTGCATCCATATTAATTTTTCATGAATTTAGTCGTAAATCTATGGATGAGCATGATCTAGAGGGCTGATTTTTCTTTGATTGCTGAGTTGATGTAGTGCTGAATTTTATTGGTTATTGGATCCTGGTTGCTATTGTGATATCGTTGTGCTTGTGAGGATGGTATCTGCTGCTGTTTTTGTGCTTTGCGCATGCCAAATTACAAAGAAGATGCTGCCGGGATTTATTAGATATCACAGATGGTTCCAAAAAAAAACCTTGCACTAATACCTCGGATTAGGATGGCTTGAATTTTCCTCGAGTGTGCCTGATTCTTTAGTGAGTTTCCTCTTCCCTTACTCTTTCTTTTTCTCTACTTTGAGGACAAAGCAGATTTTAAGCATGGGGTGGGGGTAACTAACTTGTAATTCACATGTAGCTCATGTGTGTAACTCTGTTTTTGCATATAATTTTTTCATTTTTTTTTGTTTTTTATGTGCATTTCATACATTGCATTTCATTTGCATATAGATGTTTTGAGATGAACCGTTGCTAATAAAAATTCCTTGCTCTTCTTGAAGAACATGTCACTTCCTTGATTGAAATTGGTTGATGATATCCTCTAAGGCATGTTAAAAAAGCTTGTGATGATTTGGATATTTGGGTTTATGCTATAATTCTTTCAAAACTAGTCATTACTTGAGACTTGTTGAGATTGAGATTCTAAGACAAAAGCCGTGAGATTCTGGGCCTAGGACTAACAACCATGAGTCCTCTTTCTTTTGTTTGTGAATTACTCATCTTGATTGCTCTATCTTCAGAACTTGCGTTAGAACCTTTTGAGGCCACATGTATGACTTGTGTGCATTGCATAAACATGATTGAGGCAATTTTGTTAGCCTATTATTCCCTTCCTACCCGTAGTTATATCCTTTGCTTGAAGGCCATTGAGCCTATTTGCCTATTCATTTGTAGCTCCACGATATTATCCTTAAGCCTATTTTAGCCTTGTTTACCCATTCGGGAATTAGGACGAAATAGAATTATGGTTCATTTGAGTGGAGAAGGGAGAATACTTGGCTTTGAGTGATTATGTATTGAGTGAGGGGTAAGGTGCTTAAATTGTAAGTTTCTTGTGATGAAGAAATAAAAAATGAAAAAAAAATGATGAAAAAAATAAAGAAGAAGAAAAAAAGTGTATAAAATTCTTCATCACTAGAGAAATGTTTGTGAAAAGGGAATGGGTTTTCAAAGTTGTGAGTTTTGAGCTTATTTGATTATGTAATGTGGTTGTTGAGAGAAATTTGGTATGTGCGTGAAAAGAAGTTGAAATTGTGGGGGAAGTTTAGGAAGTAATTTTTTTTCCCGGATTTTAGCACCACAATGGCCAAAGAATTCTATGCCTTATTTTTCTCACCTTGGCCCCATTACAACCTATGAAAAGACCTCATGATTTATGTTTTTGTGCATAGTCCAAGTGATGGAGATTTAGGACGCTAATGCAAGCCTATGGTGGATGAGTTTTCATGATTTGAGCTTGAGCGACATCTATACCCTAAATACAAGAGTGAGAGCGTTCCACAAAAAAAAATATGTCCAATGTGAGGTCTTGAAATTGATGTCTTGACTTGTCTTTTGTATGATTTGCTTGTTTTTGTTTTGAACCCAATGTCTTGATCTAAATGAGAAAAAGCATTGATTGGATAGAGATCGAAATCTTTCTTGTGAAATCTTTACACTTGTTCTTGCTTGAGGACAAGCAAGGTTCAAGCATGGGGTGATTTGATGACATCTAATTTAGTCATATCTTAGGCTTGCATTTGCATATTAGTTTAGATCATTTTCATGCATATTTATTATATTTTATATTTTATTTAGTCTATTTTGCATTTTCGGAGTCTACACCGAGTGTTTATGTATTTCAGGTATTTTGACACTAGTATTGTGAAAATTCGAGACTTGATACGAAAGGACAAGCAGGATTGAATCGGACTCGAGAAGCCGAATGACCAAGTGTGGAAATTGCTAGATTTGGAAGTAATTTATGTGGGCTGAAATTAGAATGAAGTTTTGGGTTAGTTTTTAATTCTATAAATTTCTGGGCTGAAATTGTAATTTGGTTAAAGTTGTTTACATATATACTGTCGTATGTGATTAGAACGGGGGGGGGGGGGGGGGGGGGGGGGCACAGCACTTCGTAGTTTAGGTTTTAGTTTAGGGTTTTGTTTTTGGCATTTTACCGTTTGGATCGAGGACGAAGATTTCTGGTTTGCATCTTATTTTATGCATGTCTTTAATTTATTCCATTGTTTTCTATATTATGTTTAGCTTGATTTTCCGTTCTAGGGTTAGGGTGAACCCGACAATGTCGCGAATTGTTTGATTTCGATGTTTGCTTGAACTTAGTCTGAATTCTATAAATTGATTTGATCCTAGTTGCTTAACCTAATTGATGTCAATCGATTAGAATCCTTTTTAGATTCAAGATGCTACCGCTGCGAATTGAAATTGGATAAATAGATGAAATTCATGAACCCGAAAGGAGGATTGATTTCATCGGAACCCTAGGATTAAACTTGAGAAGTCAACAATTGTTATTGTGACATTTAAACAATTTTTGAGGACTCTTGAGGATTAATAAATTATCGTAGATTCTTAGGTGCGAATCGGTTAGGCGGAACGCGACAACGAAAGTTTAATTGATTTTCTCCTAAGGTCTATAAAGAACTTAAAGGGTCTAGATTTGGTTAATTTAGACACGATTACTACAACATGCGACAACTGAGTAGTGATGACTTTAGATAATTTACCTTCAAATTGACATATTAATAAGATGAAGTTCGAGTGAATATCGGGTTGAATTCGTTGTGGCATTGTCGTAGGAATCCTTAACTCTGGAATTGCTTCTCATATATATTTTCTTCATAATCTTTGCTTATTTTACTTAGTTTAGTTTAAAATCAAATCCATCTTTCTTGGCTTAGCTTATTAGTTCTAGATAACAATTGATACAGATTTAATCCCCGTGATCGATATCCGTATACTGCAATTGATCTCGTATTCTTGCGAGGCTGGTTCAGGCTACACTATTCTTGTGTTGGTTTAGACCACATCACCGTCTCCCGATGAAAGGGAAGTAAACAATCCTAACCCTAATCCTAATCCTAATTTAGATAACCCTTTATTTGATGAGGACGACTCTCCACGAAGGGAGATGTATGGTAGAAATAATGGGTTTGCTAATGCGCAGGGAAGAGGAAGAGGGAGAGGCTGACAGCAACATGATGAACACTCATTCTCAGAGGACAATGACGACTTCCGAGAGGAGGAGCATTGGGAGCAGCGTCACAGACGGAATGATAGAGGAGGTCGATAACACTATAGAGCACCTAGAGAGCCTGATCAGGACGGCATAAGTAAGGTAAAGGTAAAGATCCCTCAATTCGATGGTAAGACAGATCCAGATGCATATATTGATTGGGAAACTAAAATGGATCAAATCTGGAATTGTCATAACTTTTTTGACGTTAAAAAGGTGTAATTAGCTTCTCTAGAATTTCAAGGCTTTGCTTTAATTTGGTTGGATAACCTAGTTAAAGAATGAAGAAGAGCCCTTGATGCGCCTATCACTTCATGGAACCAAATGAAAGCACTTATGAGGAGAAGATTTGTCCCCAACAATATGCTAGAGAACTTAGACAATGACTAGAGAATCTTAAACAAGGTAGCAAAACTGTGGAGGAAACATTTAATGCGATGCAAGAAACCATGGCTAGAGCAAATGTAGTTGAAAATGATGAAGATACAAATTCTATGTTTCTTAGAATATTGCATCCCGCCTTAGCTCATGAAGTTGATTACTTTCCTTATTCTACGCCTACTGAACTGTTGCATTTAGCTGTGAATGTAGAAATGGGAGCAAGATACAGGAGCCAAGAAGGAAGAGTTTTGAGTGGGCAGCCTCAGGGTTGGCGCCAAAACCGGTCAACACAGCCCCAAGGAAGGTCGGACATGGGCTTTAGGGAAAGGCCAAGCCAACCCCAAGGGAGGAGTGATGGCCGAGCACCTCAACAGCCCATCGACAAGGGCAAATCGCCTATGTACGGACGTGATTCGCCTAGGGCATCTACTGGCCGTAAAGGGAGTAATCCTAACCCCTCTACTACTAGATCTAGGGACATTGTTTGTTTTAAATGCCAACGTAGAGGTCATGTTATGAAGGATTTCCCTAATAAGAAAAAATATCATGATTAATAACTTAAGGGAATATGAATCTGAAAATTCTTGTGATGAACATGACGAGCATGCTAATGATGATAATGATCAAAACCTTAAACTTTTTGCTTATGATGATGATGATTGCGTTGAATATGAACATGGTGAATCTTTGATTGCTAGGAGAGTTTTAAGTGTCCAACCTACACCTTGTGATGACAATCAACGTGAAAACTTGTTTCATACTAGATGCTTAGTAAAGGGTAAGGTTCGTAATGGGATCATTGATGGTGGAAATTGTTGTAACTTAGCTAGTCAGGAAATGATTTGACAAATAATAACTTCCTACAATTCAACACCCTACACCTTATAGATTGCATTGGATGAATGATTGTGGAAATCTAAAGGTTAACAAGCAAGTTAAAGTGCATATCAAACTAGGACATTATGAAGATGATGTTTTATGTGATATTGTGCATATGCAAGCTTGTCATATATTATTGGGTCGTCATTGACAATTTGATCGCAAGGTCTTACATGATGGATTTACTAACCGCTACTCCTTTACTTTTCAGGGAAAGAACGTTGTTCTCAAGCCTATGACGCCTACACAAGTGGCTGATGAGATTTAGAAGCGAAAGGTAAGTAAAGGTGAGTTAGCTAAGGAGGCTCAGTCGAGCCAAGTGGTATCCCATTCTCGGCCTAAGGATGTATTCTTGGCTTCCAAGAGTGCATTTGTAGACGAGTTTGTGGATGGGGAAACAACACTCATGCTCCTATGCAAAGGGTTGAATATGTTGAGTGAGGAGCTTAGAGCTACCCTCCCTCTTCACATCCTATAGGAGCGTCAAAGAGGGATTCAAGGGGTGATTGAATCCCTCTTTGACGCTCAAAGAGAGAAGATCAAGGAATGCTATTCTCACAATGAGGGATTCAAGGGGTGATTGGCTTGCGAATGAAGATGCCATCAAGGCACGTATACTTGAGTTCTTTATTGAGCTGCTGGCATCACCTTCCCCTGCTGATACACAGATAGTGATTCCTCGGGGTGCTGTCATTGATGAAGAGGATGCGGAGAGGATGGATTAGCTGCCGACCAAGGGAGATATCAAGAAAACAGTATGGGCAATAGGTAACAACAAGTCACCGGGGCTGGAGGGCTTTGGTTGCTTGTTCTTTAAGTCGTGTTGGAGCATTGTTGGCAACGATGTCTACGAAGCGGTAAAAGAGGTATTCCATAATGGTCAGTTGCTTAAGCAGTGGAATACCACATTCATATCCATTATTCCCACGGCAGTTAACCCGATTTTTGTCAAGGATCTCCGGCTAATTTCGTGTTGCAACACAGTCCAAAAGGTGGTTAGCAAGCTGCTTGTAGAAAAAATTAAAGGTTCATTATCGGGGATTGTTTCTAAATATAAGGAAGCCTTTGTTCCTGAGAGTTCCCTAGCCCACAATAGTGTTGTTGCACTTGAGACTGTTCGGGGTTATGGTACGAAGAGGGTTTCTCCTAGGTGCACCATCAAGGTCGATCTTCAAAAGGCCTACGACTACCTCAGCTAATAGATTTGGATTCCCTGAAAAGCTAATAGAAATTGTAATGGAGTGTGTGACTTCGACAACTTTCTCGGTACTGATTAATGGAGCCCCCGAGGGATTTTTTAAAGGGTGAAGAGGGGTAAAGCAAGGGGATCCTATATCCTCTTACCTCTTTGTTATATACCTTGAGGTCTTGAGTTGTATGCTGAAAGATGCTTCAACACTTTCGGGGTTCAAATTCCACCCTCGATGCAAGGACATTGGATTGACTCACCTTGCGTTCACGGACGACTTGCTCCTATTCTGTAAAGGAGTGCTTGGACAAGTTCTTATGTGCGTCGGGGTTGAAGGCTAATCCTGAGAAGAGTGAGCTATTTGTCGCTGGGCTGCTTGCCAGAGATGCTGCCTCCATTGCTACTCATCTGGGCTTTGCTTTGGGTGAACTCCCAGTTAAGTACCTAGGAACTCCTCTCCAATCTAAGCGCTTGAAGGTGCCTGAATACAAACCACTCCTAGATAAAATTAATGGCCTAATAGCGGGATGAACTGCTCGAAAACTGTCCTATGCTAGACGGTTGCAGCTGCTGAAATCTATGGTTGGGGGAGTCCTTAATTTCTGGAGCCAAGTTGTTATATTACCTAAGGGGGTAATGGAAGAGATTCAAAGGCTATGCAAGCGTTATCTGTGGAGTGGGACCGTAGACAGTTCCAAATGCCTAGTTGCTTGGTCTGAGGTGACTAAACCGTTCGAAGATGGTGGATTAGACGTTCGAGAAATTCTTTCCTGGAATAAATGTATCTTTGCTAAGCTGTTGGGTGACGTTTTGCTTCAGAAAGAAAGTGTATGGCTGGACTGGGTAACACATAACGCAGTAGCAGGGGGTAATATGTGGCTCGTGGAGGGGAAAATTAACGACTCATGGGCTTGGAAGTCGCTCATCCAGATCAAGGATGAGTTGAGAATGCTGCTACCCCAAGGGGATGAAGAGGCGACATAAAAGTTGTATCCAATCCTTAGTCTTGGGGGTGGATTCTCTTGCTCCTTGATGTATGATCTCATTCGGACAAGGGGGAATGAGGTGGGAAGGGGGGAAAAGTTATGTAAAGGCGCCCAATGCAGAAAATAGAGTTTTATCGTATGGCTCGCAGCGAAGAGGGGGCTCCAAACTAGATATCGTGTGAAGCACTGGTGTGGTCAGGAAGCGGCATGGAAGTGGAAACTGAAGGCCACTTATGGTTCGAGTGCAATCCAATCCAAGAAACAAAGCGCATTATATGTCGTTGGGTTGGAATCACATATGAAGAAAGAGATGTGGAGGGCTGGCTAGCATGGTTTGCAAGGGAACCTATGCGTGTGAGGGCTTCGGCTCCATTCAAAGGCAAGCTTCTCGCCTTCACGTGGCTTGCGAGAAACAGACTCATCTTTCAGAAGGAAAGATTCAGGCTAGAAGAGTGTGCAACAAGGATCATTGAAGCATGTAGGAGTAGGATTTTGGCTAGGTGCAAATATAAAATAGTAAATGAAAAAAGATGGAAAAAACACTTGATTGGGTAGATAGATGTCGTAAGTAGAAGGGAGATTTTGGGAGTATTTGAATGTTTGGGTGAGGGTATTCTTTTGGGGGATGATTAGTACTGCGTGACTATTATCTCATTTAATTTTTTACACTAGACCAGTGGTATTGTCTAAGTCTTTTGTAACAATGTTACAACTTTTGAAATATATTTACCGCTTCAGGAAACAGCGACAGAAGGACGCAGCAGCAGCGACGGATGATGCGGGTGTGCTGCGGGCGCTGCTACAGTGCCGCTATAGTACTGCGACGGCTGGGTTCTGGATTTGGCGACAGTTTTCGCAACTTTGTGACTTCTTGAGTTTTGGGTGTGTGTGATGCGGGACCATCTTGTAAACCTCTAGACACTTCTATCATTCTTGGTGACGGACCAATGACTCGAGCTCGAGCTAAGAAGCTTGAGATAGACTCATTCATGTTTGTGAGTCATGCATTGTTCTCGAGCTCAGTGCAACTTCCCGAAGCACCTTTGAGGACGTATATGTGCATTGGAGTTAATATGGCCGAACCACCTTAGAGCTAGAGAGGTCGGATTTCTCTAAATGTTGAAACCTTGCTTTATTTCCATTTTTAGTATTATTTCTACTTAAGTTATTTTAGGAAACTTTAAGTTTATTTTAATTAATTTCTTTTAATTGTTCCTTTTATTAATTTCGGCTATGTTAGGGTTATATAAGCTGATTCCTTCCATTGTAAAGAACCATGTTATTCATTATTCAGAAATTTCAGTTTGTGTGAAACACAATTGAGTGCAAGTCAATCGATTCGAAGCGTGGCTCATCGATTGCAAAATTGGTATCGATCTCAGTTTGGTTTGCTTTGAGTTCATCAACCTCGCGAGAGCTTGGTGATCCTAGTATCCACGAGCCCCCTCCTTGTGGCTCCAAGTTGTCTGCTTGGTTGTGTAATGTTGTGGAGGCGGGTTGTGTAGTCGTTGGTGCTTGGATCCTACCCTCTATAGAGGCCTGAGGTCTTCATCTCGTTCTACATAGTTCGAATCACCCATCTATCGGTCTTTGAATTATTATTGTCGAGTTCTTATTTCAATTGTACGAGTCTTTTGTTTCTTTAGTCTAGTCGATATTGAGTCTTTGTGTCTTGATCGAGTCGCTGCGTTCTTGTCCTTTCTTTATTGTCAACATCGAGTGTTCTTGGTGTTCTTGGTTGAGTTCTTACGTCTTTCTTGAGTCTTGTGTCAATCTTGCTTTTGTTCTTGAGTTTCTTATTTGATTGTCGAAGATCGGACCATCCTACGGCTTACCCCGTATCAAATTAGTATCAGAGCTTTGGTTTCCGACATAAAAAGTTATGTCTTTTATTTTGTTCTCCATATAAACACAAAAATCCCACAAAAATAGAGCCTTTTTTGTTTTGGTCTTTTACTTCATGAATTCTTGAATTTGATTATTACTAACCTTGTTTGTTTGTGATCGTTGTGGTTGCACTTAGCCCAAACACAGCCTAGCCAAGACCATTGAGGCCGACTCAACCTTATGCTCGCATCTTCTTGTGCAGGCCATAGTCGACGGCACCAACGGGTTCACCCCTAGTCGATTTCGGCCTCCCACAATCCCAAACCCTAGTTTGTTGTTCTATCTTTTATCTATCTTATTTTATTGCCTTATTTAAATTCTGCTTTTTTGTGGTAGATATATTCCATTTATCTATCATAATTTACAAAAGGCATAGATAGATCTACTTACCAAAGTCAGCCAAACCTTATCTATATATTTCATAAAAGGGCTAAATTTTATTTCATTCACCTTAGTCCATATTTTTTGAGTCCTTCTTCTTTGCTGTTTCATTTTCTTGCATTAGGTATAAAAAAAAATCAGTTCGAAAAATATCAAAAAAAAAGAGACATTCAAGCTGGGATCTAGGAGGATAAAATTCACTAGGGGAAAAAGTAAGTAAAAAAAAAAGGAGAATTGTTGATCTAGTGCAAGAAAGCTTCCAAAGGGACAAATTTGGTGATTTTTGAAGCCCAAGTCAACATACCTTCATCCATAACCTCCCAAACACAAACCTTGAAACCCTACCCTTCCAACTACAACATCATAACTTAAGTTTTTAAATCAAAAGAGGTAAATTTCCAAAATTCTTTTATTTTCTTTATTTTTCCACAAAATCAGTCTTTTGTCTTGCTTATTTCTCTTTGTCGAGTACTTCTTCTCTATGTCGAGTGCTCTTTGCATTGTTCTTTGTTGTGTCGAGTACCGCAGACCCCTGTCGAGTGCTCTCTTGTGCGTGTTGAGTGATACGAACTCCCGTCGATTACTCCTTTGATATTGCCGAGTGTGTTTTGTTGTGTCGAGTGCTCTCTCTTGGCTTTCTCGAGTACTCTTGTGCTCTTTGTCGAGTGCAGTCTTGTGTTTGTCATTCATTCTCTTAATCTCTTACCTTGTATTGCTAGGTTTTAGCTTGAGTGTTGATTTGCCCAAAGCGGATTGAAACAACAAGCGTGACATACCAATTAGGTAGGGAGTGTGAGCGACACACTTGTGAGTTTGTTTATATTTTACTAACCTTTACATACTTCTTTGTTTGTTTTATTTGCCATGCCTAATCAGGGAAACAATGAAAATAATGCCAACAATGGCAAGAACGATAACAACTCCAACAATACCTCGACCGTGTCGCCTGAGATGTTCAACAACATGGTTAACAATCTAAATGCGACCTTGGCAGCGGTGATGGATAGGCTTGCGGTAGTAGAGGCTCGGCCAACCGGTTCGAACACCATGGCTGGGCAAAGGAATCCAGGGCGTGAGCCGTCTTACGATGAAAGGGAAGTAAACAATCCTAACCCTAATCCTAATCCTAATTTAGATAACCCTTTATTTGATGAGGACGACTCTCCATGAAGGGAGATGTATGGTAGAAATAATGGGTTTGCTAATGCGCAGGGAAGAGGAAGAGGGAGAGGCTGACAGCAACATGATGAACACTCATTCTCAGAGGACGATGACGACTTCCAAGAGGAGGAGCATTGGGAGCAGCGTCACAGGCGGAACGATAGAGGAGGTCGATACCCTTATAGAGCATCTAGAGAGCCTGATCAGGACGGCATAAGTCAGGTAAAGGTAAAGATCCCTCAATTCGATGGTAAGACAGATCCAGATGCATATATTGATTGGGAAACTAAAATGGATCAAATCTGGAATTGTCATAACTTTTTTGACGTTAAAAAGGTGTAATTAGCTTCTCTAGAATTTCAAGGCTTTGCTTTAATTTGGTTGGATAACCTAGTTAAAGAAAGAAGAAGAGCCCTTGATGCGCCTATCGCTTCATGGAACCAAATGAAAGCACTTATGAGGAGAAGATTTGTTCCCCAACACTATGCTAGAGAACTTAGACAATGACTAGAGAATCTTAAACAAGGTAGCAAAACTGTGGAGGAAACATTTAATGCGATGCAAGAAACCATGGCTAGAGCAAATGTAGTTGAAAATGATGAAGATACAAATTCTATGTTTCTTAGAATATTGCATCCCGCCTTAGCTCATGAAGTTGATTACTTTCCTTATTCTACGCCTACTGAACTGTTGCATTTAGCTATGAACGTCGAAATGGGAGCAAGATACAGGAGCCAAGAAGGAAGAGTTTTAAGTGGGCAGCCTCAGGGTTGGCCCCAAAACCGGTCACAACAGCCCCAAGGAAGGTCGGACATGGGCTTTAGGGAGAGGCCGAGGCAACCCCAAGGGAGGAGTGATGGCCGAGCGCCTCAACAGCCCATCGACAAGGGCAAATCGCCTATGTACGGATGTGATTCGTCTAGGGCATCTACTGGCCGTGAAGGGAGTAATCCTAACCCCTCTACTACTAGATCTAGGGACATTGTTTGTTTTAAATGCCAAGGTAGAGGTCATGTTATGAAGGATTGACCTAATAAGAAAAATTCTCATGATTAATAACTTAGGGGAATATGAATCTGAAAATTCTTGTGATGAACATGACGAGCAGGCTAATGATGATAATGATCAAAACCTTAGACTTCTTGCTTATGATGATGATGATTGCGTTGAATATGAACATGGTGAATCTTTGATTGTTAGGAGAGTTTTAAGTGCCCAACCTACACCTTGTGATGCCAATCAATGTGAAAACTTGTTTCATACTAGATGTTTAGTTAAGGGTAAGGTTCGTAATGGGATCATTGATGGTGGAAGTTGTTGTAACTTAGCTAGTCAGGAAATGATTGACAAACTACAACTTCCTACAATTCAACACCCTAGACCTTATAGATTGCATTGGATGAATGATTGTGGAAATCTAAAGGTTAACAAGCAAGTTAAAGTGCATATCAAACTAGGACATTCTGAAGATGATGTTTTATGTGATATTGTGCATATGCAAGCTTGTCATATATTATTGGGTCGTCATTGACAATTTGATCGCAAGGTCTTACATGATGGATTAACTAACCGCTACTCCTTTACTTTTCAGGGAAAGAACGTTGTTCTCAAGCCTATGACGCCTACACAAGTGGCTGATGAGATTTAGAATCGAAAGGTATGTAAAGGTGAGTTAGCTAAGGAGGCTCAGTCGAGCCAAGTGGTATCCCATTCTCGGCCTAAGGATGTATTCTTGGCTTCCAAGAGTGCATTTGTAGACGAGTTTGTGGATGGGGAAACAACCCTCATGCTCCTATGCAAAGGGTTGAATATGTTGAGTGAGGAGATTAGAGCTACCCTCCCTCTTCACATCCTATAGGAGCGTCAAAGAGGGATTCAAGGGGTGATTGAATCCCTCTTTGACGCTCAAAGAGAGAAGATCAAGGAATGTTATTCTCACAATGAGGGATTCAAGGGGTGATTGGCTTGCGAATGAAGATGCCATCAAAGCACGTATACTTGAGTTATTAATTGAGCTGCTGGCATCACCTTCCCTTGCTGGTACAGAGATAGTGATTCCTCGGGGTGTTGTCATTGATGAAGAGGATGCGGAGAGGATGGATCAGCTGTCGACCAAGGGAGATATCAAGAAAACAGTATCGGCAATAGGTAACAACAAGTCACCGGGGCTGGACAGCTTTGGTTGCTTGTTCTTTAAGTCGTGTTGGAGCATTGTTGGCAACTATGTCTGCGAAGCGGTAAAAGAGGTAATCTGTAATGGTCAGTTGCTTAAGCAGTGGAATACCACATTCATATCCATTATTCCCAAGGCAGTGAACCCGACTTTTGTCAAGGATCTCCGGCTAATTTCGTGTTGCAACACTGTCCAGAAGGTGGTTAGCAAGCTGCTTGTAGAAAAGATTAAAGGTTCATTATCGGGGATTGTTTCTAAATGTCAGGAAGCCTTTGTTCCTGAGCGTTCCCTAGCCCACAATAGTGTTTTTGCACTTGAGATTATTCGGTGTTATGGTGTGAAGAGGGTTTCTCCTAGGTGCACCATCAAGGTCGATCTTCAAAAGGCCTACGACTACCTCTACTAATAGATTTGGATTCCCTGAAAAGCTAATAGAAATTGTAATGGAGTGTGTGACTTCGACAACTTTCTCGGTACTGATTAATGGAGCCCCCGAGGAATTTTTTAAAGGGTGAAGAGAGGTAAGGCAAGGGGATCCTATATCCCCTTACCTCTTTGTTATATACCTTGAGCTCTTGAGTTGTATGCTGAAAGATGCTTCAACACTTTCGGGGTTCAAATTCCACCCTCGATGCAAGGACATTGGATTGACTCACCTTGCGTTCACGGACGACTTGCTCCTATTCTGTAAAGCTGAATCAACTTCTGTTGGTATACTAAAGGAATGCTTGGACAAGTTCTTATGTGCGTCGGGGCTGAAGGCTAATCCTGAGAAGCGTGAGCTATTTGTCGCTGGGCTGCTTGCCAGAGATGCTGCCTCCATTGCTACTCACCTGGGCTTTGCTTTGGGTGAACTCCCAGTTAAGTACCTCGGAACTCCTCTCCAATCTAAGCGCTTGAAGGTGCCTGAATACAAGCCACTCCTAGATAAAATTAATGGCCTAATAGCGGGATGGACTGCTCGAAAATTGTCCTATGCTGGACGGTTGCAGCTGCTGAAATCTATGGTTGGGGGAGTCCTTAATTTCTGGAACCAAGTTGTTATATCACCTAAGGGGATAATTGAAGAGATTGAATGGCTATGCTAGCGTTATCTGTGGAGTGGGACTGTAGACAGTTCCAAATGCCTAGTTGCTTGGTCTGAGGTGACTAAACCGTTCGAAGAGGGTGGATTAGACGTTCGAGAAATTCTTTCCTGGAATAAATGTATCTTTGCTAAACTGTTGGGTGACGTTTTGCTTCAAAAAGAAAGTGTGTGGCTGGACTGGGTAACACATAACGCAGTAGCAGGGGTATTTGGCTCGTGGAGGGGAAAATTAACGACTCATGGGCTTGGAAGTCGCTCATCCAGATCAAGGATGAGTTGAGAATGCTGCCACCCCAAGGGGATGAAGAGGTGACATAAAAGTTGTATCCAATCCTTAGTCTTGGGGGTGGATTCTCTTGCTCCTTGAAGTATCATCTCATTCGGACAAGGGGGAATGAGGTGGGATGGGGTGAAAAGTTATGGAAAGGCGCCCAATGCAGAAAATGGAGTTTTATCGTAAGGCTCGCAGCGAAGAGGGGGCTCAAAACTAGATATCGTGTGAAGCACTGGTGTGGTCAGGAAGCGGCCTGGAAGTGGAAACTGAAGGCCACTTATGGTTAGAGTGCAATCCAATCCAAGAAACAAAGCGCATTATATGTCGTTGGGTTGGAATCACACATGAAGAAAGAGATATGGAGGGCTGGCTAGCATGGTTTGCAAGGGAACCTCTGCGTGTCAGGGCTTCGGCTCCATTGTAAGGCAAGCTTCTCACCTTCACGTAGCTTGCGAGAAACAGACTCATCTTTCAGAAGGAAAGATTCAGGCCAGAATAGTGTGCAACAAGGATCATTGAAGCATGTAGGAGTAGGATTTTGGCTAGGTGCAAATGTAAAATAGTAAATGAAAAAAGATGGAAAAAACACTTGATTGGGTAGATAGATGTCGTAAGTAGAAGGGAGACTTTGGGAGTATTTGAATGTTTGGGTGAGGGTATACTTTTGGGGGATGATTAGTCCTGCGTGACTATTATGTCATTTAATTTTTTACACTAGACTCGTGGTATTGTCTACGTCTTTTGTAACTATGTTACAACTTTTGAAATATATTTACCGCTTCAAGAAACAGCGACAGAAGGATGCAGCAGCAGCGACGAATGATGTGGGTGTGCTGTGGGCGCTGCTACAGTGCCGCGACCGCTGCTACAGTGCCGCTACAGTACTGCAACGGCTAGGTTCTGGATTTGGCGACAGTTTTCGCAGCTTTGTGACTTCTTGAGTTTTGGGTGTGTGTGATGCGGGACCATCTTCTAAACCTCTAGACACTTCTATCATTCTTTCTGACGGACCAATGAATCGAGCTCGAGCTAAGAAGCTTCAGAGAGACTCATTCATGTTTGTGAGTCATGCATTGTTCTCGAGCTCAGTGCAACTTCCCGAAGCACCTTTGAGGACGTATATGTGAATTGGAGTTAATATGGCCGAACCACCTTAGAGCTAGAGAGGTCGGATTTCTCTAAATGTTGAAACCTTGCTTTATTTCCATTTTTAGTATTATTTCTACTTAAGTTATTTTAGGAAACTTTAAGTGTATTTTAATTAATTTCTTTTAATTGTTCGTTTTATCAGTTTCGGCTATGTTAGAGTTATATAAGCCGATTCCTTCCATTGTAAAGAACCATGTTATTCATTATTTAGAAATTTCAGTTTGTTTGAAACACAATTGAGTGCAAGTCAATCGATTCGAAGCGTGGATCATCGATTGGAAAATTGGTATAGATCTCAGTTTGGTTTGCTTTGAGTTCATCAACCTCGCGAGAGCTTGGTGATCCTAGTATCCACGAGCCTCCTCCTTGTGCCTCCAAGTTGTCTGCTTGGTTGTGTAATGTTGTAGAGGCGGGTTGTGTAGTCGTTGGTGCTTGGTTCCTACCCTCTACGGAGGCCTGAGGTCTTCATCTGGTTCTACATAGTTCGAATCACCCATCTATCGGTCTTTGAATTATTATTGTCGAGTTCTTATTTCAATTGTACGAGTCTTTTGTTTCTTTAGTCTTGTCGATATTGAGTCTTTGTGTCTTGATCGAGTCGCCGCGTTCTTGTCCTTTCTTTATTGTCGACATCGAGTGTTCTTGGTGTTCTTGGTTGAGTTCTTACGCCTTTCTTGAGTCTTGCATCAATCTTGCTCCTGTTCTTGAGTTTCTTGTTTGATTGTCGAAGATCGGGCCATCCTACGGCTTACCCCGTATCAAATTGGTATCAGAGCTTTGATTTCCGACATAAAAAGTTGTGTCTTTTATTTTGTTCTCCATATAAACACAAAAATCCCACAAAAATAGAGTCTTTGTTTGTTTTGGTCTTTTACTTCATGAATTCTTGAATTTGATTATTACTAACCTTGTTTGTTTGTGATCATTGTGGTTGCACTTAGCCCAAACACATCCTAGCCGAGACCATTGAGGCCGACTCAACCTTATGCTCGCATCTATTTGTGCAGGCCATAGTCGACGGCACCAAAGCGCCAGGAGTCATGACCGAGTCTGTCGAGGACCAGCTAGCAGAGGCGACGAAGCCGAGCCAGTCGACCAACAATCCTAGTCGAGATCGAGTAGGCTCTACTCGAGATCGGCGACGGTTCCAGAAGCCGCGTTACTCGGTTTGATGAATCCTACTCAGTTTAGGATTCCTTGGGCTCGAAGTTGGCCAAAGTCTATCCGATCTATCAAGATACATCATGAAGAGAGAGATCTATCCACTTGAAGACACTTTAGATATAATTCCCTTATTTAGATTTAATTATGTTGTTGCTTTTATTTATCATTAAGCCTTTTAGATATAGTTTTAGATATAGATAGATGTTTCTATCCTTGAGTAGCAAGGTTTAGAAACCTATAAATAAAGCCCATGGGGCTGGAGTTTTATTCATTCAATCACACAACAATTAGGATAAGAGGAGAAGTAGTAGGAGAGAGAGAGAGAGAGTGAGTGACCAAGAGGAGTTTTGTGAAGCGAGAGCGGACTTGACTTTCTTTGGTTGTAAGCTTTATTTTATTTTATTAATGCAAGTTTATTTCCTTTTATTATTGATGTCTTTAATTATGATGAAGCGCGAGTAGTCCACCCACTTCTAGGGTTGGGGCGAGCCCGACGATAGCCATGCGTGCCTGAGGTAAAGATCCGACCTTTATTATGTTTTGAGCATCTGCTACTTGTTTATGTGTTTATTACCCATCCAATGGAGATCCATGCTAACAACTTGGATTGTAAACATAAAATTAGTAGAGACAATTAGGGTTTCTTGAAAGAGTTGTCTAATTGTTGGAAAAGGCGAAAGCTTGTCCTTGATGCGATTCACATGATTATCTGTTTTATCTCTGCTTTATGCATGCTTGGTTATCGTTGTTGCGAACCCCAATCTTGGAAGCCTTTTACATTAAGTTTCGTTCGAAATCCCAAAGCATTTGTTCTTTATTTTCTTCCGTTTTAAGTTTCTGCTCTACTCGATCTCGACCAAGCCTGGTCGAGCTCGACTACTGATCTTCGATCTAGCATCGCTGTATCTTCTGTGTGCAGGTACTCGACAAGACAAGCCAAAGTCGACAAGGACCCTACTCGATATCGAGTAGCCCTGGTCGATATCGACTACAACCTGTGCTTGCTGCTGCACTGTGTTCGACTGTCCGATCTTCTGTCGACTACCCTAGTCGAGATCGAGGACCCTGTTGTCGACTTCTGACCGTGAGATTTCTCCGCTACCTAGGATCCGCTGACACGCTTCCTCGTGGATCGATCCTGACTTCCCACTGCTACATCAGGAGGAGGTCTTGTAATTATTTGCAAGGGACGGAATCTGGTTTGCTGTTATTTATTTATATTTTATATTTGCATACTCGATTTCCTCCTATCAACAAATTGGCGCCGTTGCCGGGGAAGCTATCATTCGCGCCTTAGGTAGTTGAATCTCACGTCTACTCTGAGTTACTTTTCAGGTATATGCGCCGTTCTGGTCAACCACCTGAGTTTGACGGCTTAGACAACCCAGAACGCCTTATACAAGCCCACGCTAGATTGAAAAGAGCCATGGCCGCCGCTGAAACACAAGAACAGCTGATTGCCAGACTTACTAGGGAACTAGCCACTAAACATACTGCTATCGCCGCTGAGAAAGCAGCAAGGGAGCAAGCAGAAGCTGAGCCTTCCCAATATCCAACTACAGGAGAGGATTATATGCATCCAACTCTCGTCGTGCCTGAATCGGCGATTCTAATCCCTGAAAATTTCTTTGAAATTCGCACTCAATTTCTGATAGAGCTTAAAAATAATGCTTTTTATGGAAGATTTAATGAGTGTCCTCTTGAACATATTACCAATTTTCATGACATGTGACGTACTCTTGCTGAAGGTACAACTCTGGAATATGTCAAGATGAAGGCTTTTCGCTGGTCTCTCGCTCGGCCTGCACTGAAGTGGCTTGAAGGGATTAAACCAAGATCACTCAAAACATGGGCCCATGTAGAGCAAGAATTTCTGAATAAATTCTTCCCACCTGCCAAGACAACACTTCTCCGCCAGAAAATCACCGCCTTCAAACAGAAGCAAGGGGAACCGCTGGCAAAGGCATGGGAACGCTACAAAGAACTGCTGCGATCTTGCCCTACTCATGGACAGCCACCCTACGTCATTCAAGAGATCTTCTTCAACTCTCTTGATCAAGTCACCAAGGACAGAATCAACCAGTATACTCACTATGAGTATCTGACGATGCCGCCAGTTGACACATGGGGTGTGCTAGACAAGCTCACCAATTATGACAACAAATATGGGTCTACTGCAAACTATGAGGAGAACTCCTACGCCAGGCCAGCACCATCTATGCCACTCTATGAGCCAGCAAAAGAGATTGACCCAGATGTCAGGGAGCAGTTCTACAGAGACCAGAATCGCAAGCTCCTCAAGCAAGTCAAATATCTATCCGTCAATCAGCCTTGCATCGAATGCGGATCACAAAGGCACACCACTACTGAGTGCCCACACACAGAGCAAGTCAGAATGGCAGAGACACATGAGGAGGCAGCTTATGCGGGGGGTCCAAATCGATACATGGGAGATCAAAGGTTCTATCAACCATAGTGGAACCAAGGTCCTCCTAGGAATCCCCCACCCTACAGAGCTCTAGAACATCCAGAAAGGGATGAAAAGAAGGACAATCTGCAGCTGATCCTTGATGAGATGCGCCGGAATCATGCACAGAACCTGCAGGCTACAAACACCATCAACAATCAGCTCCAGAACTTCAACACAAAATTTGGAGAGCTAGACATCTGGAAGAAAGGCATTGATACCCAGATGGGACAAATCGCTGCGCAGATCCCACGGCCGTCCGGACAGCTCCCTAGGCAAACTGAACCAAATCCTAAGGGGAAGACTGGACACGTCGCAGCTATCAAACTCAGGAGTGGGCATCAATTACACGAGCCAGAAGTCGGGAAACAGCAAGTCAAGGCAGAACATCAACTCAAGACAGGGCAAGATCAACTCGATCTCGACGAGCCCGTACTCGATCTCGACAAGACCCTACTCGACACAGACCAGAAGCTGAGCTCGGACTCCACTGCGCAGACCAGCAACTCCACGTCGACCACCCTACTCGATGTTGAGGAGCCCGTGGTCGAGATCGAGAAGCAGCATCTGGCCGACGTCGATGACTCCGCAACACCTCCGACAACTGATCTGGCTCCGAAACAGAAAAAGCCACTGCCTTTCCCTTCAAAAGCACAGAAAGATCCCACTGCAGGTAGGTTTACCAGATTTGTTAATATGCTGCAAGAACTAAATGTTTCTATTCCTTTTACAAAAGCCCTGCAAGAGATGCCTGGATGTGTCAAATTTCTGAAGGAAATCCTGAGCAAGAAGCAATCCATCTCAGAGATCGCAGGCGAATGCAAAGTACTGAGTACTCCACTTCCCTGAAAAGAGACCTGACCCTGGTAAGTTTTCTATTACTGTGGGTTTTGGGCAATATAAATATGATTCTCTGTGCGATTTAGGAGCAAGTGTGAGCATCATGCCTCTATCAATCTGGCGGAAGGTAAAGATAGGATGCATAGAGCCTGTGGATGCCAAACTATACATGTCGAACAATACAGTGGTCATCCCTACAGGTATAGTTGAGAACGTCCCTGTCCAGGTTGGTAAGTTCTTTGTTCCAGCAGATTTCCTTATCATTGACTGTGCTGAAGATCCTACTAGCCCTATTATTCTTGGTAGACCATTCTTAGCTACTGCAGATGCTAGAATAAGTGTCAAGAATAGATCGCTCACCTTCACCATAGGCGATGAGGTTTTGGATTTCTCTTTTGGCCTTGCAAAAGAGGAAATTTCATGGCTGGAGGTGAAAAGCATCAGCAACCACGGGACCAAGCAAACAGCGGAGGAGGGTGCCAACACTGTACTCGAGATCGACAAGGGCTACTCGATCTCGACAAGGGACCTACTCGATCTCGACAAGATCTTGTCGATCTCGACAACCACTTCCGAGCCAGAGACTTGCCAAGAGCCTAAGTATGGGGTCCCTGTACTCAAGGTCGACCAGAAGTACTCGATCTCGACTAGCCCCAAGCCCAAAGTTTCCTGTTTTGGGTCCGAAAAGGTAAGATCAGTTATGAATTCTACTTCCCCTCAGTCCATAAAGAAATTTTTCAATAATTTAAGGGGAGGTAAGGCCCCGTGGCAAGAAAATCTGCGAAAGCTAAGGGCTGGAAGGAAGAGAAAGAAAGAGAAGGGAGATGATGCGAGCAACCACCTATCAGCTAAGCTTGCATACTACCATCAGGACCTAGATGATCCAGGAGAAGGGCCAAGCATGAGCGGGCCCCACACAATTGGTCCTTGAGCACAAACGGAGAAGTCGGCCTAGCGACTCTAAAATCTAGAGCATGTATATAGAACTTTATGAATTTTGGGACTTTTTGAACTTTTTGGTTTTTGTTTTTTGTTTTTGGTTTTATATCTTTTAGAATATTTCATGTGGATAGTCTTGTTTCTTGTGCAATCTAACACTTTTAGGTCGGCAAGCATATAAGGATTGTGAAAAGTGGAATAAAGAAGTCCCTGAAAACAGTCAGAATCGACGAACGCCAAGTCGACGACGACAAGGAGGAGAAGCCCAGAAGTTACTCGATCTCGAGTAGACGTACTCGACATCGACAAGCCAACAGAAACTCCTCGACTTCAGAATCCACTGGACGCAGAAAAGCTACTCGAGATCGAGTAACATGTACTCGAGATCGACAAGGATGTCTACTCGACCTGCACTGATTCGCCGCCCTCGATGTGTTATCCTGTGAGTTCCTTCCTTTACTCTTGTTTTTATTTGATTTTATACAGTGAGGACACTGTATATTTTAAGTATGGGGTGGGGGAAGGGCTCGTTATCACTATCATATGTGTTAGTCTTGCTTTTGGTTTTACATGGTGAAATTTTAAATTTTTATTATGCATTCATATTTAAATTTTATGCATTATAAGTTTTTTAGTCTTGTCTTTTTGATTTACATAAATAAAAAATAAAAAATAATAAAAAAAATAGAAAATGTCGAAAAATAAAAAAATGCATGATTAAATTTTTGCATTGTTTTATACCCTAACTTAGATGTCCTATGATGATAAATAATGACTGACTTGATCATATAAATCCTATGGCGTGTTTGGAAGGTTTAGCCTAAGTCCCCGAAATTGTTTTTTATGTGGATTGTGAACTTGTGATGAAATTGAGCACATATGATCCTAAGCTAAAGGTTAAAATCCAACAAAAATTGCCCCAGTGAGAATTTTGGCCTTATAGGGAGAACATTAAAAATCCCTCTGCTTTCTTGAGTGTATTTACTCTTCCTATGTATCTCTAAATGTTGTAATAGTTATTCAAATCCAATGCATTTATATGTTTATGTTGATGAGAATTAAATGATGGAGGCACCTTTTAAGCCAATTTTATCCTCTCTTTACCTACCCTGCATTATCCCTGCTTGAAGCCAGAACATTAGCCTGAGACTTTTATTGTGAACTCCACAAAATTATCCTTAGCCAAATTAAGCCTGACCCCCATTTAGGAATTAAGACTTAGAGTTGGTTGGAATGATGATTTGTGGAAAGAATGAGCTTATGTTGCATGTCAAGAAGGAAGGATTGTTGAAATTATTGAGATATGGGATGGTTTTAAATTTTTATCTTGCTATGCATATTATGTAAAAGGATTTTTGGCTATCATTATAAATGCACTATTAGTGTTATTTGGTTTTTATTTTCATCAAAAAAAAAAGAAAAAAAAAGAAAAAAATGAGAAGAAGAAGAAGTACATATGTTTGTGAATAAAGTGCATGAGCCAAATTTACCTTATTTCTTTCATTATTTTGCAAGATACATACTTTGGAGAGGTTGAGAAAGTTTGAAAGGTTACATACTTTATTGAGATAAATTGGAGAGTTTGGTTGATGCATATGATTGGGAAGTTATGGTTTGGTTGTGTTGGAAGATTTAGGAGTCTTGATTCCCGAATTTTATTAAGCACCACATGGCCAAATAATTCCATTCCTTATTATTTCTTACCAAGCCCCATTACAACCCCGCCGAATGGAATCTTCTTTGAAGACTTCTATTGAGCGAAGTCCTCCTGATAATTCTTGTTTCATTTTCATAATTGGTTGCGAAGTGGATACATATTTAAATTGCAATGTTTATGAGATTGTATATGGAATTGAGTTGAGAGTTGATCTTCATAGCCTAAACACATTTGAGAGCTGAGTGTAAACACATTATCCCTGTGAGGTTGGATTTGTATTGCCCAAGCCTATGGATCGCTCATATATGTGTGATGACGTTAAATTCACTTGTCTTACATTGCTACTACTTGAGATGTTGCTTTTGACAAAGGCGAAGGCTTGAAGGATGTGTTGTAGGTCTTGGTTATTGTTTGGTTATTGCTTGAGGACAAGCAAGTCTAAGTATGGGGTGATTTGATGTCTCCAAAGTAGCCATGTCTTTCTGCATATTTTAGTTCCATATTCTTTACATTTTGCATATTTCGGGTTGGGAATATGTCGGATTTATGTAGTATATGCTTATTTGTCAGAAATGGAGATCTACATAAGTTTCTGTTTAATATCGCAGAATATGGAACCATTTCGGGAGAAAATCAAGAAGCAAGAGCCGAAGCACAAAGCTACTCGACATCGACTAACCCTAGTCGATCTCGACAAGACATGCCTATACACCAGCCAGCATCGAGGAGCCTATGTCGAGAAACTGAAGACGAAGAACCCGACTCCACACCCTACTCGAGATCGAGTACGGCTACTCGAGGTCGACAAAGACGTAGAGCCAAGACCGAGCACCTCGAGAAGACTTGCCCGACCAGCCAAGCCAGACCTAGTCGACGAACAATTCTACTCGATGTCGACGAGGGGTCCTCGAGGTAGACAAGCGCCAGGAGTCATGACCGAGTCTGTCGAGGACCAGCTAGCAGAGGCGACGAAGCCGAGCCAGTCGACCAACAATCCTAGTCGAGATCGAGTAGGCTCTACTCGAGATCGGCGACGGTTCCAGAAGCCGCGTTACTCGGTTTGATGAATCCTACTCAGTTTAGGATTCCTTGGGCTCGAAGTTGGCCAAAGTCTATCCGATCTATCAAGATACATCATGAAGAGAGAGATCTATCCACTTGAAGACACTTTAGATATAATTCCCTTATTTAGATTTAATTATGTTGTTGCTTTTATTTATCATTAAGCCTTTTAGATATAGTTTTAGATATAGATAGATGTTTCTATCCTTGAGTAGCAAGGTTTAGAAGCCTATAAATAAAGCCCATGGGGCTGGAGTTTTATTCATTCAATCACACAACAATTAGGAGAAGAGGAGAAGTAGTAGGAGAGAGAGAGAGAGAGAGTGAGTGGCCAAGAGGAGTTTTGTGAAGCGACAGCGGAATTGAATTCCTTTGGTTGTAAGCTCTATTTTATTTTATTAATGCAAGTTTATTTCCTTTTATTATTGATGTCTTTAATTATGATGAAGCGCGAGTAGTCCACCCACTTCTAGGGTTGGGGCGAGCCCGACGATAGCCATGCGTGCCTGAGGTAAAGATCCGACCTTTATTATGTTTTGAGCATCTGCTACTTGTTTATGTGTTTATTACCCATCCAATGGAGATCCATGCTAACAACTTGGATTGTAAACATAAATTAGTAGAGACAATTAGGGTTTCTTGAAAGAGTTGTCTAATTGTTGGAAAAGGCGAAAGCTTGTCCTTGATGCGATTCACATGATTATCTGTTTTATCTTTGCTTTATGCATGCTTGGTTATCGTTGTTGCGAACCCCAATCTTGGAAGCCTTTTACATTAAGTTTCGTTCGAAATCCCAAAGCATTTGTTGTTTATTTTCTTCCGTTTTAAGTTTCTTCTCTACTCGATCTCGACCAAGCCTGGTCGAGCTCGACTACCGATCTTCGATCTAGCATCGATGTAGCTTCTGTGTGCAGGTACTCGACAAGACAAGCCGAAGTCGACAAGGACCCTACTCGATATCGAGTAGCCCTGGTCGATATCGACTACAACCTGTGCTTGCTGCTGCGTTGTGTTCGACTGTCCGATCTTCTGTCGACTACCCTAGTCGAGATCGAGGACCCTGTTGTCGACTTCTGACCGTGAGATTTCTCCGCTACCTAGGATCCGCTGACACGCTTCCTCGTGGATCGATCCTGACTTCCCACTGCTACATCAGGAGGAGGTCTTGTAATTATTTGCAAGGGACGGAATCTGGTTTGCTGTTATTTATTTATATTTTATATTTGCATACTCGATTTCCTCCTATCAACAGCAAGCTTGTCATATTCATTTGGTTCATCCATGGCAATATGATAGGAAGGTCATTCATGATGGTTTCACTAATCGTCATTCTTTTTTGTTTAAGGGGAAGAATGTTGTCCTCAAGACCATGACCCCAACCCAAGTTGCCGATGAGTATGAGAAGAAACGGGGAAAGGGGGAGAAGAAGGGGCGGGAGGAAACCGAGTGTCCGCAACCCAAGACCACACCACACCCATCATCATCTACTGAGCCGAGCCAACCTAAGGGAGTGTGGGAGAATAAGGGAGTTCTTCTAACCTCTAAGCAAGACCTTATGGAGTACCTTGACCCCGTGACCACTCTTATGTTGTTATGTAAGGAGCTTGCTTTGTTGAGTGATGATCTTAAGGCTACCCTATGAGGATTTTGGGGCTACTTGAGGAGTTTAAGGATGTGTTTCCCGAAGAGATTCTAGCCGGTCTACTGCCTATCAGAGGCATTGAGCACCAAATAGACCTTGTTCCGGGAGCCACCTTACCTAACCGCCCTGCCTATAGGATGAACTCTAAGGAAACCCAAGAGATCCAATCCCAAGTGCAAGAGTTGTTGGATAAGGGTTTTATGAGAGAGAGCCTTAGCCCATGTGATGTTCCCGTACTTCTAGTGCCAAAGAAGGATGATTCATGGAGGATGTGTGTGGATTGTTGAGCCATCAACAACATCACGGTGAAATACCGCCACCCAATACCCCGCTTAGATGACATGTTAGACGAGTTACATGGAGCCACTACCTTTTCTAAAATTGATCTAAAGATTAGGTACCATCAAATTCATATGAGGGAGGGGGATGAGTGGAAAACAGCCTTTAAGACTATGTTTGGTCTTTATGAGTGGTTGGTTATGCCCTTTGGGCTTACTAACGCCCCTAGCAATTTAATGCGTCTTATGAATCACGTTCTTAGGCATTTCATAGGGAAATTTGTTGTGGTTTATTTTGATGACATACTTGTGTATAGTAGATCCCTAGAAGAGCATGAGTTACATTTACGAGAAGTGCTATATACTCTTCGTCATGAGCACCTTTATGCTCATTTGGAGAAATGTGAGCTTTCCACTAATTGTGTTACTATTGTTGGTTTTGTGGTCAGCTCACATGGATTGAAGGTGGACGAGAGCAAGATCAAAGCGATCCAAGAATAGCCTACTCCTACATCAATTGGCCGTGTTCGGAGCTTCCTTGGATTAGCTAGCTTCTATCGCCGGTTCGTGAGGGATTTCAGCACCATTGCAGCCCCTCTAACCGAGATCACCAAGAAGCATCACCCATTCACATGGGAAAATTCCCAAGAGAAGGCGTTTAACACCCTAAAGAAGCATCTCACGCAAGCCCCGATCTTAGCACTTCCGGATTTCAATCAACCCTTCGAAGTGGAGTGTGATGCATCAGGCATAGGCATTGGTGGAGTTCTCATGCAAGAAGGTAAGCCCATTGCCTATTTTTCAGAAAAATTGAAAGGAGCTTGTCTTAATTACTCTACTTATGATAACGAGTTGTATGAATTATTTAGAGTTCTTAAGACATGGCAACATTATATTTGGCCTAAGGAGTTTATTTTGCACACTAATCAAGAGTCCTTAAAGCATTTTAAGAGCCAAGACAAGTTGGATAGGAGCATGGTAGTTGGATGGAGTTTATATAAACATTCCCTTATGTCGTTAAGTATAAGAAAGGAAAATATAATGTTGTGGCAGATGCTCTTTCGAGGAGATACATGTTGTTGTCTACATTAGACTCAAGGATCTTAGGCTTTGCATATATTAAGGAGCTGTATGTAGATGACCCTGATTTTGGAGAGATTTACAATCATTGTGTGGCTAAAGGATCCTTAGATAAGTACTACTTGTTTGATGGATTTCTTTTCAAGATTGATAAGGTTTGCATTCCCCGTTGTTCCCTTAGGCTCTTATTGGTTGAGGAAGCCCATAGAGGAGGATTGATGGGCCATTTTGGGAGGGATAAGACCTATCATATGCTACACACATATTTCTTTTGGCCTCGCATGCTTCGAGACGTAGAACATTTTATTAAGAGATGTGTTGATTGTTTGAAGGCTAAGTCTAGGTTACAACCCCACGGCTTGTATTGTTCATTGCTTATTCATGCAGCCCCTTGGGAGGACATATCCATGGAATTTATTGTTGGGTTACCTAGGACTAAGAAGGGGAGGGTTTCGATCTTTGTGGTTGTTGATCGTTTCTCTAAGATGGCTCACTTTATTGCTTTCCATAAGACCGATGATGCCTCCAATGTAGCTAACCTTTTCTTTAGAGAGATTGTTAGGCTCCATGGAGTACGTAAGACTATAGTGAGCGATCGGGATGTGAAATTTCTTAGCCTCTTTTGGAGGACTCTTTGGGGTAAACTAGGGACGAAGTTGTTGTTTTCCACCTCTAATCACCCGCAAACCGATGGGAAAATGGAGGTAACCAATAGGACCCTTACTACCATCCTTAGGGCCATCATTAGGAACAATTTGAGGTTGCGGGAGTATGCTTTGCCTCATGTGGAGATTGCTTATAACCGAACTGTGCATTCATCTACTAAGCTTACACCATTTGAGTGTGTTTATGGTACTAGTTTGCTTATAACCGGAGTTTGCTTATAACCACTTTTGGAGGATTCTTTCTCCCATGAGGGAGAAAGAAGACTTTGATGCAGGAAAACAGGTGGAATTCATTCGGGAGCTTCATGAGCGTACTCGTGTCCGACTATTTCAAAAGGCCGAAGAGAATGCCAAACAAGCCAACAAGAGGCGTCGCAAGATGATTTTTCACCCTGGTGATCTAGTTTGGGTGCATTTGCGAAAGGAGTGATTTCCAAAAAAATGCAAGTCTAAGCTCGCTCCTCGAGGAGATGGTCCATTCAAGGTATTGCAACGATTTGGGGATAATGCCAACATGATTGACCTACCGGGTGACTGTGGAGTTAGTGCAACATTCAGTGTCGCCGATCTCACCCCCTACCTAGATGAGGATGAAGACATGGATTCGAGGTCGAATCCTTTCCAGGAAGGGGAGAATGATGGAGGACCATCACAAGAACCCCCCGATGCACCTCATTTCGGACATGGAAATGGACCTATCACAAGGTCACGAGCTAAGAAGATAAGTGAGGAACTTAACGCTTCCATGGCCAGCTATGGTTGTGTAAGGTTGTATAGGGTTGGTTTTGGTGTCATTCAAGTTGGTTCTTGGTGCAATGTCCCAATGGGTCTTCTTGTTGTTCATCAAGGTTAATTCCTCATATCTTTCCCTTTCATTTTCCTTTATTTTGTTATATTTTTCTCTTTCACTTGGTCAAGCCTTGCTCCCAAGGTTTAACCCCCCTTATTGCGTTTTCTTGTCTCATTTGTGCCACTTCTTTGTGTTCTTGTGAATCCGAGTCCACATCGTCAAGAAGGTTGGGAAAACAGCGACTAACCCCACATCAGAGAGAAGGAGAGAGAGGAGGAGGCGAGAGAGAAGGAGGAGGAAGGAGATGAACGATTGTAAGTTTTAGTTTATGATAAAGTTAGTTTCTTTCATTATGTTTTGTTTCTAATTTCCTTTTTTCTAGGGTTGGGGTGATCCCAACATAGATATGTGTGTTTGGTTTATAAATCCATGAATTTGTATGTCTTTATCATTATCTATCTATGTGCTTAATCCTTTGCGACAGTTGATGAAATTCCTTATTTGTGATATTGAAGTGAAAGCGATCTTATTATGAATTTGGATAGTAATTAGGGTTTATTTGTGAAAGCCGACTAATCCTAATTAAGAAAAGGTAGTAACACTTAGGGTTAATGCAAAAGCCTCTATATTCCTATTTGTTAATGACGAAAGTTATTAATTTGATGGAAAATCATGATCTTTTATACCTTTAGCATGATTCTTATATGGTTATTGTTGTGGTGTCGATACCCCGATTCTGGAAGCTTTTGATATTATTGAATTACATCCCACCAATTTTGTGTTTAGTTCTGTTTCTGCTTTAATTTCAATTAGCAAAGGTTTCGTTTTTCTGCACAGAAGCACTCGAGATCGACTACAATCTGGTCGACGTCGAGTACCCAATGGTCGATATCGAGTACTTCTGTACTCGACATTGCTTGTTTTCGTCTTCTGTGTGTGGATCTGCAGGTTTACTCGACTGAGGTAGTCGATATCGAGTACCCTTACTTGAGATCGAGGACTTCTGCTCGTCGATACGAGAGCAATTTGGCACTAGAAAGGCGAGCGCTGACACGCTTCCTCGTGGACACGATTTTGATTCTCTTCCACTACAACGGGAGGAAGTCTTGTAATTTTATTTGCGTGGTTCAGGAAGTCGGTTTGAGATCTATATTTGATATTTATTTCATACTTGATTTTCCTCCTAACAAATTTTGACGTCGTTGTCGGGGAGATATCAATCGCGCCTAGCTTAGTTGTGTTTAAAGTTTAGGAATAGCCCATCCCTTTCTCTTACCATCACATACCCTACCACCACCCGCCTCACCGGTACCAACTAGGTGCCAAGCTTTTGCTACTAATTCGTGCTTTATTGATTTTTCTTTCAAAGCTTAGGTACAAAGATGGAAGACTTTTGCGAAGGGAATCCCGAATGGGAAAGATGGGTCCGAGATATAATGCGGCGAAATAGGATAACAGTAGAGGAGGCACGATTAAGGGAAATAGCCCGGACGGAAGACGAAATCCGAAGGCTTGAGGCTTCCATTCAGTCTAAAAGACCATGCCTTCCTCTCGACGAGCTAGTTGACCCACTCGATGTCGACAATCAGGTAAGTCCTTCCTCGAACTTCATTCCTAATTTTCTACCTATTGTTGATGAACCATATGAAGGAACCCAAGAAGAAGGAGAACTACCAAAGAACGATCCGGTCGTCATTGCCAATGATGTTTCAAGGTCGCTTTTACCCTAATAGGTGAAGGTCATCCCCGACGATTTTGAGTAACCGATGTTCGTGTTCAAGTATGGGGTCCTTGCGAAGTGGCACAAAGCTCCGAATGATGAGGTTGAAGTATCTCTTCCCACTCCACCGTTTTGTTGTGATGGAGATGTGCAAACAAATCAACCTATGAAGCGGAAGAGGTATGATGACGAGGTATGTATCTTTTCTTTATGTCTTCCTTTAAGCAGGCTAGCTAGAGCCCATGAAGACAAATGAGTGAAGCCATGGAGTGTTCACTTGGGGAGGTTTAAACTTCTCCACATGATGCCCCCGGATGACATCCCATGCTTCCCACAACCGGAGGAACAACCAGATCCACCTATACCTCCGGCAAAGGATGGGCCATGCTAATGCTTAAAAGGAAGTAAGTCGAGCTGGCGACTTAAACCCTCGCGCTTACGGGAGGAAACCCTCTATTTCTTATTTCTTAATTAGTTAAATTTGTTTTTCTTTTATATTATTTAGTTCGTGCAAAAGTTGTTTTCTTTTCAGATCCAGAGTTCAGATGGTCTACTCGACGTCGACTGACTTCACTCGACCTCGACTACTAGCAGTCGACACAACACCTGGTTTTGGGATTTAGCGCATAATTTTGTGACTCTTCTTCCTTTACCCTTGTTTTTTTACGGTGAGGACACAATAATCTTTAAGTGTGGGGTGGGGAAAAGGCTTACTTATGATCATTATGCATATTTCTCCATATTGTTTTATACATGGCACTTTGGATATATCTAATTGTCTATATGATTTATATTTATTTTCCAAGGTAAAGACATTTCTTCCCCTATTTCCCAACTTTTTGTGATTGAATTTGTTTGGGAACTGATGTCTACTAAAGTGACCATGCTTTTATATACATTTTAGCTCCTTATTCTATATACTTTGCATATTTCGTGTTGGGAATATGTTGAATTTATGTAGTATATGTTTATTTGCAGGAAATAGAGGTTTACATAAGTTTTGGTTTAATATTAAAGAATTTGGAGCCATTCCGGGACAAAACCAGAAGAAGAAGACGGAGGATTGATTCTCCTCGATCTCGAGTAGATTTACTCGACATAGACTACCGCTGAGAGCACAACCAAGTCGAGAACCGAAGACGAAGAGAACTCCAGCTCGACTCAGCTCGATGTCGACAAAGTTACTCGATGTCGACCAAGAGCTAGAAGCACACCCGAGCTCGAGGAAGAGCAGACTGATCGAGGACTGAAGAAGAAGACAACTCGAGCTCAAAGTTACTCGATATCGACATGCTTGCTCGACATCGACCAAACCCCAAAGCTTCCCGAGTTTGAGAAGAAGGGAGAGACTGCTCGAAGATGCGAAGCGAAGCCGAGATCGAGCAACTTACTCGACGTCGACCAAATTGGTCGAAGTCGACCAAAACTTTCTTTGGGCCGCGAGTCCGTTGGGCCATTCCGAAGATGAGTTGATTGCTTGGGCACGAAGCAAGGCCGGATCTATCCTATTTTATCAAGATCTATCTATGGAGAGAAGGATTTATCTACCACAAGAAGATATTTGGATATTTAGTTATTTTCCTTTTTAGATAAATATTCCTTTTTATTAAAATTTTTATCTTTAGATATAGATAGAATTTCCTTCCTTGATTAGCAAGGATTAGAAGTCTATAAATAAAGCCTATAGGGCTGATTTTTATTCATTCCAAGCTAGAGAGAAGTAGAGAGAGAGAGTCTGTGTGTGGCCGAGAGGAGTTAAGAGGCGAGAGCGGATTTGGCTCCAATCGGTTCTAAGCTCTATTTTAGTTTATTAATGCAAAGTTATTTCCTTTTATTATTGATGCCTTTTCTTGTGATGAAGAGCGAGTAGTCCACCCACTTCTAGGATCGAGGCAAGCCCAACGATGGCCATGAGTGTTTGAGGTAAAGATCCGACCTTTATTATGTTTTGAGCATTTACTACCTTTAATATGTTTATTTCCTATTTAATAGAGATCCATGTTAACAACTTGGATTATAAACATAAAACCGGTAGATACAATTAGGGTTTCTTGAAAGAGTTGTCTAATTGTTGGAAAAGGCGAAAGCTTGATCCTTTGATGCGATTTGCATAATTATTGTTATTTATCTTGCCTTATGCATTTTTGGTTATCGTTGTTGCAAACCCCGATCTTGGAAGTTCTTTTTCATATGTAGTTTATTTCAAAATTTGCATTTGTTTAAGTTTCTGTTCTCCTCGATTTCGACCAAATCTGGTCGACGTCGGCTACTCATTCTCGATCAAGCAGATCGTTGTTGTTTCTATCTTTGCAGGTTACTCGAAATCGACCAGGCATCCTCGACTACGACCAGCCAATTCGACATCGAGCAGTCTCCTCGAGATCGACCAAACTCAGTGTCTCTCGTTTGCTCGGATTCAACTGTGCTTGACCCCCTGTCGACTACCCTTGGTCGAGGGTTCGAGTACTTCTGAAGTCGACAACCACTTGTGAGATTCTTTCGCTGCCTAGGATCCGCTGACGTGCTTCCTCGAGGATCGATCCTGACTTCCTGTTGCTACATCGGGAGTAAGTCTTGTAATCATTTGCGTGGGCATAATCCGGTTTGATCTATTTTATTATATTTTGAACTCGATTTCCTCCCTTAACAAATTGGCACCGTTGCCGGGGAAGCAATCATTCACGTCTTAGGTTGTTAGATCTCACGTTTTCCTTTAAGTTTTCTTTTTGCAGTGTATACGCCGTTCTGGTCAACAACCTGAGTTTGATGCCTTAGACGATCCAGAACGCCTTATACACGTCCACGCTAAATTGAAAAGAGCCATGGCGGCCGCAGAAACACAAGCACAACTGATAGAGAGGCTTCAAGCGGAGATAGAAGCCAAAAATACTGCTCTCGTCGCTGAGAGAGCACGCACTGAGCAGGAAGCTGAACTGAGGAGGTAAACGGAGGCTGAGCTTGCCCAATTCCCTACTACTGCAGAGGATTACATGCACCCGACTCTTGTCGTGCCTGAATCGGCTATTCTAATCCCTGAAAATAATTTTGAGATTCGCATTGCCTTCCTTATTGAAATTAAAAACAATGCTTTTTACGGAAGGTGTAATGAATGCCCTCTTGAACATATTACCAATTTTTCTGATATGTGCCATACTCTTGCTGAAGGTACTACTCTGGAATATGTCAAGATGAAAGCTTTTCGTTGGTCTCTTGCCGGTCCAGCATTGAAGTGGCTTGAAACACTGACTCCATGATCCCTCAAAACATGGGTTGAGGTAAGGCAGACATTTCTTAATAAATTTTTTCCTCCTGCCAAAACAGCGCTCCTCCGCCAGAAGATTATAGCTTTCAAGCAGAAGCCTGAGGAGCCGCTAGCAAAAGCATGGGAACGATACAAAGACCTACTGAGATCTTGCCCTACACATGGGCATCCACCATATATCATTCAGGAGATCTTCTACAATTCTCTTGATCTGGCTGCTAAGGATATGATCAACCAATATACTCAATATGAGTATTTGACGATGTCACCAACTGACGCATGGGCTATCCTCGAAAAGCTCACCAACTTTGACAATAAGTATGGGGCTCCGACAAACTATGACGAGAATGCCTATGCCAGGCCAGCCCCATCCATGCCTCTCTATGAGCTTTCTAAGGAGATTGATCCAGATGTCAAGGAGCAGTACTACAGAGATCAGAATCGGAAGCTCCTCAAGCAAGTCAAGTATCTTTCTGTCAACCAGCCCTGCATTGAATATGGCTCACAGCGGCACACCACTACAGAGTGCCCACATACAGAGCAAGTCAAGATGGCAGAAACTCACGAAGAGGTAGCTTACGCAGGGGGTCTCAACCGCTATATGGGGGACCAAAGGTTCTATCAACCACAGTGGAACCAAGGGGCCCCGAGGAACCCCCCGCCATACAGAGCTCCTGGACATCCAGAAAGGGATCAGCGGAAGGATGATCTACAGATGATCCTCGATGAGATGCGCCGGAATCAAGCAAAAAGCAACCAAGCCAATATCGCCATCAACAATCAGCTCCAAAACATCAATACAAGATTTGGAGAACTGGACATCTGAAAGAGGAACATTGAGACCCAGATGGGTCAATTCGCGACACAAATTCCACGACCGATCGGGCAACTCCCTGGGCAGACAGAACCAAATCCTAAGGGGAAGACCGGACACGTCGCGACTGTAAAGCTCAGGAGCGGGCACCAACTACGCAAGCCAGAGGTTGGAAGGCAGCAGGACGAAGCTGAGAAGTTACTCGACGTTCAGCAGGACGAAGCTGAGAGGTACCCGAAGTCGACCAACTCCACGCCGACGGGGAAGCTTCTGCGCATCAACAAAACTCGAAGTCGACTCCTTTACTCGACGTCGAGGAAGATCTAGTCGAAGTCGAGGAAAAACTACTTGAAGTCGAGGACTCTAAAACACCTCCGACATCTGTTCTGGCTCCGAAACAGAAGAAGGCGCTTCCGTTCTCTTCCAAGGCGCTGAAAGATCCCACTACAGGTAGGTTCAAACGCTTTTTTAAGATGCTTCAAGAACTGAATGTTTCAATTCCTTTTACAGAAGCTCTTCAAGAGATGCCTACTTATGTCAAGTTCCTCAAGGAGATCCTTAGCAACAAGCGATCAATCACGGAAATCGCCAGCGAATGCAAAAGGATGGACTTCCCTGAGAAGAGACCCGACCCTGGTATGTTTTCTATTACTGTGGGATTTGGACAATATAAATATGATGCCTTGTGTGATTTAGGAGCAAGCGTGAGTATCATGCCCTTATCGATCTGGCAAAAGGTGAAGATAGGGTCCATAGAGCATGTGGATGCCAAGATATACATGGCAAACAATATAGTGGTCATCCCTACAGGTATGGTCGATAATGTCCCTGTCCAGGTTGGTAGGTTCTATATCCCCGCTGATTTCCTTATTATAGATTGTGCTGAAGATCCTACTAGCCCTATTATTCTTAGTAGACCATTCCTAGTTACTGCAGATGCTAAAATAAGCGTAAAGCAGCGATTGCTCACCTTCACGATAGGCGACGAGATCTTAGATTTCTCTTTTGGCCCTACAAAGGAGGAAGTCCCATGGCCGGAGGTGAAAAGCATAAGCAACCACGGGGGCGAGCAAACAACAATGGAGGAAGGCGCCAAACAACTGCTCGACATCGACCATGGTTCCTCGATGTCAACCAAACAACTCGACTTCGACCAAACCTACTCGAAGTCGACTTCCTTTGCTGAACACTCGACTTGCCAAGAGTCTAAGTATGGGGTCCCTGTACTCGACGTTGACCAGATCTACTCGACATCGACCAACCTTAAGCCCGAAGATTTCTGTTTTGGGCACGAAAAGGTAAGTCCAGGTATGATTTCAACTCCTCCTATGTCCATTAATAAATTTAATAAATATTTAAAGGGAGGTAAGGCCCCGTGGTGAGCTAATCTGCGAAGGATGATAGCTGGAAAGAAGAAGAAGGAAGGCAAGGGATACTATGCAACCAATAACTTATCAGCTGAGCTTGCATACTACTCGAACCGGTAAATATATAGATATGGTGGTTAAACCAAGGTTACAAAAACTAAGACCATACAAAGGGTCTTATGTAAAAATAAGGTAACATATACCCAAACGACCACTCCCATATATACCACCCCCAAAAGTGTGTCTACCGGGATAATAACATCTAAACTAACATCTAAACTCCAAGCCTTCTCTAACTCACCCCCTCCTAAGCTCTCAGGCCCCCCGTATGCCAAGCCTCTCTACATGTGGCTTACTCGTCCACCTTGCAGAGATTCTCGATCGACAACAAGCAATAATCGAGTCTGCACAAGCCTTAGCATTGAACACCTCTTGCCTAAAGATAACATCATTCCTCCCCTTCCATGTAAGGGGGCCCCACATTGATGGTCCTTGAGCACAAGCAGAGAAGTCGGCCTAGCGACTCTAAAATCTAGAGCATGTGCATAAAACTTATAAAATTTTGGACTTTGAAACTTGTTGGTTTTGGTTTTAATTTGTTTTTTGTGGAAAGTCTTGTCTTTGTGTGAAAACTAACATTTTTAGGTTGAGGAGCATGAAAGGATCGCAAAGAGTGGAAATAGAAGTCCTTGACAGTTAGTCGAAATCGATTAGGCCAAGTCGAGATCGACCAAGAGGAGTAGCCTAGAATTACTCGACATCGAGTAGGCCAACTCGACGTCGACCAATCCAGGAGGTTCCTCGGCTTCACACTTCCACTCGACGTTGCTAGTTTACTCGACGTCGACCAAAGTTCCTCGACGTCGACCAACACAGTTTCTCGACAACCCCTGTTTTTCCTATTCGACGCATTATTCGGTGAGCTCCTTCCTTTACCTTTGTTTTATATTGATTTTATACAGTGAGGACACTGTATATTTTAAGTATGGGGTAGGGGAAGAGCTTAATATTATTTATTTATGTTTTATTCTTGCTTTTGGTTTAACATGGCGAATTTTGAGTAAAATTTTAAATTATTATGCTTAATTGCTAAACTTAAAAGTTCTATGAGACATCTCCCAAATCTTGTAAATTCTTTAAAGAAATAGTGTCATGGAAGCTTAATTTAGCTCGACGATGCAAAATTAGATTCATTAGAGATATAGCATGAAATTGCCTAGTAAAGGGAAGTCACAATGAAGTGCATATTTTATTGAAAACCATGAAAGGAGGTAAAATTTGATGTTGTTTTTGACATGTTGCATGATAAGAGGATGGAGGACTTTATATTTCCATATAATGCTCATATGTTTATATTCCTAGCCATGCCTATGTTTATGCATCACAAAAGCCATATTATGCCTTATTTCGTATTTTGCTCCACATGATCTAAGTATTGCCATTCTTTACCTTATTTTCTATCCGGGGATTATGTTGAGAATGATGTTACATTATGGAGATGTTATATGGTATTTGTGTTGTTATCATTATTGGAGTTTGGTAGGAAATTGTTTGAAATATATGGAAAATTTAATGAGTGAGAAAAAATCCGATCACCTCAGGAGATAAAGGTAGATCGACCATGCTTGCTGAGATAATAGTTCAGTGAGATGGGACACACATGTGAGGAGTCTAAATCACAAAGTATCCGGGGCCATTCATGACACCCATGTTTGCGACTCACCAGAAGGCAGTGCTGAGGTTAGAGAGGTAAAAGCATAATATTGAAAAAAGCATTGAGCGATGAGCAAAAGGTGAGAAATCAAAGGAAGAAGGAGTGTGGTATGAAAATTTGGAAATACTCCATTTCCCCGGATCATTAGCACCACATTGCCAAAAATTTCTCACCTTTAGCCTTTTACCAATCTACTCCTTATTGAGCTTAAATAAAGTCCTCTTCATTATTGTTGGTTTGTCACATAAATTGTTTTTGCATAACCCTCCTTTTGTGAGTAGATGTTGCTTTTTTATTGCACATGCATAGATTTGTGAGATTAGTACCTTTTCGAGGATGGTAATTGATTGCAGGGTTATATAAGAATGAATCTAAGATGTTGAGAGTTTGAATTCTTCCCCTGAAAGACCATCCAAGTTATTGCTTGGGGACAAGCAAGCTTAAGTATGGGGTGATTTGATGTCTACTAAAGTGACCATGCTTTTATATACATTTTAGCTCCTTATTCTATATACTTGCATATTTCGGGCTGGGAATATGTTGAATTTATGTAGCATATGTTTATTTGCAAGAAATAGAGGTCTACATAAGTTTTGGTTTAATATTACAGAATTTAGAGCCATTCCGAGACAAAACCAAAAGAAGAAGACGAAGGATTGATTCTCCTCGATCTCGAGTAGATTTACTCGACATCGATCGACTACCGCTGAGAGCAGAACCAAGTCAAGAACCGAAGATGAAGAGAACTCGAGCTCGACTCAACTCGATGTCGACAAAGTTACTCGATGTCGACCAAGAGCTAGAAGCACACCCGAGCTCGTGGAAGAACAGACTGATGAAGGATGGAAGAAGAAGACAACTCGAGCTCAAAGTTACTCGATGTCGACATGCTTGCTCGACATCGACCAAACCCCAAAGTTGCCCGAGTTCGAGAAGAAGGGAAAGACTGCTCGAAGATGCGAAGCGAAGCCCAGATCGAGCAACTTACTCGACGTCGACCCAATTGGTCGAAGTCGACCAAAACTTTCTTTGGGCCGCGAGTCCGTTGGGCCAGTCCGAAGTCGAGTTGATTGCTTGGGCATGAAGCAAGGCCGGATCTATTCTATTTTATCAAGATCTATCTATAGAGAGAAGGATTTATCTACCACAAGAAGATATTTTGATATTTAGTTATTTTCCTTTTTAGATAAATATTCCTTTTTATTAAAAGTTTTATCTTTAGATATAGATAGAATTTTCTTCCTTGATTAGCAAGGATTGGAAGCCTATAAATAAAGCCTATAGGGCCTATTTTTATTCATTCCAAGCTAGAGAGAAGTAGAGAGAGAGAAAGTGTGTGGCCGAGAGGAGTTAAGAGGCGAGAGCAGATTTGGCTTCAATCGGTTCTAAGCTCTATTTTAGTTTATTAATGCAAAGTTATTTCCTTTTATTATTGATGTCTTTTCTTGAGATGAAGAGCGAGTAGTCCACCCACTTCTAGGGTCGGGGCGAGCTCGACGATAGCCATGCGTGTTTGAGGTAAAGATCCGACCTTTATTATGTTTTGAGCATCTCTACCTTTATTATGTTTATTACCTATTTAATAAAGATCCATGTTAACAACTTGGATTATAAACATAAAATCGGTAGATATAACTAGGGTTTCTTGAAAGAGTTGTCTAATTGTTGGAAAAGGCGAAAGCTTGATCCTTCGATGAGATTTTCATAATTATCGTTATTTATCTTGCCATATGCATGTTTGGTTATCGTTGTTGCAAACCCCGATCTTGGAAGTTCTTTTTCCTATGTAGTTTATTTCGAAATTTGCATTCGTTTAAGTTTCTATTCTCTTTGATTTTGACCAAATCTGGTCGACGTCGACTACTCATTCTCGATCAAGCAGATCGCTGTTTCTTCTGTCTCTGCAGGTTACTTGAAATCGACCAGGCTTCCTCGACTACGACCAGCCAACTCGACATCGAGCAGTCTCCTCGAGATCGACCAAACTCAGTGTATCTTGTTTGCTCGGATTCGACTGTGCTTGACCCCTTGTCGACTACCCTTGGTCGAGGTCGAGTACTTCTGAAGTCGACAACCACTTGTGAGATTCTTCCGTTGCCTAGGATCCGCTGATGTGCTTCCTCGAGGATCGATCCTGAATTCCTGTTGCTACATCAGGAGGAAGTCTTGTAATCATTTGCGTGGGCATAATCCGGTTTGATCTATTTTATTATATTTTGAACTCGATTTCCTCCCACAACAGGAACCAATGATTCTTTGATTTGGAGACATAGACTTTGCCTCCTACTTCATACTCCTTAGGATCGTCAATGGAAACCCTGCATCAGCGCACATACCAAGGCAAACCTCTCCCATATATAGATAAATATTTTATGGAAACAGGGGAAGAAATGTCTTTACCTTGGCTTACCTTCGCGGAATGTGCGTTTGGGACCTCTGAATCTACTCGATGTCGACATAAAAGTTGATGTGCGGTCAATTAATCATGTTTTTCGCTTACATCCATATCGATTTATGTCTGCATTTTATACTTCTGGGTTTGATTTATATAGAATCGATGTAGTTTATGCTTATTTTCCAATTATGGAGGTCTAAACAAGTTTCTATTTAATTTCGCAGAAATCCGAGGCACTTTGGAGCTTAAAGGAAAGTCATGAATGTTGTGAGCCTAATTTGCCATGTTTTACACTTACTGTTATATCGATTTCTGCATACATTGCATACATTTGGGTTAGAATAATACAGAATCTATGTAGTTTACACTTATTTTCAATATATGGAGGTCTACACAAGTTTTGGTTATATTTCGCAGAAATCGGACGCACTTTGGAGCTTAAAGGAAACTCATGGAGAAGCTAAGAATGGTGCAGCTGGAGAAAAGGCCATATTTCACCATTCTTCGTTCTGAATCAAGCTTTGATGTCTTCATGAGAGTTGTAGCCCTCGGAAAGAGCTTTCCAACGCATGGTCATATGCGTCAATCCGACGAACGAGGACTCGGGAAAGTGCGTTTCAAGAATAGAGCAGAAAGCTGAGAAAACGCTACTCGAGATCGACTAGACTCTACTCGATCTCGACGAGCCATGGTCGAGCAGACTTGGTCGAGCAGAGCTGATCGAGGACACTGAGTCAGAGACAACCCGACTCCCGGAACCCTACTCGATCTCGAGTACCCCTGGTCGAGATCGACGAGCCATGTCCGGAGTCGACGAGCTGTGCCGAGCCGAGAAGCCGAGGACGAAGACGCAGACCACCTCTACTCGACCTCGACGAGCCCTTGTCGACATCGACGAGCGCCAGAGTCATGTCCGAGTCTGTCGAGCACCAGCTAGCCGAGACGACGAAGCCGAGCCAGTCAACCCTACTCGAGATCGACAAGACCCTTGTCGAGATCGAGTAGACCTCCAGAGCCGCGTTACTCGACTTGACGATTGCCAATTCTATCCTAATCTATCAAGATACATCATGAAGAGAAGGAGATCTATCCATGGAAGACTTTAGATATATTTTCCTAATTTAGATTTAATTATGTTATAGCTTTTATTTATCTTTTTAAGTTTTAGATAAAGTTTTAGATATAGATAGATATCTTCTTTCCTAGAATAGCTAGGGAATGAAGCCTATAAATAAAGCCCATGAGGCTCAGTTTTATTCATTCAATTTCGGAGAGAAGTAGTAGGAGAGAGAGAGAGAGTAGGAGAGAGAGAGAGAGTGAGTGGCCAAGAGGAGTTTTGTGAAGCGAGAGCGGAATTGACTTCCTTTGGTTGTAAGCTCTATTTTATTTTATTAATGCAAGTTTATTTCCTTTTATTATTTATGTCTTTAATTATGATGAAGCGCGAGTAGTCAACCCACTTCTAGGGTTGGGGCGAGCCCGACGATAGCCATGCATATTTGAGGTAAAGATCCGACCTTTATCATGTTTTGAGCATTTTCCTACTTGTTGATGTGTTTATTGCCCATCTAATGGAGATCCATGTTAACCACTTGGATTATAAACATAAAATCGGTAGAGACAATTAGGGTTTCTTGAGAGAGTTGTCTAATTGTTGGAAAAGGCAAAAGCTTAGTCCTTTAATGCGAATTATATGATAATCTGTTTGGTTCTACCTTATGCCTGTTTGGTTATTGTTGTTGCAAACCCCAATCTTGGAAGTTCTTTTACATTAAAAGTTTAGTCGAATCACCCAAAGCATTTGTTCTTTATTTTCTTTATTTCATTCGTTTTACTCCCTACCCTCGTCGATCTCGACCACACCTTGGTCGACCTCGACTACTGATTCTCGACCTAGAGTCGTCGTAGCTTACCTGTGCAGATTCTCGACCAGACCAACTCGACTTCGACGAGTCGTACTCGATCTCGAGTAGACCTCAGTCGAGATCGACTAGACCTGTGCCGAGCAGTACTGCGCTGTGTGCAACTGTCCGATCTTCTGTCAACTACCCTAGTCGAGATCGAGGACCCTGTTGTCGACTTCTGATCGTGAGATTCCACCGCTGCCTAGGATCCGCTGACACGCTTCCTCGTGGATCGATCCTGACTTCCCGCTGCTACATCAGGAGGAGGTCTTGTAATTATTTGCAAGGGACGGAATCTGGTTTGCCTTAGTTTATTTACTTACTGTTTTGCATTCTCGATTTCCTCCTACCAACAATGAATACATAATAGAAGCTAAGGAAGAGCACAAGATAGTGAAGCTGGAGAAAATGCCACTTTTCACCATTCATCATTCTAAATCAAATTCTGATGTCTGCATGAGAGTTGTAGCCCTCGAAAAGAGTTTTCCAACGCATATTCATATGCGTCAATCGGACAAATAAGGACTCGGGAATGTGTGTTTCAAGACGGAGCAGAATGCTGAAAGCGCATAGAACTAGTCGACGTCGACCAAACTGGTCGATGTCGAGTACTTTTTGGTCGACTTGCATCCCAGAAGTAGAGATCGAGCACCAAACGAGTACCAGACCACTCGAGGACACAAAGTCTACTCAATGTCGACTACTTCCCAGTGACGAGTCCCAGTCGAGATCGAGTGGAGATTCGGATAAGATGTTACTTACCTACCAAGGCACGAAGATCTATCATGAAGAGATGCTATATTTATCCACATTAGGAATTCCTATATTTACTTTAAGAGATTTAATTGTTTATTTATTAAATTTATACCTTAGGAAAGAGATAGATAGATTTAGGATAAAGATAGGATTGTTCTTTCCTTGATTAGCGGGGATTAAACACTATAAATAAACCCTTAGGGGGCTGATTTTGATACATTCAAGCCAAGTCGTCTTCGGGCGCAAGGAGAGAGGAGAGAGAGATAGAGAGATAGAGAGAGAGAGGAGGTCGAGTGGGAGAAGAGGAGGAAAGATTGGAAGGTTTTGTAAGTTTTAGTTTGAGTTGAATGTTAACGATAATTTCTTTCATTATGTTTTGTTTCTAATTTCCCTCCTCTAGGGTTGGGGTGATCCCAACATAGATATATGTGTTTGATTTATGAATTTATGAATTTGTATATCTTTATCATCATCTACCTATGTGATTAATCCTTTGCGAGAGTTGAGGAAATTCCTTATTTGTGATATTAAAGCGAAAGCGATCTTATTATAAATTTGGATAGTAATTAGGGTTTAATTGCGAAAGCCGACTAATCTTAATTAAGACAAGGTAGTTGTTGTGCGCCTAAATTACCATGTTTTACACTTACTTTTATATCGATTTCTGCATGCATTTCATACATTTGGGCTAGAATAATACAGAATTTGTGTAGTTTATGTTTATTTGTAATATATGGAGGTATACACAAGTTTTTGTTATATTTCACAGAAATTGGACGCACTTTGGAGCTTAAAAGAAAGTCATGAAGAAGCTAATTAAGGATGGTGCAACTGGAGAAAACGCCATTTTTCACCATTAACTGTTCTGAATCAAGTTCTGATGTCTTCATGATAGTTATAGCCCTCGAAAAGAGCTTTCCAACGCATGCTCATATGCATCAATCGGACAAATGAGGACTCGGAAAAATGCATTTCAAGAACGGAACAGAATGCTGAGAGCTGATTGTTGATAGGAGGAAATCGAGTATGAAATATAACAAAATAAATCAAACCAGATTCTGCCCACGCAAATAATTACAAGACCTCCTCCTGATGCAGTAGTGGGAAGTCAGGATCGATCCACGAGGAAGCGTGTCAACGGATCCTAGGCAGCGGTGGAATCTCACGGTCAGAAGTCGACAACAGCGTCCTCGATCTCGACTAAGGGTTAGTCGACAGAAGATCGGACAGTCGAACACAGCCCAGCAGCTCGGCAAGGGTGGTCGATCTCGACCAGAGGGTACTCGATGTCGAGTAGGCTTCTTGTCGACTTCGGGTTGGTCTTGTCGAGTTCCTGCACAATTAAGCTACGGCGACTCTAGGTCGAAGATCAGTAGTCGAGGTCGACCAGAATGTGGTCGAGATCGACGAGGGCAGGGAGTAAAACGAATGAAATAAAGAAAATAAAGAACAAATGCTTTTGGGATTTCGACTTAAACTTTAATGTAAAAGAACTTCCAAGATTGGGGTTTGCAACGATGATAACCAAACATGCATAAGGTAGAACCAAACAGATAATCATGTGAATCACATTAAAGGATTAAGCTTTCGCCTTTTCCAACAATTAGACAACTCTCTCAAGAAACCCTAATTGTCTCTACTGATTTTATGTTTATAATCCAAGTGGTTAACATGGATCTCCATTAGATGGGCAATAAACACATAAACAAGTAGGAAAATGCTCAAAACATGATAAAGGTCGGATCTTTACCTCAAATATGCATGGCTATCGTCGGGCTCGCCCCAACCCTAGAAGTGGGTTGACTACTCGCGCTTCATCGCAAACTCAGACATCATTGATTGAAAGAAAACAACTTGCATTAAACTAAATTCCAAAGACTTTACAATCCCGGCGATCCAACTCTCGTTGAACGCCAAAACCTTAAAACCTTCGAACTCCTAAACTTCTCTGTGGAACTAACTAATTGTCTCTCCAATTGAATGAATAAAACTGAGCCCCATGGGCTTTATTTATAGGCTTCATTCCCTAGCTATTCTAGGAAAGAAGATATCTATCTATATCTAAAACTTTATCTAAAACTTAAAAAGATAAATAAAAGCTTAATGGAATTAAATCTTAAAAGGAAAAGATAAAACTAAACTAGGTAAGTCTTCATGTCTTGATAGATCTCCTTTCCTTGGATAGAATTGATCAACTTTGGATAGATCTTCGGCCATCTCGAGTTCCTTCACGCCCAAGCAACTCCAAGTCTACTCGGACTGCTCAAGTCGACTCGCCTGCGGAAACTGGGCTACTCGACATCGACAAGGCTTCGTCGACCTCGAGTAGGATTCTTTGTCGACTGGACTTCCTGGCTAGCTCTGCTCGATGTGGCTCGGACTTGGTTCACGGTGCTCGTCGACCTCGACAAGCCCTAGTCGACCTCGAGTAGGAAAGTTCTGTCGACTAGGTCTTCTCGGGTAGGTGTGCTCGACAAGCCTGGATCTGGGTTCACGGGCGTCGTCGATCTCGACTAGAGCTCCTCGAGATCGACTAGGGTGTGGCCTTCTCTGGTCGAGCAGCTTCTCCTCGGCACGGACTCGGACTGGCGCTGTGGGGCTCGTCGATCTCGACTAGAGCTTTGTCGAGATCGAGTAGGGTTACTCGGCATCCTCGTCCTCGGCTTCTCGGTCAGCTTCTCTCCTTGTCGACTCCGGGTGTGGCGCTGAGGCGTGGTCGATCTCGACTAGGGTTTGTCGAGATCGAGTTGGCTCCGAAAGTCGGGTTGACTCAGCTCTCTCGATCAAGCTTGCTCGTCTAGGTCGAGTAAGGTCTACTCGAGATCGAGTAACCTTGACTCTCAGACTGATTCGATTTGTTCCGTTGCTGCTTTGACCTTGGACTTCTGTAGCTGTTTTCCGAGCTTTTCTGAACTTCTGTAGAATTGCTGTAAAACGCCTCGAATTCTGCGAATTAAACAGAAACTGGTGTAGATTCCAAAATTTGGCAAATAAACATAAACTACATAGATTCTGTACTATCTAAGCCCAAATGAATGCAATGTATGCAGAAATCGATATAAACTTAAGTGTAAAACATGGCAGATTCAGCTCACAACAAACACCCCATACTTAAGCTTGCTTGTCCTCAAGCAATACTTTTAATTGTCATTCAGGGGAAGAATTCAAACTCTCAACATCTTAGATTCATTCCCATATAACCCTGCAATCAATTACCATCCTCGAAAAGGTACTAGTGTCACAGATTCATGCATGTGCAAATATGTAAAAGCAACATCTACTCATAAAAGGAGGGTTATGCATAAACAATTTATAAGTGACAAAGCATTAATAATCAAGAAGACTTTAATTTAAGCTCAAATAAGGAGTAGATTGGTAAAAGGCTAAAAGGTGGGCAATTTCTGGCAATGTGGTGCTTATGATCCGGGGAAATGGAGTATTTCCAAACTGAATTTCCACATTCCTTCTCTTTGAGATTCATTACCTTTCATAATGCTTTTATCCATAATAATGCTTTTACCTCTCTAACCTCAGCACTGCCTTCTCGCGAGTCGCAAACATGGGTGTCATGAATGGCCCCGGATACTTAGTGCGTCGGACTCCTCACCTGTGTGTCCCATCTCTCCAAACTATTATCTCAGAGAGCAGGGTCGATCTTTGATCGGATTTTCTTTCACTCATTAAATTTTCCATATATTTCAAATAATTCCGCCAAACTCCAATAATGATAACAATCACACAACAACCATATAACATCTCCATAATGTAACATCATTCTCAACATAATCCCCGGATAGAAAATAAGGTAAAGAATGGCAAATATTTAGATCCTGTGGAGCAATATATGAAATAAGGCATAGTATGGCTTTTTGTGTAATGCATATAAGCATAGGTAAGGCTAGGAATAACAATATGAGCATTATATGGAAATATAAAGTCCTCCATCCTCTTATCATGCAGCATGTCAAAAGCAACATCAAATTTTACCTCCTTTCATGGTTTTCAATAAAATAATGCACTTCATTATGACTTCCCTTTACTAGGCAATTTCATGCTATATCTCTAATGAATCCAATTTTGCATCGTCGAGTTCAATATAAGCTTCCATGACATTATTTCAAAATTTTCAATGGGGGTCATTTTTCCAAATTTTGGAAATCATGCATGTAAGCACATAAATCAATAATAAATTCCAAAATAGCCATGTAGCAATTCAAAGAAATAATGCACATATATGTCAAATATGATCAAATAAATCAAATATGCACAAGGTAAGCCCTTCCCCCACCCCATACTTAAAATTTACAGTGTCCTCACTGTATAAAATCAAATAAAAACAAGAATAAAGGAAGGAACTCACAGGATAATGCATCGAGGAAGGTGAAACTGGGCATGTCGAGTAGGTTGCTCGTCGATCTCGAGTACGGTGTACTCGATCTCGAGGAGGCTCGTCTGCGTCTAGTGGATTCTGAAGTCGAGGAGTGTTCGTTGGCTTGTCGAGGTCGAGTACGTCTACTCGATCTCGAGTAGCTTCGTCTGGGCTGCTCCTCCTTGTCGTCGTCGACTTGGCCTTCGTCGATTCTGACTGTTTTTCAGGGACTTCTTCTTTCCACCTTTCGCGATCCTTATATTCTTGCTGACCTAAGAGTGTTAGATTGCCCAAAAGAACAAGACTATCCACATGAAGTATTCTAAAAGACCTAAAACCAAAAACCAAAAACAAAAACCAAAGACTAAAAAGTTCAAAAGTCCAAAAAATAAATGTCTATGTACAAGCTCTAGATTTTAGAGTCGCTAGGCCGACTTCTCCGTTTGCGCTTAAGGACCATTATTGTGGGGCCCGCTCATGTTTGGCCCTTCTCCTGGATCATCTAGGTCCTGATGGTAGTATGCAAGCTCAACTGATAGGTGGTTGCTTGCATCATCTCCTTTCCATTTCTTCTTCTTCTTTGTAGCCTTTAATTTCTGTAAATTCTCTCGCCATGGTGTCTTAGCTCCCTTTAAATCATTGAAAATTTTACTTATGGACAGAGGGGGAGTAGAATTCATACCTGCACTTACCTGTTCGGATGCAAAACAGAAATCTTTGGGCTTGGGTCTATTCGATGTCGAGTACTGCTGGTCGAGATCGAGTACAGGGACCCCATACTTAGGCTCCTGGCGAGTTTCTGGCTCAGTGATGGTGGTCGAGATCGACAAAGGTTTGTCGAGGTCGAGTAGAGCGCTTGTCGAGGTCGAGTAGGGCTTGTCGACCTCGAGTACAGTTTTGGCTCCTTCCTCCGCTGTTTGCTTGGTCCTGTCGATGCTGATGCTTTTCACCTCCAGCCATGAAACTTCCTCCTTTGCAGGGCCAAAAGAGAAATCCAAAACCTCATCGCCTATGGTGAAGGTGAGCGACCTATTCTTGACACTAATTCGGGCATCTGCAGTAGCTAAGAATGGTCTACCAAGAATAATAGGGCTAGTAGGATCTTCAGCACAATCAATGATAAGGAAATCAGCTGGAACAAAGAATTTACCAACCTGGACGGGGACATTTTCAACTATACCTATAGGGATGACCACTGTATTGTTAGCCATGTATAATTTAGCATCCACAGGTTCTATGCATCCTATCTTGACCTTCCGCCAGATTGATAAAGGCATGATGCTCACACTTGCTCCTAAATCGCATAGAGAATCATATTTATATTGTCCAAAACCCACAGTAACAGAAAACTTACCAGGGTCAGGCCTCTTTTCAGGGAAGTGGAGTACTTTGCATTCGCCTGCGATTTCTTAGATGGATCGCTTCTTGCTCAGGATTTCCTTCAGAAACTTGACATATCCAGGCATCTCTTGCAGGGCTTCTGTAAAAGGAATAGAAACATTCAGTTCTTGCAGCATATTAACAAATCTGGTAAACCTACCTGTAGTGGGATCTTTCTGTGCTTTTGAAGGGAAAGGCAGTGGCTTTTTCTGCTTCGGAGCCAGATCAGCTGTCGGAGATGCTGCAGAGTCGTCGACCTCAGCTTGCTGCTCCTCGACATCGACCAGAGGCTTGTCGACATCGACTAGGGGCTTGTCGACATCGAGTTGGGTTGTCGACCTCGGGTTGCTGGTCTGCGCAGCGGAGTCCGAGCTCAGCTTCTGGTCTTGGTCGAGTAGAGGCTTGTCGACATCGAGTACGGGCTCCTCGAGATCGACCACGTTCTGCTCTGTCTCGAGTTGCTGCTCTGCCTTGCTTTGCTGTTTCCCGACCTTTGGCTCGTGTAGTTGATGCCCACTCCTCAGTTTGATAGCTGCGACGTGTCCGGTCTTCCCCTTAGGATTTGGTTCTGTTTGCCCAGGGAGCTGTCCGGATGGTCGTGGGATCTGTGCAGCTATTTGTCCCATCTGAGTCTCAATGCCCTTTTTCCAGATATCCAGCTCTACAAATTTTGTGTTGACATGCTGGAGCTGATTGTTGATGGTGTTTGTTGCCTGCAGGTTCTGTGCATGATTCCGACGCATCTCCTCAAGGATCAGCTGCAGATCATCCTTCTTTTGATCCCTTTCTGGATGTCCTGGGGCGCTGTAGGGTGGGGGATTCCTAGGAGGACCTTGGTTCCACTGAGGTTGATAGAACCTTTGATCTCCCATATAGCGATTTGGACCCCCAGCATAGGCTGCTTCCTCGTGTGTCTCTGCCATTCTGACTTGCTCAGTGTGTGGGCACTCAGTAGTGGTGTGCCTCTGTGATCCGCATTCGATGCAAGGCTGGTTGACAGATAGATATTTGACTTGCTTGAGGAGTTTGCGATTCTGATCCCTGTAGAACTGCTCCCTGACATCTGGGTCAATCTCCTTTGTTGGCTCATGAAGTCCCATACTTGTTGTCATATGTCGTGAGTTTGTCTAGCACACCCCATGCGTCAATTGGTGGCATCGTCAGGTACTCATATCGAGTGTACTGATTGATCCTGTCCTTAGTGACTTGGTCAAGAGAGTTGAAGAAGATCTCCTGAATGACGTAGGGTGGCTGTCCATGAGTAGGGCAAGATCGCAGTAATTCCTTGTACCTTTCCCATGCCTTTGCTAGTGGCTCCCCAGGCTTTTGTTTGAAAGCTGTGATCTTTTGGCGGAGGAATGCTGTCTTGGAAGGAGGGAAGAATTTGTTGAGAAACTCTTGCTCTACTTGTGCCCATGTTGTAAGGGATCTTGGTTTCAGTCCTTCTAGCCACTTCAGTGCACGTCCAGCGAGCGACCAGCGGAAAGCTTTCATCTTGACATATTCCAGAGTTGTACCTTCAGCAAGAGTACGGCACATGTCATGAAAATTGGTAATATGTTCAAGAGGGCACTCATTAAATCTTCCATGAAAAGCATTGTTTTTAAGTTCTATAAGAAACTGAGTGCGAATTTCAAAAGAATTTTCAGGGATTAGAATCGCCGATTCAGGCACGACGAGAGTTGGATGCATATAATCCTCTGCTGTAGTTGGATATTGGGCGAGCTCAGCTTCTGCTTGCTCCCTTTCCGCTTTCTCTTGTTCCTTTGCTGCCCTTTCATTGGCTATAGCGGTGTCCTTTTCGGCTAGCTCCCTTGTAAGCCTGGCAATCAGTTGTTCTTGTGTTTCAGCGGCCGCCATGGCTCTTTGTAGTTTAGCTCTGATGTGTAGAAGGCGCTCTAGTTCGTCTAAGCCGTCAAACTCAGGTGGTTGACCAGAACGGCGCATACACCTGTAAAGTAACTCAAAGCAGACGTGAGATTTAACTACCTAAGGCACGAATGATAGCTTCCCCGGCAACGGTGCCAATTTGTTGATAGGAGGAAATCGAGTATGAAATATAACAAAATAAATCAAACCAGATTCTGCCCACGCAAATAATTACAAGACCTCCTCCTGATGCAGTAGTGGGAAGTCAGGATCGATCCACGAGGAAGCGTGTCAGCGGATCCTAGGTAGCGGAGTAATCTCACGGTCAGAAGTCGACAATAGGGTCCTCGATCTCGACTAGGGTAGTCGACAGAAGATCGGACAGTCGAATACAGCAGCAGCAACTCGGTAGTGGTGGTCGATCTCGACAAGGCTCTACTCGATATCGAGTAGGGTCTTGGTCGACTTCGCTTCGTCTCGTCGAGTACCTGCACAGGAGAAGCTACAGCGACTGGGTCGAGGATCAGTCTACTCGAGATCGACTAGTGCTATTCGATATCGAGTAAAAAGACAGAAAATAGAACGAATGAAAATAAAGAACAAATGCTTTAGGGTTTTGAACTAAACTTAATGTAAAAGGACTTCCAAGATTGGGGTTTGCAACAACGATAACCAAGCATGCATAAGGTAGAATCGAACGGATAATCATGTGAATCGCATCAAAGGACCAAGCTTTCGCCTTTTCCAACAATTAGACAACTTTTTCAAGAAACCCTAATTGTCTCTACTGATTTTATGTTTATAATCCAAGTGATTAACATGGATCTACATTAGATGGGCAATAAACACATAAACAAGTAGGAAAATGCTCAAAACATGATAAAGGTCGGATCTTTACCTCAAATATGCATGGCTATCGTCGGGCTCGCCCCAACCCTAGAAGTGGGTTGACTACTCGCGCTACATCGCAAACTCAGACATCATTGATTGAAAGAAAACAACTTGCATTAAACTAAATTCCAAAGACTTTACAATCCCGGCGATCCAACTCTCGTTGAACGCCAAAACCTTAAAACCTTAGAACTCCTAAACTTCTCTTTGGAACTAACTAATTGTCTCTCCAATTGAATGAATAAAACTGAGCCCCATGGGCTTTATTTATAGGCTTAATTCCCTAGCTATTCTAGGAAAGAAGATATCTATCTATATCTAAAACTTTATCTAAAACTTAAAATGATAAATAAAAGCTTAATGGAATTAAATCTTAAAAGGAAAAGATAAAACTAAACTAGGTAAGTCTTCATGTCTTGATAGATCTCCTTTCCTTGGATAGAATTGATCAACTTTGGATAGATCTTCGGCCATCTCGAGTTCCTTCACGCCCAAGCAACTCGAAGTCTACTCGGACTGCTCAAGTCGACTCGTCTGCGGAAACTGGGCTACTCGACATCGACAAGGCTTCGTCGACCTCGAGTAGGATTCTTTGTCGACTGGACTTCCCGGCTAGCTCTGCTCGATGTGGCTCGGACTTGGTTCACAGTGCTCGTCGACCTCGACAAGCCCTAGTCGACCTCGAGTAGGAAAGTTCTGTCGACTAGGTCTTCTCGGGTAGGTGTGCTCGACAAGCCTGGATCTGGGTTCACGGGCGTCGTCGATCTCGACTAGAGCTCCTCGAGATCGACTAGGGTGTGGCCTTCTCTGGTCGAGCAGCTTCTCCTCGGCACGGACTCGGACTGGCGCTGTGGGGCTCGTCGATCTCGACTAGAGCTTTGTCGAGATCGAGTAGGGTTACTCGGCATCCTCGTCCTCGACTTCTCGGTCAGCTTCTCTCATTGTCGACTCCGGGTGTGGTGCTGAGGCGTGGTCGATCTCGACTAGGGTTTGTCGAGATCGAGTTGGCTCCGGAAGTCGGGTTGACTTAGCTCTCTCGATCAGGCTTGCTCGACCAAGCTTGCTCGTCTAGGTCGAGTAAGGTCTACTCGAGATCGAGTAACCTTGACTCTCAGACTGATTCGATTTGTTCCGTTGCTGCTTTGACCTTGGACTTCTGTAGCTGTTTTCCGAGCTTTTCTGAACTTCTGTAGAATTGCTGTAAAACGCCTCGAATTCTGCGAATTAAACAGAAACTGGTGTAGATTCCAAAATTTGGCAAATAAACATAAACTACATAGATTATGTACTATCTAAGCCCAAATGAATACAATGTATGCAGAAATCGATATAAACTTAAGTGTAAAACATGGCAGATTCAGCTCACAACACTGACAATTCTACTCGACGTCGACCACATCTAGTCGAAGTCGAGTACATCGAGCCCAGAATTTCACACGGAGTCGAGCAGATCACTTGAGGAGCCCAGAGCTACTTGATGTTGAGTAACTCTAGTCGACGTCGAGTGCACATGTCGAGTCCAGATGATGCCCGAGATCGAGTACAATCCGAGGGGAGAAAATGCTAGTCGACGTCGAGTACATCTACTCGATGTCGAGTACAATCCAGACGAGTCCGAGTACGAGATCGAGTTGTGCCGAGAAGATAGAATTTCTTGCAAGAGAAGATATGTGGAATTCTATCCATCCACATCAAGATCTATTTAGTTAAGAAGCGATTTATCCACATTAGTCCTAGTTTTCTTTTAGATTTATTTCCTTTATCATAATATTTTATCTTATGTTTTTAGATAGAAAGTTTTAGATATATATAGATGTTCCTTCCTAGATTAGCTAGAGGAAGAACACTATAAATAAGGCCTTAGGGGCTGGATTTTAGAATCATCCAAGCCAAGCCACAAGAGAACACATAGAGAGAGATAACGAGTATGAGAGAGAAAGCTAAGGATGAGTGGAGTTGGAGAAGTTGAGAGACGATTTTTCTTTGTTCGGTTGTAAGTTTTCTTTTAGTTTATTAATGCAATTTAGTTTCTTGAAATTATTGATGTGTTTATTCATGATGAAGAGCGAGTAGTCACCCAACTTCTAGGGTTGGGGTGAGCCTGACGGTAGCCATGTAAGGTAATGCGATAAAGGTACAATCTTTTGATGCAATTTCGTTTTCTATCCCTATGAGCATGATTCTTTTGCGAAAGTTGAAGGTGATCCTTGTTTGTGTTATTGAAGCGAAAGTGATCTTAATACAATTTGGATTAATTATGTGAAAAAGGGTTATTAACAATTAGGGTTTATGCGAAAGCCTCTATTTTCCTATTTGTTAATAACGAAAGTTATTTGATGAAAATGCATGATCTTTTATACCTTTATGTGTTATTTTATATGGTTATCATTGTGGTGTTGAAACCCTGATCTTGGAAGTGTTTTAGTTTATTGATTTATTTCCCACAATTTGGTGTTCTGTGTTTATTTCATTACAAAAAGGTAAAATCTTCGGTTATGTTTTTACTCGATTTCGAGCACTATTAGTTGACGTCGAGTAGGACTTAGTCGACGTCGAGTAGGTTTTACTCGATATTGCTAGTTTTTGCTTCGTTTTGCGTTCTGTTCTCTGTTTTGCAGATTTTTACTCGACCGAGTGGTCGACGCAGAGGACACCTGGTCGACGTCGAGGACAACTGGTTGACGTCGAGTACTTTCTGAGTCGAATTCGAGCGATTTGAAACTGAAAAGGTGAGCGCTAACACATTTCCTCGTGGATCGATCATGACTACCTTCTACTACAACGGGAGGAAGTCCTGTATTTATTTGCTGAGACATGGAGTCAATTTCGATTTGATATTTTATATTTATTTCATACTTGACACATCCTCCTGCAACAACAGTAGTAACACTTTGGTTTATGCGATCGCCTTGATATTCCTATTTCTTAATAACCAATGTTATTTGATAGAAAGCATGCTCTTTTATGTGATTTATAATCTACACATGTTTCTTTGTTGTGATGATCCCTAACCTTGGAAGTTTGCACCTTTATCTGTTTTATTTCATTACTTTTATTTTGCGTAGCCACTTCACATTCAACCACCATTCCTCTCCATCCATCGACATCGACCAAGTCTTACTCGACGCCGACAGCACCCTCGCCACTTTTTTCCGCTATCCCCGAACCATAAACCAATCAAACCTTGAACCACTGACTTCTCTTCAGAGGACGAACCTAACTCCACTATCCTTCTAGCCGATATGAGAGGATTTAGGGACTGGAAAGACGAGCGCTGATTCCCTTCCACTACAACGGGAGGAAGTCTTGTAATTTTATTTGCGTGGTTCAGTGTTGTGAGCTGAATCTACCATGTTTTACAATACCTTTTATATCGTTTTCTGCATACATTTCATGCATTTGGGCTAGAATAGTACATAATCAGTGTAGTTTATACTTATTTGCCAAATTATGGAATCGACACTAGTTTCTATTTAAATTCGCAGAATTCGAGGAAATTTACAACAGTTTTGAGAAAGGACGAAAAGCTCCGAAATCAACTACAGAAGTCCAAAGTCAAAGAACGACGGAACCAGGATGAATCATATTGGAGCCAAGAGTTACTCGATATCGAGAACCTTACTCGATATCGACCAAAAAGTCCGAGCAGTGCGTGGTCGAGTAGGAGTGGATCGAGGAGCTGAGAGACGAAGCCAGCCCGACACCAAGACCTTACTCGATATCGAGTAATGTAATCAATATCGACAAACTCAGCACCGCATGTCCAAGCCAGTGTCGGGGAGAGGTTGCTCGGCAACACCAGGCCAGCCAAAGTCGACACCATGTACTCGATATCGAGTACTTTTCTCGATATCGACAAGACCTGAGGCACCTGTCCGAGCTAGATCAAGAACCAGCTACTCGACCAAGACCAGTGAAGAAGTCATCGACAGGGTTACTCGAAATCGAGTACTTTACTCGATATCGAGGAGAGCTATACTTGGCCGCGTTACGCGGTGAGCTGTCCGAGCCGAGTTGGGATTACTTGGAGCCGAAGGAGTCCGATTTTATCCACATCTATCAACACCTATCAAGATTTATCAATTCCATGGAAGATTTACCTACTTTAGATTTATTTCATTTATGGATTTAATTCCTTTATTCCATTTATTTATCTTTAAGTAAGTAGATAATTAGATATAGATATAGATGTACTTTCTTACCTTGATTAACAAGGGTTGGAGGCCTATAAATAAAGCCTTAGGGGCTGATTTCTAAGCATTCAATTTCAGAGAGAACAAGTGAGTAGTAGTAGAGAGAGAGAGAGTTTGTGGCGAGCAAGGCGGAAAGGCGAAAGCGGATTTGGCTTGTTCGGTTGTAAGCTTTCTTTTTAGTTTTATTTAATGCAAAATTATTTCCTTTTATTATTGATGTCTTTCTTGATAATGAAGAGCGAGTAGTCCACCCGCTTCTGGGGTCGGGGTGAGCCCGACGGTAGCCATGTGAGATGATGCGGTAAAGGTTTGAGCTTTTTATGCGATTCGTCTTCTATCCCTATGAGCATGATTCTTTTGCGAAAGTTGAAGGTGATCCTTGTTTGTATTATTGAAGCAAAAGTGATCTTAATGCAACTTGGGTTAATTATGTGAAAAGGGTTAGTAACAATTAGGGTTTATGCGAAAGCCTCTATATTCCTATTTGTTACTTTGCATGGTTATCGTTGTGGTGTTGATACCCTGGCTTTGGAAGTCTTTAGTTTATTGAATTTATTTCATCGAAAATCTGCGTTCTGTGTTCGAGAATATTGCAATTTCAAGTTTCTGTTCTTACTCGACGTCGGGGAGATTTAGTCGATATCGAGCAAGCTGTAGTCGATATCGAGTTGATTTTATCGACATCGGGTTGTCCTTGCTGGTCTTTGCTTCTGTTGGTCGATTCTAGCTTCTGTTGGTCGAGATCTTTAGTCGATATCGAGTAATCTGTACTCGATATCGGGTAGGTTTCTGTGTTTACTTTCGTTTCTACTTTTATTTGTTATTTCTGTCTTTGTTTCTGTCTTTTTCTGTCTGTGAGATTTACAGCTACCTGAGATCTGCTAACACGCTTCCTAGTGGATCGATCCTGACTTCCCACTGCGGCATCAGGAGGAGGTCTTGTAATTATTTGCAAGGGATGGAATCTGGTTTTCTTTATTTTACTTATATTTTATTTGCAATCTCGATTTCCTCCTACAACAAATTGGCGCCGTTGCCGGGGAAGCAATCATTCGCGCCTTAGGTAGTCAGATCTCACTTTTCCTCCTACAACAAATTGGCGCCGTTGTCTGTGAGGTATATGCGCCGTTCTGGTCGAACACCTGAGTTTGACACCTTAGACGAACTGGAGCGCCTTATACACATCCAAGCTAAACTAAAGAGAGCCATGGCAGCTGCAGAGACACAAGAACATCTGATTGAGAGGCTTCGGAGGGAACTAGCCACTAAGGATGCTGCTCTCGCCACTGAGAGAGCAGGAAGGAAACAGGAAGCGAAGCGTGCAAGGCAAGCATAAGAGGAGCTCCCCCAATATCCTACCACTGCAGAGGGTTACATGCACCCGACGCTCGTCGTACCTGAATCGGCTATTCTAATCCCTCAGAATAATAATGAAATTCGCACTCATTTCTTAATAGAAATTAAACATAATGCTTTTCATGGAAGATTTAATGAATGCCCTCTTCAGCATATTACCAATTTTACTGATATGTGTCGTACTATTGCTGAAGGTACCACCTTGGAGTACATTTTGATGAAGGCTTTTCGTTGGTCCCTAGCTGGTCCAGCATTGAAGTGGCTTGAAAGGCTGAAACCACGATCTCTCACGACATGGGCTCATGTAAAGAAGGAATTTCTCAATAAATTCTTTCCTCCTGCCAAGACAGTGCTCCTTCGCCAAAAGATTACATCTTTCAAATAGCAACCTGGAGAGCCGCTAGCAAAGGCATGGGAACGCAATAAGGATCTACTGCGATCCTGCCCTACACATGGACAACAGCCTTGCATCGTTCAGGAGATCTTCTTCAATTCTCTTGACCTGGGTGCTAAAGATAGGATCAACTATGACAACAAGTATGGGACTCCAGTCAACTATGAAGAGAATCCCTATGCCAGGCCAGCACCATCCATGCCTCTCTATGAGCCCTCTAAAGAAATTGATCCAGATGTCAAGGAGCAATACTACATAGATCAGAATAGGAAGCTCCTCAAACAAGTAAATTATCTTTTTGTCAACCGGCCTTGCATCGAATGCGGATCACATAGGCACACCACTACTGAGTGCCCACACACAGAGCAAGTCAGGCTGGCAAAATACCACGAAGAGGCAACTTACGCAGGAGGTCCCAATCGCTACATGGGGGACCAAAGGTTTCAACAACCACAATGGAACCAAGGTGCCCCTAGGAACCCCCCACCCTACAGAGCTCCAAGACATCCGAAAAGGGACCAGAAAAGGGATGATCTATAGACCGTCCTAGAGGAAATACGGAGAAATCATTCAGACACCAAGCAATCCTTCAACTCAGTCTACACTCAGATACAAGGTGTCAACTCTAGGCTTGGGGAGATCTATGTCTGGAGAAAATCAATTGATACACAGATTGGCCAGCTAGCAGCAGGAGTCCCCAGACAGTCAGGTTCACTCCCAGGATCTTCAGAACCAAATCCCAAGGGAAAGACCATCAACTACAAGAGCCAGAGGTCGGAAAGCAGCAGGACGAAGGAGCTAAACAGCAACTCGATATCGACCAGACCTTGGTCGATGTCGAGAAGAGGCAACTCGATATCGAGGAAGGACAACTCGATATCGACGATAGAGTGGACCAACCTTCGTCTGCACAACACAACAACTCGGCGCCAAGAAAAGTAGTCGATATCGAGGAACAGCTGGTCGATATCGAGGAGAACCAAGTCGACGTCGAGAAAGCTGCAGCACCTTCGACATTTGTTCTTGCTCCGAATCAGAAAAAGAAGTTGCCCTTCCCAACAAAATCTCCAAAGGACCCAGTAGAGAAGAAATTTCAGCGCTTCATCAAGATGCTTCAGAAGCTCAATGTCACCATACCCTTCACAAAAGCTCTCAATGAAATGCCATCCTACGTCAAGTTCCTCAAGGAGATTCTAAGCAAGAAGAGATCAATGGCTGAGATTACAGAGGAGTGCAGCCATATGGACATACTTGAGAATAGGCCAGATCCAGGTAAGTTTGCTATAACCATTGGATTTGGTCAATATAAAATTAATGCTTTATGTGATCTTGGAGCTAGTGTGAGTATAATGTCTTTAATGATATGGTCCAAGTTTAAGATAGGTGCTCTAGAGCTTGTGGATGCTAAGATTTATATGGCCAACAACACGGTGGTCATTCCAAGAGGCATGGTGGACAATGTGCCAGTGCAAGTAGGTAAGTTCTTTGTCCCTGTTGATTTCTTAATTATTGATATGGCAGAGGACCCTGCTTGTCCAATTATTCTAGGAAGGCCCTTCTTGGCGACGGTGGATGCCAACATAAGCGTAAGGAAGGGATTACTCACTTTCAACATCAGCGATGAGGTAATTGAGTATTTTTTTAATAAAATTGAAAGGCATACATGTCCAATGGAAGTGGTAAAATCTATATCAGCTGGTTACATCACTTGTGGGGAGCCTCAGGTAAGAAATATGACTCCTGAAGAGCTGGAAAAGAGGGATGTGGAGGCCCAGGTGGAGAAGATCATGGCCATCCTGAAAGAAGAAACAGAGAATCCACTCGACACGGACCAAGGTACGTCGATTTGGACTAACTATTTTTCGGATGCCTTGACAGGATGCAAGTATGGGGTCGAAGTCGAATAAAATTCCTCGACATCGAGTAATTTGGTCGATATCGACCAAACTCAGAACCCTCCACCAGTAGGAGCGTCGTCGAGCAGCCAACCTGAAGCACAGCACTCCTCGATATCAAGTAAACTACTTGATATCGACCAAAACCCCGCTGCCTCGACTTCGGCTTCTTCGACCAGCAACCCACTGGCAGCTGACGGCAACTCGATATTGACTACCTTAGTCGATATCGACCAAACCTCACCTTCCTCGACTCCAGCATCCTCGAGCAGCAGGCCACCAGAAGCTGAAAATTCGTCGAGATCGAGTACTGTTACTCGAGATCGACCAAATACAGTGGCCCCCGAATCCGTTTCTGCGAAGGTAAGTCAAGGTATGGATCTTTCTTGTCCTATTTCCATTAAAGATTTATCTATACATGGGAGAGGTTTATCTTGGTATGTGCGCTTATGTAGGATTTCCAATGATGAGCCTAAGGAGTATGAAGTTGGAGACAAGCTCTATGTCTCCAAATCGAAAGATCATTGGCTTCCCAACAAATTCAACAAAAAGAGGATGGGGCCCTTCGTGGTAAACAAGATCCACTCAGACGGACTTCAGCTGATGGACAAAAATGGAGTCCTATTTGAAGCCCAAGCTACATGGGCCCTGCAAATGCCACCTTGATCTTAAAAGAGAAGTCGGCCTAGGGACTATAAAATCTAGAGCTTGTAAATAGCCATTTATTTTTTGGGACTTTTTGGACATTACAGCTTTTGTTTGTTTTTGAACTTTTAGTTTTTCTATTGTGGGTATTTCTCTTCTATATTTTTTCAGGTCCATGGGGATAGAAGCAAGCTAAATTCAGACTCGGCCCAGAGCATAGCACTCGATATTATGAAGTCCTACACGCATGTCTAGTGAGTTTCTTTCTTTACCCTTATGTTTTATACAGTGAGGACACTGTAATGTTTAAGTATAGGGTGGGGGAAAGGCTTACTTTGTGCATATTTGCCATATTTGACATTATTTGTGCATTATTTCTTGAATTGCTTATACATGGCTATTTTGGAATTCCTTATTGATTTATGTGCTTATATGCATGTTTTCCAAAATTTGAAAAATGACCACCATTGAAAATTTTGGTTAATGTCATGGAAGCTTTATATTGAACTCGACGATGCAAAATTGGATTCATTAGAGATATAGCATGAAATTGCCTAGTAAAGGGAAGTCACAATGAAGTACATATTTTCTTGAAAACCATGAAAGGAGGTAAAATTTGATGTTGCTTTTGACATGTTGCATGATAAAAGGATGGAGGACTTTATATTTCCATACAATGCTCATATTGTTATATCCTAGCCTTACCTATGCTTATGCATCACAAAAGCCATAATATGCCCTATTTCATATTGCTCCACATATAATGATCCAAATATTGCCCATTCTTTACCTTATTTCATATCCGGGGATTATGTTGAGAATGATGTTACATTATGGAGATGTTATATGGTGTTTGTGTTGTTATTATCATTATTGGAGTTTAGTAGGAAATGGTTGAAATATATGGAAAATTTAATGAGTGAAAGAAAATACAATCAAAGATCGACCCTGCTCGCTGAGATAATAGTTTGGCGAGATGGGACACCAGGTGAGGAGTCCAAAGCACTAAGTATCCGGGGCCATTCATGACACCCATGTTTGCGACTCGCGAGAAGGCAGTGCTGAGGTTAGAGAGGTAAAAGCATTATTATTGAAAAAAGCATTATGAAAGGTGATGAATCTTATGGAGAAGGAATGTGGAAATTCAGTTTGGAAATACTCCATTTCCCCGGATTATTAGCACCACATTTCCAAATATTGCCCACCTTTAGCCTTTTACCTATCTACTCCTTATTTGAGCTTAAATTAAAGTCCTTATGATTATTAATGCTTTGTCACTTATGAATGTTTCGCATAACCCTCCTTTTGTGAGTAGATGTTGCTTTTAATTGCACATGCATGGATTTGTGACACAAGTACCTTTTCGAGGATGGTAATTGATTGCAGGGACATATGAGAATGAATCTAAGATGTTGAGAGTTTTGATTTCTTCCCATGAATGACAAATAAAAGTATTGCTTGAGGACAAGCAAGCTTAAGTAAGGGGTGTTTGTTGTGAGCTGAATCTGCCATGTTTTACAGTACCTTTTATATCGTTTTCTGCATACATTTCATGCATTTGGGCTAGAATAGTACAGAATCAGTGTAGTTTATGCTTATTTGCCAAATTATGGAATCTACCTACACTAGTTTCTGTTTAAATTCGCAGAATTCGAGGAAATTTACAGCAGTTCTGAGAAAGGACGAAAAGATCGGAAATCAACTACAGAAGTCCTAAGTCAAAGAACGACGAAATTCGAGGAAATTTACGTACAATATTGCACGTTACTTTCGATGTGCAAACCCTAGTTTGCTAGTCGACGTGTACAGTTCCACACTTGCACGTTGTTAACGACGTGCAAGCACGTCAATAAGGATGTGCAAATCAATAACCACCATTTGCTGTGTATCTAACAACACCCTTTCATATTTTTCTCCACATGATCTAAATATTCCCTTTTTTTTTACCTTATTTCCTTATCCGGGGGCCCATTTTTTTAACCTTATTTCCTTATCCGGGGATTATGTTGAGAATGGAGTTACATTATGGAGATTGTACATGGTGTTTGTGTTGTTGTTATCATTATTGGAGTTTGGCAGGAAAGTTTCAAAGTTATGGAAAATTTAATGAGTGAAAGAAAATCCGGTCACCTCAGGAGATAAAGGTAGATCGACCTTTCCTGCGTCGAGATAATACTTCCGGAGGATGGGACACATAGGTGAGAAGTCTGAAGCACTAAGTATCCAAGGCCATTCATGACACCCATGTTTGCGACTCGTGAGAAGGCAGTGCTGAGGTTAGAGAGGTAAAAGTATTATATTGAAAAAAGCAATGAGAGAATGAGCGAAAGGCTTGATCTTGACTAGGAATGGCGCTAGAGAGTACTCGACATTGACCACAGTAGTCGATGTCGAGTAGACTTCTTCTGCTACTCGGATTGTGCACGAGCTCGGCTAAAATCTGGTGCTCGACGAGTACTTGATGTCGAGTAGATATGTGCTCCTTGAGTGACTTGCTGCTCTCGTGCTCGACTTGCTGATTTCGACCATGTAGTACTCGATATCGACCAGTTTGGTCGATATCTACTAGTCCTGTCAAGTGCCTTCTTTCTTGTTTTCTGCTGGACGTGCTCTAGTTCAGCTGCTACTCGACCTTTAGTTTGATGTAGTCAACCTCGAGCTCCTCCATGGTTTTTTTCCTTCTCCAAATTGTGGTAAAATGCCTCTATTTCAGCGAAATTAAACAGAAACTAGTGTAGATCTCTATATTTGGAAAATAAGCATAAACTACATAGATTCTATATAATTCTAACCCAATGATATGAAATGCATGCGGAAATCGACATAAAAGTTAATGTAAAACATGGAGAATTAGGCTCACAACAAACACCCCATACTTAAGCTTGCTTGTCCTCAAGCAATACTTTTAATGGTCATACAGGGGAAGAAAACAAACTCTCAACATCTTGGATTCATTCTTATATGTTCTTGTAATCAATTACCATCCTCGAAAAGGTACTAATGTGACCAGATCCATGCCTATAAAAAAAGCAACATCTACACACAAAAGGAGGGTTATGCAAAATAATTCATAAGTGACAAAGCAACAATAATCAAGAGGACTTTAATTAAGCTCAATAAGAAGTAGATTGGTAAAAGGCTTAAGCTGGGATGTTTTTTGCCATGTGATGCTAATAATCCGGGGAAATGGAGTACTTTCCAAACTTTCATACCACATTCCTTCTTCCTTTGATTTCTCACCTTTCGCTTATTCGCTCATTGCTTTTTTCAATAATATGCTTTTACCTCTCTAACCTCAGCACTGCATTCTCGCGAGTAACAAACACGGGTGTCATGAATGGCCCAGGATACTTAGTGCTTCGGACTCTTCACCTATGTGTCCCATCCTACGGAACTATTATCTCGACGCAGGCAGGGTCGATCTACCTTTATCTCATGAGGTGGCCGGATTTTCATTCACTCATTAAATTTTCCATAACTTTGAAACTTTCCTGCCAAACTCCAATAATGATGCACCGCAACAACCATATAATAATCTCCATAATATGACATCAATTTCTCAACATACTCCCCGGATGGGTAATAAGGCAAAGAAATAGGCAATATTTAGGACATGTGAAGAAATATATGAAATAAGGCTTAATATGGCTTTTGTGATGCATATGCATAGGTAAGGCTTGTGATATAAACAATATGAGCATTATATGGAAAATATATAGTCCTCCATCCTCTTATCATACAACATATCAAAAGCAACTTCAAATTTACCTCCTTTCATGGTTTTCATAAAAATATGCACTTCATTGTGACTTCCCTTTACTAGGCAATTTCATGCTTATATCTCTTATGAATCCAATTTGCATTGTCGAGTTCAATATAACTTCCATGACACTAATAAAAAAAAATTCAATGGTGGTGATTTTTATAAACTTTGCAAAACATGCATATAAGCACATAAATAAAATATGAAATCCAAAGTAGCCATGTATAAGAAATTCGGGAAGTATGCACACATATGGTCAAATGTAGTCAAATATGCACAAAGTGATGCAGATCAAGATGGCCTTCTATGGGTCAAACAATGATCTTGATCCAGGCGAGCTCTCAAGATCGATTCGAGGGCAATTGATGGCAAAGAGTGTATTCCTCAAGAGAAAGAAGAAGGCACCACTATGGATTAAGGAAAATATATTATTTAATTATTATTATTATTATTATTTTTAGTTATTTCCATATTTAGTAACTCCTATGTAGTTGGAGCTATTTATGGATCTCTTATTTTTAGTAATACTTAGTTAGGTGAATAAAATGGAAAAGGAAAATTTATCTCTTTAAGATATTTTCCTTGGCCACTAAGTAGGAATATTTATCTAGGATTATTATTAGGATTTAGTATTTATTTATCTAAGCAAAAACTCTATCTTTTGCACAAGATAGAATTGGTATAGTTCCCTTATTTAAATTCTTGTATTTTTCATTGAATTAATTAGATTGGAAATTATATTGAGGAACCTTTTTTAAGATTAAAAGGTTTCCCCAATTCCCCAATCCAAAAGTCTTTGCAATCAATTTATGTTCTTGTTCATCCAATACCAAACCAAGATCTAAACCCAATTCATCAAAACACAACCGAAACAAGAAAGAAGAGAAAAGCTGAAAAACTGTCGCTGGAACACAAGAAATCCACCGCTGTAGAACCAAGGAACCATCACTGCGGCGACCACTGCAATAGCTGATGCGGTCGCAGCATCCGTCGCCACCTCTGTTTCAGCAATGATTTGGGAGACCACTACTATAAGGAGAAGACTGTCGACGACCATGTAATTTCAAGCGAAGTGGAGGAGGAGCAGCCGTTTGAGCCTAATGGAGAAATCGACACTACAGAGTTCGACGACGTCCTCTGCCTTGTCAATCGGCAAGTCCTACACATTCAGGAGTCTCCCATGGCTGATCAAAGGGAGAACATCTTCCACACAAAGTGTGTGGTTTGCGAGGCTACCTTAAATGTTATCATCGACGGTGGGAGTTACTGCAATCTCATCAATGAAAAGGTAGTGGATTTCCTCCATTTAACTACTACTCCTAGAGCTACTCACTATGGTTTAAATGGCGTCACTGATGATGGATCTGATATAATGGTCACGAAACAATGTTTAGTTTCTTTTTCTATTGGATCATATCATGATAAAGTGTTTTGTGATGTTGCTCGCATGGATTGTAGTAATATCTTGTTAGGCCGTCCTTGGTTATATGATTGTTCTGTTATTCATGATGGTCGTGCGAACACATATACCTTTACCTTTGATGGGAGGAGAGTTACTCTCCTACCCCTTTTGCCTCAAGTTGTTTTGAAGGAACAGGTTCGCAAGAAGCAATAGCAGGACGCTCAAAAGGAAGCCCAAAGGAAGGAAAAGCCCCAATGGAGCTCGGCACAGCAACCCGCGCCCGTGGCCCAGACATCCGTGCTCGTGGCCATGCCACCCGCACCCACGGCCTCCTCGACGCCTATTCCTTCCCCCTCGGCATCAACACCTCCTGGCCCTTCTTCGCTCAAGGGCTTTGTTGAACGCCGTTCCCTGGTCTCTCAGCCACAGAGAGGGACCATCACCTGGAATGCACATCGACCTCACATCCTATTGGTAATGAAAGAGGTATTGTTAAATGTTGTGGATTTGAGTCATATTTCTGCACCTATTTCTGCTCTGTTGCAGGACTATCTAGATGTCCTTCCAGCTGATCTACCACAAGGATTGCCGCCTATTCGTGGGATTGAGCATCAAATTGACTTCGTCCCTGGCGCATCCTCGCCTAATCGTGCCGCCTATAGAGCTAGTCATAAGGAAACAAAAGAGCTTCAACGCCAAGTCACGGAGCTGTTGGATAAAGGTTTTGTACGAGAAAGCCTCTCCCCCGGCGCCGTACCGGTCATCTTGGTTCCAAAGAAGGATGGTTATTGGCGCATGTGTGTTGATTATCGTGTAATCAACCAAATAACGGTTAAGTATCGCCACCCTATTCCTCGTTTAGATGATATGCTTGATGAACTTCATGGTGCTTGTATTTTCTCTAAAATTGACCTTAGAAGTGGATATAATCAAATTAGGATGAAAGAGGGTGATGAATGGAAAACGGATTTTAAAACTAAGTATGGCTTATATGAATGGTTAGTAATGCCTTTTGGTTTAACAAATGCTCCTTCTACTTTTATGAGGCTTATGAACCATGTGCTTAGACGTTACTTAGGGAAATTTGTCATTGTCTATTTTGACGATATTTTAATCTATAGCAAGAACCTGCATGATCACCTTAGTCATTTAAAATTGGTTTTTGATTATCTTAGAAAAGAGAAATTATATGCCAATTTAAAGAAATGTTCTTTTGCCTCCGAATCTACCATTTTCTGTGGTTTTGTATTGTCTGCATCTGGATTGAAGGTGGATGAGGAGAAGGTTTGCGCTATATAGGAGTGGTCCCAGCCCCAGACTCCTACACATGTCCGCTCATTTCTGGGCCTTGCTGGCTTCTATCAACGCTTCGTCAAACACTTTAGCACTGTTGTCACCCCCCTACATGAGCTGACCAAGAAGGATGTGACGTTTCACTGGACTGATGCGCCTCAGAGGGCATTCGACGCTCTCAAGGATCTCCTCACCCATGCCCCAGTGCTGCAACTACCCGACTTCCAGCAACCTTTTGAACTCGAGTGTGATGCTTCAGGCACAGGCATTGGTGGAGTTCTTCTTCCGAATAGGCGCCCCATTGCCTATTTCAGCGAGAAGTTGGGCTTCGCTGGGCTCAACTATTCTACCTACGACAAGGAGCTCTTCGCGCTTATCAGATGCTTACAAACATTACAGCACTACCTTTGGCCTAAGGAGTTTGTGATTCATTCGGATCATGAAGCTCTGAAGTACCTCAAAGGACAAGCAGTGCTCAGCAGGCGACTTGTTCGATGGGTGGAGTTTCTAGAGACCTTTTCCTATGTGGTTCATCACAAGAAGGGAAAGGATAATGTGGTAGCAGACGCGCTATCATGCAGGTATGTCCTCCTAAACCATATGGATGCACATGTGTTGGGTTTTCCATTGATAAATGAACTGTATGCTTTTGATGGTTTCTTTAAAACTATATATGCGCAATGTGTGTCCAAAGGTGAAGTTGATTCATATTTTCTTGATAATGGTTATTTGTTCAAGATGGGCAAGCTTTGATCCCATCTTCTTCTATTCGCCGATTGTTAACTCAAGAAATTCATGAGTCTAGGGGACATGACGGTTTCGACAAAACTCTAGCAGGACTTAAAGAACATTACATTTGGCCTAAAATGTCTAATTATGTGCTAAGATTTGTCAAAAGTTGTGTCTTTTGTGCTAAGGCTAAGTCAAAAGCCAATTCTAATGGTCTATATCAACCTTTGCCTATTGCTAATGCACCCTGGGAAGATGTTTATATGGATTTTATTGTAGGATTGCCTAGAACTTTTAAGGGTCATGATTCTATCTTTGTTGTTGTAAACAGATTTTCCAAAATGGCTCATTTCATTCCATGTCACAAAATTGATGATGCTCAGGGAAGTTACTTTCTGATTGCTGCTCCTTCCCCACTTCTCTTCAATGACTCGATTCGAGGACGAATCGAAGCTAAGAAGGGGAGAATGATGCGGATCAAGATGGCCTTCTATGGGTCAAACAATGATCTTGATCCAAACGAGCTATCAAGATCGATTCGAGGGCAATTGATGGCAAAGAGTGTCTTCCTCAAGAGAAAGAATAAGGCACCACCATGGATTAAGGAAAATATATTATTTAATTATTATTATTATTATTATTATTATTAGTTATTTCCATATTTAGTAACTCCTATGTAGTTGGAGCTATTTATGGATTTCTTATTTTTAGTAATACTTAGTTAGGTGAATAAAATGGAAAAGGAAAGTTTATCTCTTTAAGATATTTTCCTTGGCCACTAAGTAAGAATATTTATCTAGGGTTATTATTAGCTTTTAGTATTTATTTATGTAACCCAAAACTCTATCTTTTGTACAAGATAGAATTGGTATAGTTCCCTATTTAAACTCTTGTATTTTCATTGAATTAATTAGATTGGAAATTATACTAAGGAACCTTTTTAGGATTAAAAGGTTTCCCCAATTCCCCAATCCAAAAGTCTTCGCAATCAATTTATGTTCTTGTTCATCCAATACCAAACCAAGATCTAAACCCAATTCATCAAAACACAACCGAAACAAGAAAGAAGAGAAAAACTGTCGCCGGAACTTAGGAAATCCACCGCTGTAGAACCCAGGAACCGTCTCTGCGGTGGCCGCTGCAATAGCTGCTGTGGCCGCAGCATCCGTCGCCACCACTATTTCCGTCGCTGCTATTGCTGTGTTTGCTTTGCTGAATTTTCTAAGTGTTTGCCGTCGCTGTTATTGTTTTTGCCTTTGCTTTAGTTTTTATTTGTTTGGTTTCTTTCTTTCGCAATAGTTCAAAGTTTTTATTGTAATTTATTGTAAACATCGAGAATATAGCAAGAACAATTGCATGATTGTGCCATCAACAAGTTGGTGTTCTTGATTCCGAGCCCACAGGCGAAGGATAGGGAATTCCAAACGTATCACAAAGTAAGCCCTTCCCCCACTCCATACTTAAACATTACAATATCCTCACCGTATAAAAACAAAGGTAAAGAAAGAGACTCACTAGACACGGGTGCAGAACGTCCGAATCGAGTGCTGAGGTTGCTGCAGAAGTGGTCAATCTCGAGAAGTCTAGTCGATGTCGACTAAAACTACTCGATATTGAGTAAAGTTGAAGCCTTTTGGGTGGTTCCTCGTCAACCACAGATCTGTTCCTCAATGTGGGTGGTCGACGTCGAGTAGGCTACTCGACGTCGAGTACTTCTGCAACTTTTCGTACCTCCAAGACTTGTTAGACAAATAATATCCACAATAGACAAACCCAAAAATAGCGTTTCAAAACCAAAAACCAACAACAAAAATGTCTAAAAATGTAAAAAAAACTGATTGTTTTGTTACAATCTCTAGACTTTATAGTCGCTAGGCCGACTTCTTCCATTGTAAGCTCAGGGTGGCATCTGCAGTGCCCATCTGGCCTGGGCTTCGAACAGGACTCCATTCTTATCCATCAGCTGTAGTCATCCGGAATGGATCTGGTGCACCGTGAAAGGTCCCAACTTTTTGTGATTGAATTTGTTAAGGAACCAATGGTTCTTGGATTTGGAGATATGGACCTTGTCTCCTACTTTGTACTCCTTAGGATCGTTATTGGAAACCCTGCATAAGCGCAGATACCAAGGCAAACTTCTCCCATATATAGATAAATATTTTTTTTTTATTGAAATAGGAGAAGAGATGTCTATACCTTGGCTTACCTTTGTAGAATCGGCATTCGAGCCCTCTGAAACTGGTCGACATCGAGTAAATGTACTCGACGTCGAGTACGTCTGTGCGTCTGGTGGCTTTCTCGTCGAGAGGGGAGAAGTCGAGTGCACCTGGGTCTGGTCGACGTCAAGTACAGTACTCGATGTTGAGAACTTCTCTGGCTCGGGTGTGTTATTCGATGATGGTGTAGTCGATGGAGGCTTCTAAACCTGGTCGACGTCAACTAGAGTACTCGACGTCGAGTACTTCTGGTCGACATCGACCCTATATTTAAAACTTGGCAAAGATTCTGAATAAAAATTAGTCAACGTCGACTTACCTTGGTCGATGTCGAGTGGATTCTCTGTCTCCTTGTTCAGGATTGCCATGATCTCCTCCACCTGTGCTTCCATATCTCTCTTCTCCAACTCTTCGGGAGTCATGTTTCTTACCTTGGGCTCCCCACAAGTGATGTACCTGGCTAAGATTGATTGAACCTTCTTCATAGGACTTGTATGCCTTTTAGTTTTATTGAAAGAATACTCAATTACCTCATCGCTGATGTTGAAAGTGAGTATGGCATCCAAGGTCGCTAAGAAAGGCCTTCCTAAAATGATCGGACAAGCAGGGTCCTCTGAAATATCAATAACTAAGAAATCAACAGGGACAGATAACTTACCTACCTGTACTGGTACATCGTCCACCAGGCCTGTTCGGATTACTATAGTGTTGTTCGCCATATAGAGTCGGGCATCCACAGGCTCTAAAGCACCTATGTTGACTTTGGACTAGAGTGTGGTCGATATTGACAAAAGGTTGTTCGACATCGAGTTGAGGCTGGTCAACATTGACTACAGTAGTCGACTCTGGTCGACATCGACTAGGGGCTCCTCGACGTTGAGTAAAATCTTGTCGACATCAACTGGTTTGGTCGACGTCGAGTAGTCCCCTGCAGCTTCTCCTTCTGTGTTTTGTTCGGGCATTTGCCTCTGTCGTCCACTCCTAAGATTGATCGCAGCTACCTGTCCTGTAGATTCATTCTTAGGATTTGGTTCAGAGGATTCAGGGAGCGTACCTGATTGGTTGGGGATTGATAAAGCCAATTGACCCATTGGGTCTCCATAGTCTTTCTCCAAATATCAATCTCCCCAAGTCTGGAGTTGTGATGCGGAGGAAAATCGAGTATGAAAATAAATCGAAATATAAAATCAAACTAACTACATGTCCTAGCAAATAAAATATAAGAAACCCTCCCGCTGTAGTGGTAGGGCATTTAGGATCGTATCCATGAGGAAGCGTGTCAGCGCTCGCCTTTTCTGGTTCCAGAATCCTCTCATAATCAACCAGAAGGTTACTCGATCTTGAGTAGAGTACTCAATATCAACTAAACATGTCAACAGAAACTGCAAAACCGTGCAAAAGAAGTGAAAACAGAGCAAGTCGAGTAAAGAGGGTACTCGGCGTCGACCAGAGTCCTCGACGTCAACTAGTCTGGTCGAGATCGAGTAGTGCAGAATACAAAAATCGTAACTCTTTGAACTACAGAAATAAACCAGAAGCAACACGAAATTGTGGGAAACTTAATAAACTAAAGACTTCCAGAATCGGGGTATCAACGCCACAACGATAACCACATAAGTATCATGCTAAAGTTATAAAAGATCATGCTTTTCATCAAATAACTTTCGTTATTAATAAGTAGGAAAGTAGAGGCTTTTGCATAAACACTAATTGTTACTAACCCTTTTCACATAATTAATCCAAGTTGTATTAAGATCACTTTCGCTTCAATAACACAAACAAGGATCACCTTCGGCTGTCGCAAAAGAATCATGCTCGTAGGGATAGAAGACGAAATCGCATTAAAAGTTGTACCTTTATTGCATTACCTTACATGGCTACCGTCGAGCTCACCCCAACCCTAGAAGTTGGGTGACTACTCACTCTTCATCATAAAGAAACTCATCAATAATAAAAGGGAAATAACTTGCACTGAATAAAAACAAAGCTTACAAGCGATTGAAGCCAAATCCGCTCTCGCCTTTCCAACTCAAATCGGCCTAAGCTCTCTCTCCTACCTTTCAAATGTAAATTGGAACTGAAATTGAATGAATAAAACTCATCCCATAGGGCCTTATTTATAGTAATCAATCCTCGCTACCCAAGGAAAGAATACTCTATCTATATCTAAATCTACCTATCTAAAACTTAATGATTAAATTTGGATATAAAACAAATAAATCTCCAAGGTAAATATCTAATTGTGGATAAATCTCTCTTGAACTTGATTAATCTTCCCTTGACTTGATAGAATCCCATATGTCTTGTCTTGCAAGTAATCACATCTGCTCGGACACCACTCGATTTCGACTCAGATTGGTTCTAGATAGTACTCGACATCGAGTAGAGTACTCGACGTCGAGGACTCTTCTTCTCCTTGGATTTCCACTCGATCTCGGGTACGATTGTGTAGTCGATGGGTACTCGACATCAAGTAAACTCCTCGATGTTGACTAGTTCTTGATCTCGAGTGGATTGCTGCTCGTCTCGTGCTCGGCTGGGAAATTTCGACCAAAGTGCTCGATATCGACCAGAGTAGTCGATATCGACTAGTCTTGTCGAGTGTTTCCTTTCTTCTCTTCTGCTTGATGTGCTTTGATTCAGCTCCTGCTTGATCTTGGACTTTCTGTATTGGACCTCGAGCTATTCCATGATTTTCTTTCTCTCTCCGAGCTGCTGTGAAATGCCTTAATTTTTGTGAAATTAAACAAAAACTAGTGTAGACTCATAATTTCGCAAATAAGCATAAACTACATATATACTGTACTATTCTAACCAAAGTATTTGAAATGCATGCAGAAATCAATATAAAAGTTAATGCAAAACATGGCAAATTAGGCTCATATCAAAGACCCCATACTTAACCTTCCTTGTCCTCAAGCAATACTTTTAATGGTCATAAAGGGGAAGAATTATATAACTCTCAACATCTTAGATTCATTGTCATATGTCCCTACAATCAATTACCATCCTCGAAAAGGTACTTATGCCACAAATCCATGCATGTGAATAAAAGAAACTTCGCACACAAATGGAGGGTTATGCAAAAACAATTCATATGTGACAAAGCATTATTAATCATGAGGACTTCAATTTAAGCTCATGGTAAAGAAAAGGTAAAAGGGAAAGCGGTGGGCTATTTTTGGGCAATGTGGTGTTAAATCTGGAGAGAATTCTTCAAACTTGCTTTCTTTGCTTTGATGCACTTTCCCCCTTCATATGATATTCCACATCACTCATCCTCTCATAATTCACTCTTTGCTTTTTTTCACTTATATTGCTTTTACTTCTCTAACCTCATCATTGCCTTCTCGCGAGTCGCAAACATGGGTATCATGAATGGCTCTAGATACTTAGTGCTTTGGACTCCTCACCTTGGTGTCCCATCATGGGGAACTAACATCTCAACGCAAGCAGGGTCGATCTACCTTTATCTCCTGAGGTGACCAGATTTTCATTCAATCATTAATTTTTCCATAAACTTTTCCAATTTCTGCCAAACTCCAATGATGATAACAACAACACAAACACCATATAATGATCTCAATAATGTAACTTCCATTCTGAACATAATCCCCGGATAGGAAATAAGGTAAAAAAGGCAATATTTAGATCATATGGAGCAAATATGAAATAAGGGTCAATATGGCTTTTGTGATGCATAAGCATATGTATGGCTTGGATATAAACAATATGAGCATTATATGGAAAAAATAAAGTCATCCGTCCTTTTATCATGCAACATGTCAAAAGCAATATCAAATTTTACCTCCTTTCATAGTTTTCAATAAAAATATGCACTTCATTGTGACTTCCCTTTACTAGGAAATTTCATGCTCTATCTCTAATGAATCAAATTTTGCATTGTCTAGTTCAATTTAAGCTTCCATGACACTAATTCAAAAATTTGCACATATAATGTCATAAATCCAAAGTAACCATGCATGAGCAATTCGAGAAATAAACTTAAAATATGCACATATAATGTCAAATAAGGTCGAATATACATGAAGTAAGCCCTTCCCCCACCCCATACTTCAAATTTACAATGTCCTCACTATATAAACATAAGGGTAAAGAAAGAAACTCACTAGAAAAATGTGTAGAATGTCGGAATCGAGTGTTGTAATTGTTGCAGGAGTAGTCGATCTCGAGAAGAGTAGTCGACATCGACTAGACTGCTCGATCTCGAGTAAGTTGAAACCTCAGGGTGATCTTCATCTCGACCACATGCTCTAATAGCTCGACTAGAGTGGTCGACGTCGAGTAGAGTACTCGACGTCGAGTACTTTTGTAACTTCTTTCTTACCTGCAAGACATGTTAGATAATATCCACAATAGAAAAACCTAAAAACAATGCTTTAAAACAAAAAATCAAAAGCAAAGATGTCTAAAAATCCAAAAAGCTAAGTATTTTGTTACAAGCTCTAGACTTTATAGTCGCTAGGCCGACTTCTTCCTTTTAAGCACAGGGTGGCATTTGCAACGCCCATTTAGATTGACCCTCGAATAAGACTCCATTCTTGTCCATCAGTTTTAGTCCTCCGAAATGGATCTTGTACACCGTGAATGGTCCCGTCTTCTTGTGATTGAATTTATTAGGGAACCAATGATTCTTAGAGTTGGAAACATAGACCATGTCTCCTACTTCATACTCCTTAGGCTCGTCATTGGAAACCCTACATAAGCGCACATACCAAGGCAAACCTCTCCCATGTATAGATAAATTTTAATTGAAATAGGAGAAGAGATGTATGTACCTTCGTTTTCCTTCGCATAATCAGATTTCGGGACCTCGGGATCTAGTCGACATCGAATAGAACAACTCGACGTCGAGTAATGATGTGCATCTGGTGGACTGCTCAACAGAGGAGGAGAGATCGAGTGACCCTGGTTTGGTCGACGTCGAGTACTTCTCTGGCTCGGGCGGGTTGCTCGACGAAGGTGTGCTCGATGGAGGTCTCTGATTTTTGTTGACGTCAACTAGAGTACTCGACATCGAGTACTTTTGGTCGACTTTGACCCCATACTTAAACCTTGACAAAGATTCTGAATAAAAATTAGTCAACATCGACTAGTTCTGTGGTTTCCTCGTTCAGAATAGCCATGATCTCCTCCACCTAGGCTTCCATCTCTCTCTCTTCTCCAGCTCTTTGGGGGTCATATTTCTTACCTTTGGGTCCCCGCAAGTGATGTATCTGGTTGAGATAGACTTGACCTCTTCCACGGGACCTGTATGCCTTTTAATTTTATTGAAAGAGTACTCAATTATCTCATTGCTGATGTTGAAAGTGAGCACTGCCTTCCTTACGCTTATGTTGGCATCTACCGTCACTAAGAAGGGTCTTCCTAGAATGATTGGACAAGCAGGGTCCTCTACCATATCAATAACTAGAAAATCAGTAAGGACCAAGAACTTACCTACTTGAACTGGCACATCGTCCACCATGTCTATCGGGATGACAACTGGGTTGTTTGCCATATATAACTTCGCATCCACAGGGTCTAGAGCACCTATCTTGACTTTGGATCAGATTGATAGAGGCATAATACTTACACTGGCTCCTAAGTCACATAAAGCATTAAATTTATATTGACCAAATCCAATAGTTATAGCAAACTTACCTAGATCTGACCTTTTTTCTAGGACGTCCATCTTGCTGCATTCCTCTGCGATCTCAACCATCGATCACTGCTTGCTTAGAATCTCTTTGAGGAACTTTACATATGACGGCATCTGATTAAGTGCTTCTATGAAAGGAATGGTGACATTTAGCCTTTGAAGCATCTTCGCGAACCGCTGAAACTTCTTTTCCGCTAGGTCCTTCAAAGATTTTTTTTGGGAATGGCAGCGTTTTCTTCTTCGGAGGTGTTGAAGTCTTGTCGACGTTGTCAGAAGGATGGTCGATATCGACAGGGATCTGGTCGACATCGACTACAGTAGTCGACTTCGGGGCAGGATTTGAGTTCTGGTTCATATCGAGTCTTGTGTCCTCGACGTCAAGTGGTTTACTCGACGTCGAGTGGTTTACTCTACGTTGAGTACTCCTCTGCATCCTTCTGCTCCGTGTTTTGCTCGGACGTTTGCATCGGACGCCCACTCCTTAGGTTCATGGCTGCTACCTGTCCTGTAGATTTATTTTTAGGATTAGGTTCAGAGGATCCAAGAAGCGTACCTGATTATTTGGGGATTGATGAAGCTAACTGACCCATTTGGATCACCATTCATTTCCTCCAGATATCAATCTCCCCAAGTCTAGAGTTGATGCCATGCAGCTGAGTGTGGATGGAATTGATGGATTGTTTGCTGTCTGAATGGTTCCTCCACATCTCCTCAAGAATAACCTGCATGTCATCCTTCTTACCTGCCCTGTCAGGGTGACCAGGAACTCTGTAGGGAGGGGGGTCTCTTTGATATTGTGGCTAGCGATAATGGCTACAGTTTTATTGCTGATGTTGTCCTCCGTAATTCCGCCCCGCATAACGTGCCTCTTCGTGGGTTTCAGCTACTAATATTTCATCGGCATGTGGGCATGCAGTGGTGTTGTGCCTTACAGACCCGCATTCCAAACAAGGTTTGTCTTTAGAAATGAATTTAACTTGTTTGGTAAGACGACGTACCTGATCATTATGGAACTCGTCCCTGACGTCCGGATCAATGTACTTAGGTGGCACATATAGAGACATAGATGGGGCAGACCTTTCATACCTTACGTTTGAGGCTGCAGAAGTCCCATAAGTATTATCATAGTTTGCCAGTGTCTCAAAGGTTTCCCAAGCACACCGTGGTGTGTACTCGAGACACCTATAGGCGGTGTAGTTGTTGATCCTATCCTTAGTTGGTGCATCTAGGCAGTTGATGATGATCACGTGGATCACGTAGGGTTGTTGTCCATGCATAGGATAGGATTTCAGAAACCTTTTGTAGCGCTCCCAGACATGTGCTAATGTTTCCCCTGGCTTCTGTCTGAAAGTCGTGATCTGTTGTCTGAGCGCAGCTGTTTTGGCAGGAGGAAATAATTAACTTGTTAAGAAACAAGTCTTGTAGTTCATTCCATGTGCGAATAGATCGTGTAGGCAAACCCTCAAGTCACTTTGAAGCTAATCCTGCAAGGGACCAACGAAAAGCCTTTAGTTTTAAATATTCTAGATTGTCATTATCTGCTATCGCTTCACAAAAATCTAGAAACGTTGTAACATGTTCTAAAGGGCATTCATTAGGTTTTCCCCTAAATTGATTCCTCCTAATTTCAATAATAAAAGAAGGACGAATTTCATAATTAATGGGGGGAAGAACGATCTGTGATTCTTGAACTTCCAGAGTAGGATGCAGATACTCCTTTGCGTTTGCTGGGACGTGCGCAATCTGCTCCTCAAGTTCCCTTCTGGCGTTAAATTTGTGATCTTCCCTTGCTTCCAACCTTTGCTGATTTTGTTGATATTCCGCCTCTCATCGGGCATGTTCTGCTTCTCTGGTTGTGAATTCATCAATCCGTAGTCGGAGTTGCTCTAGCTCTTGCGCTGGTGTGAGCTACACCTCATTCTCATTGCTAGTTTGTGACATCCTCCTTAACCTTTGTTGAAGGTGAAAGAAGCGTTCTGGTTTAAGAATTGGGTCTATAGGTGTGCGATCAGCTCTTCGCATGCACCTGAAAAACAAAGACAAAAAGAAAAAGAGAGTAAAAAGGAACTAAAAAGGGCGCGATTGATTGCTTCCCTGGCAACGGCGCCAAAATTTTGATGCGGAGGGAAATCGATTATGAAAATAAATCAAAATATCAAATCAAACTAATTTCATGTCCCAGCAAATAAAATACAAGAAACCCTCATGTTGTAGTGGTAGGGTATTCAGGATTTTATCCACGAGGAAGCGTGTCAGCGCCCACCTTTTCTCGTTCCAGAATCCTCTCATAATCGACCAGAAGGTTACTCGATCTCGAGTAGAGTACTTGACCCCGACCCTAGAAGTTGGGTGACTACTCGCTCTTCATCATAAAGAAACTCATCAATAATAAAAGGGAAATAACTTGCATTGAATAAAAACAAATCTTATAAGCGATCGAAGCCAAATCCTCTCTCGCCGTTCCAACTCAAATCGGCCTAAGCTCTCTCTCCTACCTTTCGAATGTAAATTGGAACTGAAATTGAATGAATAAAAATCAACCCCTAGGGCCTTATTTATAGTAATCAATCCTCGCTACCCAATGAAAGAATACTCTATCTATATCTAAAACTATCTATCTAAAACTTAATGATTAAATTTGGATATAAAACAAATAAATGTCCAAGGTAAATATCTAATTGTGGATAAATCTCTTTTGAACTTGATAAATCTTCACTTGACTTGATAGAATCCCACATGTCTTGGCTTGCAAGTAATCACATATGCTCGGACTCCGCTCGATTTTGACTCGAATTGGTTCTGGATAGCACTCGACATCGAGTAGAGTACTCGACGTCGATGACTCTTGTTCTCCTCGGATTTCCACTCCAGCTCGCGTACGATTGTGTAGTCGACGGGTACTCGACATCGAGTAGACTCCTCGATGTCGACTAGTTCTTGCTCTCGAGTGGATTGCTGCTCGTCTCGTGCTCGATTGGGAAATTTCGACCAAAGTGCTCAATATCGACCAGAGTAGTCGATATCGACTAGTTTTGTCGAGTGCTTCCTTTCTTCTCTTCTATTCGATGTGTTTTGATTCAGCTCCCACTTGATCTTGGACTTTCTGTATTGGACCTCGAGCTATTCCATGATTTTCTTCCTTTCTCCGAACTGTTGTGAAATGCCTCGATTTCTGTGAAATTAAACAAAAACTAGTGTAGACTCCATAATTTGGCAAATAAGCATAAACTACATAGATTTTGTACTATTCTAACCTAAATATATGAAATGCATGCAGAAATAGACATAAACGTTAATGCAAAACATGACAAATTAAGCTCACATCAAGTTGATGTCGTGCAGCTGAGTGTGGATGGAATTGATGGATTGCTTGCTGTCGATGTGATTCCTGCACATCTCTTCAAGTATAAGCTGCAGGTCTTCTTTTTTACCTTCTCTGTCAGGGTGACCAAGAGCTCTGTTGGGCGGGGGGTCTCTTTGGTGCTAGGGCTAGCGATAATGGATCCAGTTATGCTGCTGATGTTTCCCTTAGTAGTGTCCTCCTGCGTAACGTGCCTCTTCGTGGATTTCAGCTTGTAGTATTTGGTCGGCATGTGGGCACGCAGTAGTGTTGTGCCTTACAGACCCACATTCCAAACAAGATTTATCTTTAGACAGAAATTTAACTTTCTTGGCGAGATGACGTAGTTGATCATTGTGAAATTGTTCCCTGACGACCATTTCTTTTGGTGGCTCATATAAGGGCATAGATAGGGCAGGCCTTTCGTAGCTTTTAACTGATGCGACAAAAGTCTCATATGTGTTGTCGTAATTAGCCGGCGTCTCAAAGGTTTCCCAAGCACGCCGTGGGGTGTACTCGAGATACCTGTAAGCAGTGTAGTTGTTGATCCGCTGCTTAGTTGGTGCATCCATGCAATTGAAGATGATCTCCTGGATCACGTAGGATGGATGTCCATGCGTAGGACAAGATTTCAGCAGCCTTTTGTAGCGCTCCTAGATTTGTGCTAATTTCTCTCATGGCTTTTGTCTAAAAGCCATGATTTGTTGTCTGAGCGCGGCTGTTTTGGCAAAAGGAAAGAAGTTATTGTGAAACAAGTCTTGTAGTTCGTTCCACATGTGAATTGATTGTGAAGGCAAACCCTGGAGCATTTGTGAAGCTAATCCTGCAAGAGACCAACGAAATGCATTTAGTTTCAGATATTCTAGATTAGCACCGTCTGCAATAGCTTCACATAAATCTAGAAAAGTAGTAATATGCTCTAAAGGAAACTCATTGCGTTTCCCCTGAAATTGATTCCACCTAATTTCATAAATAAAAGAGGGACGAATTTCAAAGTTAATGCGCGGGAGGCCGATTGGCGATTCTGAAACTTCCAGAGTGGGGTGCAGGTACTCTTTAGCGTTTGTAGGGACATGCTGAAATTTTTCCTCAAGCTCCCTTCGGGAATTGACTTCGCGATCCACCCTTGCTTCCCACCTTTGTTGATTCTATTGATATTCCACCTCTCATCGGGTATACTCTGCTTTTCTAGTGGTGAATTCATCAATCCTTCTACGGAGTTGCTCAAGCTCCTGTGCTGGTGTGAGCTGGACCTCGTTCTCGTTGTTAGTTGTCGACATCCTCCTTAGCCTTTTCCGAAGGTGGAAAAAACGTTATGGCTCGAGAATTGGGTCAATAGGTGTGCGATCAGTTCTTGGCATGCACCTGTAAAACAAAAAACAAAAAGAAAGAGTAAAAAGGAACTAAAAAGGGCGTGATTGATTGCTTCCCCAGCAACGGCGCCAAAATTTGTTATGAGGAAAATCAAGTATGAAATAAATATCAAATATAAATCTCAAATCGACTTCCTGAACCTAGCAAATAAAATTACAAGACTTCCTCTCGTTGTAGTGGAAGGGAATCAGGATCGTGTCCACGAAGAAGCGTGTCAGTCCTCGCCTTTCCAGTCCCAAATTGCTCTCGTATTGACGAGCAGAAGACCTTGATCTCGAGTAAGGGTAATCGATATCAACTACCTCAGTTGAATAAACCTACATATCCGCACACAAAAGAGGAAAACAAGCAAAGTCGAGTACAGAAGTACTCGATATCGACCACTGGGTACTCGGCGTCGACCAGATTGTAGTCGATCTCGAGTGCTTTTGTGCAGAAAAACAAAACCTTTGCGAATTGAAAACAAAGAAAAAACAGAAATAAACACAAAATTGGTGGGATGTAATTCAATAATATCAAAAGCTTCCGGAATCAGGGTATCAATGCCACAACGAAAACCATATAAGAATCATACTAAAGGTATAAAAGATCATGCTTTTCCATCAAATAACTTTCGTCATTAACAAATAGGAATATAGAGGTTTTCACATAAACTCTAATTGTTACTAACCCTTTTCACATAATTAATCCAAGTTGTATTAAGATCACTTTCTCCTCAATAAAACAAGCAAGGATCACATTCGACTGTCGCAAAAGAATCATGCTCATAGGGATAGAAGATGAAATTGCATTAAAAGTTGTACCTTTATCGCATTACCTTACATGGCCACCGTCGGGCTCACCCCGACCCTAGAAGTTAGGTAACTACTCGCTCTTCATCATCAAAACACAAATCAATAATATAAAGAAACTAAATTGCATTAAATCAAATAAAAGCTTACAACCGGTCGAAGCCAAATCCGCTTTCGCCTTTCCAACTTCCTACTCGGCCAAGCTCTCTAACTCTCTCTAACTCGCTATATTGTGTCTGTAAATTGGAATTGAAATTCAATCCCCGCTATCCAAGGAAAGAATAATTAATCTATATCTAAAACTATCTATCTAAAATCTTAAGATAAAAATTGGATAAATAAAACAAATAAATCCTTCTAAGTAAATATGGGAAGTTAGTAAAGTGGATAAATCTCTTATTCTCTTGATAGAATATCTCGTCACTTCACTTGCAAGTAAACACCATCACTCGGATTCCACTCGATCTTGACTCGGAATGGCGCCAGGGAGTACTCGACATCGACCAGAGTAGTCGACGTCGAGTAGACTTCTTCTGCTACTCGGATTGTCCTCGAGCTCGGCTAGAATCTGGTGCTCGACGAGTAGTCGAAATCGAGTACACTACTCAACGTCGACTAACTATTTTTCAGATACTTTGCCAGGTCTTAAGTATAGGGTCGATGTCGACCAGAAGTACTTAACGTCGAGTACTCTAGTCGACGTTGATCAGACCCAGGTGCACTCGACTTCTTCTTCCTCGACGAGCAAGCCACGAGACGCATAGACGTACTCAACGTCGAGTACATTTACTCGATGCCGAGTAGATTCAAAGGTCCCGAATTGTGATTCTGCGAAGGTAAGCTGATGTCTCCAAAGTAGTCATGTTTTTATGCATATTTTGGTTCCATATTCTTTACATTTTGCATATTTCAGGTTGGGAATATGTTGAATTTATGTAGTATATGCTTAATTGTCAGAAATGGAGATCTACATAAGTTCCTGTTTAATATTGCAGAATATGGAAACATTTCGGGAGAAAACCAAGAAGCAAAGACGAAAGCGGCGAGTCTATTCGATCTCGACTAAGTCCTCATCGATGTCGACAAGTCAAGTCCGGATACACTGGAGTCGAGGAGAGACCTGACCAGACAACGCGGAGCAGAGCAACACCCTACTCGATATCGAGTAGAGTACTCGATGTCGACAAGTGCCAGACCACATTCCCCGAGCCATGTCGAGGAGATACTGCTCGACAACACCAGGCCAAGCACTGATCAACATTTCTACTCGAGATCGACGAGCTTTCGTCGAGATCGAGGAGGCCCAGGAGCCAGTGTCCGAGCATGTCGACAAGGGCTACCCGATACACCAAACTGGCCAGGTCGACGATCTATTGTCGTCGAGATCGAGGAGTGTCTTCGAGGTCGACAACGCTGAGAGCCCACATCCGAGCAGGGCGAGAAGGGTTGCTCGACAACCTCGGAAGACCAAGTCAATAACACAACACTCGTCAAGATCGACGAGCTCTCCCCGAGATCGACTAAGGCCAAGAGTCATGACCGAGCTACACCGAGGACCTGCTAGCCGAGACGCCAAGCCGAGCCCAGTCGACAACTTTCCTACTCGAGATCGAGTACGCCGTACTCGAGATCGACGAAGGTTCCCGAAGCCGCGTGACGCGTTGAAGCAGTCCTACTCGGAGTTGAAGTCCTTGGAGCCGAGGATAGCCTAGTCTATCCGAATTATCAACATCTATCATGAAGAAGAGAGTTTTATCCACTTGAGACACTTTAGATATTATTTCCCTTTTAGATTTAATTTCTTTGTTGCTTTTATTTATCATTAAGCATTTTAGATATAATTTTAGATATAGATAGATGTTTCTATCCTTGATTAGCAAGGTTTAGAAGCCTATAAATAAAGCCCTTGGGGCTGATTTCTAGTCATTCAATTTCAGAGATACAGTTACACATAGAGATTTAGGAGTTCGAAGGTTTTAAGGTTTTGGCAGTTTACGAAAGTTGATTGCCGGGATTGTAAAGGCTTTGAATTTAGTTAATGCAAGTTATTTCTTTTAATTCAATGTTTGCGATTGCGATGAGGCGCGAGTAGTCCACCTACTTCTGGGGTTGGGGTGAGCCCAACGAGAGCCATGTCAGTGGATTAGCGATTGCGAAAGGAGGTATTTTGTCGTTATCTTAGTCTATTCCCTATGTGCTTCATCTTTGATTGAGAATTGAAGAACTCATGTTGTGAAACTTGGGTAGTAATTAGGATTTTTATTCGAAAGATTATAAATGCTAATTATGAAAAGGAATAGATGCAATTAGGATTATTTGTCGCGAGATTTATATTCCTACTTGTCGGATTAGGTGAAAGCATTTTCCTTTATCGATAAAGTTACCGCCTTTTGTGATTTATATTCCGCTTGCATGGTAATCGTTGTCGCAAACCCTAATCTTGGAAGTTCTTTTAATTCATAAAGTTACAAAACCGAATTTGCATTGTTTTTACTTTCTGCCCTCGTCGATCTCAACCAAGCCTGGTCGATCTCGACTACTGATTCCCGATCCCAGATCGTCGTAGCTTAATTTTACAGGAACTCCACGAGCCCAACCCGAAGTCGACGAGGACTGTACTCGATCACGAGTAGCCCCTTGTCGAGATCGAGTAGCCTTTACCGAGAGCTTCTGCCTTGTTCGACTAGCTTGATCTTCTGTCGACTAACCCTAGTCGAGATCTAGCACCTGTTGTCGACTTCTGTCCGTGAGATACCATCACTACCTAGGATCCGCTGACCAGCTTCCTCGAGGATTCGAACCTGACTTTCTCTTACTACATTGGAGGGAGTCTTGAACATTAATTGCTGGGATTTGATCGGTTTGCTTTACTTTATTTGCTTACTGTTTTGCATTCTCGATTTCCTCTTACAACATAAACCGAGGTAAGGACATCACTTCCCTTATTTCCATAAAAGATCTATCTATACATGGATGAGGTTTACCTTGGTACGTAAGATTATGCAGGGTTTCCAATGACGATCCTAAAGAGTACGAAGTAGGAGACAAGGTCTATGTCTCTAAATCCAAGAATTATTAGTTCCCTAACAAATTCAATAACAAAAAGTTGGGACCATTCACGGTGCACTAGATCCATTCCAGAGGACTACAACTGATAGATAAGAATGGAGTCATGTTCGAAGCCCAGGCCACATGGGCGTTGCAGATGCCGCCCTGAGCTTACAACGGAAGAAGTCGGCCTAGCGACTATAAAGTCTAGAGCTTGTAACAAAACAATCACTTTTCTTTAGATTTTTAGACATTTTTGCTGTTGGTTTTTGGTTTTGAAACGCTATTTTTGGGTTTTGCTATTGTGGATATTATCTGTCTAACAAGTCTTGGAGGTACGAAAAGTTGCAGAAGTACTCGACGTCGAGTAGTCTACTCGACGTCGACCACCCAGATTGAGGAACGGAGCTTGTGGTCGACAAGGAACCATCCTGAAGGCTTCAACTTTACTCGATATCGAGTAGTTTTAGTCGATATCGAGTAGTTTTAGTCGACATCGACTAGACTTCTTGAGATCGACCACTGCTGCAGCAACCTCAGTATTCGATTCGGATGTTCTGCACACCTGTCTAGTGAGTCTCTTTCTTTACCCTTGTTTTTATACAGTGAGGACATTGTAATGTTTAAGTATAGGGTGGGGGAAGGGCTTACTTTGTGCATATTTGATTACATTTGACCATATGTGTGCACACTTCCCGAATTGCTTACACGTAACTACCTTGGATTTCATATATTATTTATGTGCTTATATGCATGTTTTCCAAAGTTTATAAAAATCACCCCCATTGAAATTTTTTTATTAGTGTCATGGAAGTTATATTGAACTTGACGATGCAAAATTGGATTCATTAGAGATATAGCATGAAATTGCCTAGTAAAGGAAAGTCACAATGAAGTGCATATTTTTATGAAAACCATAAAAGGAGATAAAATTTGATATTGCTTTTGACATGTTCCATGATAATAGGATGGAGGACTTTATATTTTCCATATAATGCTCATATTCCTTAGCCATACCTATGCTTATGCATTACAAAAGTCATATTGAGCCTTATTTCATATTTGCTCCACATGTTCTAAATTTTGCCCATTTACAACCTTATTCCATCCAGAGATTATGTTGAGAATGAAAGTTACTTTATGGAGATTATTATATGGATGTTGTGTTGTACTATTATTTTGGAGTTTGGCAAGAAAGTTTCAAAGATATGGAAAATTTAATGAGTGAAAGAAAATTTGGTCACCTCGGGAGATAAAGGTAGATCGACCCTGTCTTCGTCGAGATAATAGTTCCACAGGATGGGACACCAAGGTGAGGAGTCCGAGTGATGCAGTGCAATTATCGATGACTCTTGGTGACATTGAGGACAATATGAAGGTTCCATTCGATGGCCCTATCACTCGTGCAAGGGACAAGAAGATTCACGATGCAACCAAAGCCCTTCTTGTCTGTTACCAAGGGACGATGGAGCAAGGGTTCAGGCCACCCTGGATCGCTTGGCTCAAGACAACACAACCGGAGCAAGAGATGAGCTTACGTCCACAAACCAAGCTCATGCAAACTCGCCATCATCCACCTTGAACTCGGCATGCACTCGAGATGGGCTCTTGTCGAGTAGTCCATACCAATGTCGAGTGGGCTTGGCCGAGTTACATCTTGTTGGCCAAGATGTTTTATGCACTTAATTAATTAGTGTTATTTTATATAAGTAGAATTAATAAGTTACAAGATTATATCTCTTCAAGATTAATTCTTGTACACCAAGTTATTTAAATTATATCTTATTTAGGAATTACTTATCTTAGGAATGTTTTAATTATCTTTTGATAGAATAGATCTATCGAAACCCTTTTTCTTTGCAAGAAATGATTGGCTAGATCTCCCATAGCTTTTCTATTTAATCATACACATGTAATTTGAATTTCTCAGATTGAATAGAATTGGAGAAACCCTTTATGGATTAAGTGTTATTTGATTATCAATCCCAAAAGCCTTATGCTCTTGTGTTCTATCTTTCGGCACTCATCACCATCACCCTTTCCATTGTTCTTGTCGGCAAACCTTGAACCAAACACAAACCCTAGAACATCAAAACTGTCGCAAGAAGACGAAGCCCTGACCTTGGTGTCCCTCGCGTGCAGCTCGCTCCCCGCGAGCGCGGCCCCATCGGCTCCGCGCTCCCAGCTCTCTCTCTCGCTAGCCGTCTCGCTCTCGCACTCGCTCGTTCTCATGCTCGCTCTCGCAGGCGCCCTGCGTCTTCGGCAAAGGTCCCTTGCAAGCGCTCGCGCTCTCCAGCTTTGGCGTCCTTCGTGCCCTCGTTCCCAATGAAGCATCCCGGACACCCGCGACTTCGGCACTCCCGCACACCCTGGGGACTCCGAGTCCTGTGTGTCGAGCGCTAGCTCCCGCTTCCGGCTTTCTTCCTTCTCTTTCCCTTTTCGTCACTTTAATTCTATTTAAATTGTCTGTCTTTTTTCCATCGCCATAATTAGTTACTTAATTAGTTTATTCAATTGTTCAATCAGGATATATTGGTAGAGCATTGCAAGATCAGGCAAATATACAGCGTGGTTCTTGATCTTGAGCCCACAGGCGAAGGATCGGGGATTCCAAACGTATCAAGTGGTATCGGATTTCAGGTGTATGCAAGCTCTTTACTCTCTTGATTCTTTAATTGAGTGATTTATTTTCGTTCCTTATTTTTCACCATCCCGCTGGATAAAATTTATATCTTTGTCATACACCCTAAATATTGGCACTTTATTTTAGTTATTTCTTGTTTGGATCTTTAATTGGAAGATATTGAGTTCTTGATTGCAAGTTTTAATATTATTCCTTGTTGCTACATATCATGCCTATGAATGTGATTCTTGGATTTAAGCATTATATGGACTTGCACCACTAAAGAACCCTAATTTCTTTCCAGTTTCTAGCCTATTTCCCTTATTTTCTTTATTTTTGCTTACTTTTAGATCGTCATAGCTTAATTTTAATTTTAATTTTTTATTTTGTTTTTCTGTCGCCTTCTAACAGTACATTACAGCGACAGTTTTAGTTAAAAAAAAAGCATACATTCATCTTTACCTTTGATTGAGTTAGTAACTCATGGCATCTTGTTCTTTCCTTTTATTTGCTACTTGTTAGATGATCTATTTGGTTTCAAGCTTTACAAAGAACCCTACTTTTGTGTGATTTTGTGTTGTGCCGACACAAGAGCCATGGTCACACCCCTCTTTTTCTGAACCGTGTTGCAACCGTCAGATAATAGTTGACGTAGTGTGTGCACTTGCTTACCCGCGTGATTGCTTTGAGTCGGTTGCTACTTATTTATATTTTCGAGCATCACATTGTATATTTTCTTCTCTACACATTAGCCGCTTGTTTATACTTGCTATCCTTGATATCCGACTTGTGGCTGATTTAAATTTGCAATTTTGATTCTTACTTGTTGTCTTCAATATTGCAAAATTCTGTGTCCAGGGGAATTGCTTGAATTTAGTGCCTTGTTTTCTCGCCTCTTTGATTTGTAAAACTGAATCACTCTTAGGAATCAATAGGGCTTGCATTACTTGGTTTCTGGTCTTTTCTTCGTTTACTTGTTGCTCTTCTGATATTGTATAAACATGACGAACGATAGCGAAACCAACCCTCCTCTTACCCCACCTACTGGCATTTCTGCATCTGTTATGCAGTATATTATTAACTATGTCGTCCAAGCCTCTACCCTGGTTATGCGCAAGGAGCTGGCAAAGGCTAAAAATCGTCGAGCCGTCGAACGTTATGAGGATCACGTACATTTCTCCAATCTGATCACCCAGATAATTGCTCGGCAAGTTGAGGAGTCCAAACAGACGGAGGCTTCTGGTTCTACACCTCCTTCAGGAAGTAAGCCGCCTACACCTTCTCAAGTCAACACACTTCCTTCAGGTAATACACCACCTACAGGTAACAACCCCCCTATAGGTAATCCTCCCCTTTCTGGTCAACCACCCCCTTCTGTTCAATTACATTTTAAGGTTAAGTCTGCGACTCCTAACCCTTTCAATGAAGAGAATGATAACGATCATCTAGCGGGCTTCAGTGGTAATCATGATCGCCGTGAGCACTCACCCCCTCGGCATCACCAGCAGGGCCGACCACACTAGCATCATCAACAACATACGAATTCGATGTTCATCAGATCTAACTAGGATGACAGCGCAGCAACGCTAATCTACGCGACATGCCCCATTTGGACGACGCATACCAAGAGGTAGACCCTAACTTTGATGATTTACCTCCTCCTAATTTTGGTCGTCCTAGATTTAATAATGGACAAGATATACAAAGGCGCGATGTTAAGCTTAAGTTAGAAACTTTTGATGGAACCACTGATCCTGAATCTTATCTTGTTTGGGAAAATCATACTGACAATTTGCTTGAACATTTGCGCTATGAGGAAACAGAGAAGTTGGAAGTTGTTATATTGCATTTGATAGGTAAAGCTCGTATCTGGTGGTTCCGCACTCGTGAGATGCGTCGTCGTCAGGACAAGCAACCTGTTGAGACTTGGCCACAACTTCGCTACCTTCTGAAAAAACGACATGTGCCTGAGGAGTACACGGAGATCATGAGGATGCACCTTGCTTCTTGCCGCCAAGGAGCTCGCTCAGCCAAGGATTACAGAGACGAGCTTGAACGGCTCTCTCATCAGGCTAATGTTTATCTTACTGAACGTGCTTTATGTACCCAATTTCTTGCTGTCCTTAATATCTCTATTAAAAATCCTTTGGCTATTCAGTCTATTAGAGATATTAACACTTTATGTCATAAGGCACAACTTCTGTATGACCAGCAGTAGAAGCAGTTACGCTAGAGGTCAAGATTCGACCAGACCTCCCAAGGTCGCAGGTTTGTCCCTTTTAACTCTTCTGGTCAATATGAAGGTTCCATTCGATGGCCCTATTACTCGTGCAATGGGCAAGAAGATTCAAGATGCAACCAAAGCCCTTCTTGGCCGTTACCAAGGGACGATGAAGCAAGAGTTCAGGCCACCCTGGATCACTTGGCTCAAGACTACACAACCAGAGCAAGAGATGAGCTTACGTCCACAAACCAAGCTCATGCAAACTCGCCATCATCCAATGTCGAGTAGTCCATACAAATGTCGAGTGGGCTTGTGGGCTTGGCCGAGTTACATCTTGTGGGCCGAGTTGTTTTATGCACTTAATTAATTAATGTTATTTTATGTAAGTAGAATTAATAAGTTACAACATTATATCTCTTCAAGATTAATTCTTGTACACCAAGTTATTTAAATTCTATCTTATTTAGGAATTACTTATCTTAGGAATGTTTTAATTATCTTTAGATAGAATAGATCTATCCAAACCCCTTTCCTTTGCAAGGAAGGATTGGCTAGATCTTTACGAAAGGGTTTCTCGACCAAATAAATATGTAGTCAAGACCCCGCTATAGGATAGTGGAGTCAGGTTCGTCCTCATGAGAGAAGTCAGCGGTTCTAGATATAGTGTGTTTAAGGGTTCGGGAATAGCGGGAAAAGGTGTACGGTTGCTGTCGACGTCGACAAAGACTTGGTCGATGTCGAGGGAATGGTAGGAGAAGAGGTGGTCGGTGTCGGGTAACTTTACAGGATAAAAATAATGAAATAAAATAAATAAAGATGCAAACTTCCAAGGTTAGGAATCACCACAACAATAAACATATGTGTAGATTTATAACTTACATAAAGATCAATGCTTTATATCAAATAACTTTCATTATTAACAAATAGGAATATAGAGGCTTTCGCATAAACCCTAAGTGTTACTACCTTTTCTTAATTAGGATCAACCAACTTTCGCAAGCAAACCCTAATTACTGTCCAAATTCATAATAAGATCGCTTTCGCTTCAATATCGCAAATAAGGAATTTCCTCAACTCTCACAAAGGATTAAGCACATAGGTAGATGATGATAAAGACATACAAATTCATAAATTCATAAATCAAACACACATATCTATGTTGGGATCACCCCAACCCTAGAATAAGGAAATTAGAAACAAGACATAATAAAAGAAACTAACTTTAATATTAAAAATAAACCTAAAACTTGTAAAACCTTCCGATCTTCCCTCCTCTTCTCCCACTCGGGTCCTCTCTCTCTCCTCTCTCCTTGCGTCCTAAGACGACTTTGCTTGAATGTTTGAAAATTAGCCTCCTAGGGCTTTATTTATAGGCTCCAATCCAAGCTATTCCAGGAAGGAACTATCTATCTATATCTAAAACTTTCTATCTAATAACATTAAGATAAAATTTGGAAATAAAATAAATATCTAAAAGGAAATAAAGCTAATGTGGATAGATCTTCCTTCTCTTGATAGAACTTCTCGAATCTTGGCTTGCAAGTAACCACAATGCTCGGATTTCTCCTCAATCTCGGACTCGGACTGCTTCTGGAATGTCCTCGACGTCAACCAAGTTCCTCGACGTCGAGTAGAATTTTTCCTCCGGGGTTGCACTCGAGCTCGGGCAAGTTCTGGACTCGTCGGGTGTACTCGACGTCGACCAAAACTCCTCGATGTCGAGTAGGATTGTTCTGCTCGAGTGGTCTGGTGCTCGTTCTCGATTTCAAGGAGGCAAGTCGACCAAAAAGTTACTCGACGTCGACCAGTTTGGTCGACGTTGACTAGTTCTGTGCGCTTTCAGCATTCTGCTCCGTTCTTGAAACGCACTTTCCTGAGTCCTCATTCGTCTTATTGACGCATACGAGCATGCGTTGGAAAGCTCTTTTCGAGGGCTACAACTCTCATGAAGACATCAAAGCTTGATTCAGAATGATGAATGGTTAAAAATGGAGTTTTCTCCAGATGCACCATCCTTAGCTTCTTCATGACTTTCCTTTAAGCTCCAAAGTGTGTCCGATTTCTGCAAAATTAAATAGAAACTAGTGTAGACTCCATAATTTGGCAAATAAGTGTGAAATACATAGATTCTGTACTATTCTAACCCAAATGTATGAAATGCATGCAAAAATCGATATAAAAGTAAGTGTAAAACATGACAAACTAGGCTCACAACAAACACCCCATACTTAAGCTTGCTTGTCCTCAAGCAATACATTTAATGGTCATACAGGGGAAGAAAATAAACTTTCAACATCTTAGATTCATTCTCATATGTCTCTGCAATCAATTACCATCCTCGAAAAGGTACTAGTGCCACAAATCGATGCTTGTGAATAAAAGCAACTTCGCACACGAAAGAAGGGTTATGCAAAAAAAAAATCATAAGGGACAAAGCATTAATAATCAAGAGAACTTTATTAAGCTCAATAAGGAGTAGATTGGTAAAAGGCTAAAGGTGGGCAATTTTTTGCCATGTGGTGCTAATGATTCAGGGAAATGGAGTAATTTCCAAATTTTCATACGACATTCCATCTTCCTTTTGATTTCTCACTTTTCTCTCATCGCACAATACTTTTTTCAATATTATGCTTTTACCTCTCTAACCTCATCACTGTCTTCTCGCGAGTCGCAAACATGGGTGTCATGAATGGCCCCGGATACTTAGTGCTTTGGACCCCTCACCTGTGTGTCCCATCTCGCCGAACTATTATCTCAGCGAGCAGGGTCGATCTACCTTTATCTCCTGAGGTGATTGGATTTTCTTTCACTCATTAAATTTTCCATATATTTTTTCAATTTCCTACCAAACACCAATAATAATAATAACAACACAACAACCATATAATAATCTCAATAATGTGACATCATTCTCAACATAGTCCCCGGATAGGAAATAAGGTAAATAATCGGCAACATTTAGATCATATGGAGCAAAATATGAAATAAGGCATAATATGTCTTTTGTGATGCATAAGCATAGGTAAGGCTAGGAATATAACAATGACCATTATATGGAAATATAAAGTCCTCCATCCTCTTATCATGCAACATGTCAAAAGCAATTTCCAATTTTACCTCCTTTTATGGTTTTCAAGAAAATAATGCACTTCATTGTGACTTCCCTTTACTAGGCAATTTCATGCTATATCTCTAATGAATCCAATTTTGCATCGTCGAGTTCAATTTAGGCTTACATGACACTAATCAAAATTTTCAATGGGGGTGATTTTTTATAAACATTGGAAAACGTGCATATAAGCACATAAATCAAATAATATGAAATCCAAAGTAGCCATGTATAAGCAATTCAAGAAATAAACTTAAAAATATGCACACATAATGTCAAATATGCACAAAATAAGGCCTTCCCCCACCCCATACTTAAACATTACAGTGTCCTCACTGTATAAAAATAAGGGTAAAGAAAGAAACTCACTAGATAGGTGTGCTGATCATCGGAAATCGAGTGCAAATGTTACTACAGAGGTGGTCGACATCGATGAAGTTGGTCGATATCGAGGAGTTTGGTCGACGTCGACCAGTACTACTCGAGATCGAGTAAAGTGCATGGAACCCCAGGGTGGCCTTCTCCTCAACCACAGGTTCGTTGCTCGTCGATGAGTGGTCGACATCGAGTACTTCTGCAGCTTCTTTTACCTGCAAAACATGTTAGGAAGACAATATCCACAATAGAAAAATCCAAAAATAATGTTTTAAATAAAAAACCAACAGTATCTAAAATCTAAGAAATAGCGGGTTGTTTCCCGTAAGCGCTAAATTTTAAGTCTTTAGCTTGACCTACTTCCCTTTATGTCTTAGCCTGGCTCATCTTTGTCCGGAGGTATAGGTGGATCTGGTGGTTCCTCCGGTGGTGGAAAGCATGGAATGTCATCTGGGGGCATCATGTGAAGAAGCTTAAACCTCCCAGAGTGAACGCTCCATGGCTTCACCCATTCATCTTCTAGGGCCCCAACTGGCATGCATAAAGGAAGATATAAAGAAAATATACATACCTCATCATCATACCTCTTCTGTTTTATAGGTTGACTTGGTTGTGTATCTCCACCACAGCGGAACGGTGGAGTGGGAAGAGATATTTTCTCCTTATCATGCGGAGCTTCATGCCATTTTACTATGACCCCATACTTAAATATGAACATCGGTTGCTCAAAATTGTTCGGGATGGCCTTCACCTTGTAAGGTAAAAGCGACCTTGCAACACTCTGGGCAACAATGTCCGCTTTCTTCTCTTCTAATGCTATTTCATCTTGGGATTCTTCAAATGATTCATCAACAATAGGTAGCAAAGTAGGAATGAAATTCGAAGAAGGACATACCTGGTTGTCGACATCGAGTGGGTCAATTGGCTCGTCGGGACAAGGGCATGGTCCTTTAGACTGAATGGAAGCCTCAAGCCTTCGGATTTCGTCTTCCAGCCGGGCTATTTCCCTTAATCGTGCCTCCTCCACTGCAAGCCTATTTTGCCGTCTCAATTCGTGGAACCATTCTTCCCATGCGCGATTCCCTTCGACAGAGTCTTCCATCTTTGTACCTAAGCTTTGAAATCAAAATAAAGAACAAATTAGTAGCAAAAGCTTGGCACCTAGTTGGTACCGATGAGGTAGGTGGTGGTAGGGTATGTGATAGGTTAAGAAAAAGGGATGGACTTTTCTGAACCTTAAACACAATTAAACTAGGCGTGATTGATATCTACCCGGCAACGGCGCCAATTTGACGAGAGGGTTTCTCGACCAAATAAATTGTAGTCAAGACCCCTCTATAAGATAGTGGAGTCAGATTCGTCCTCAGGAGAGAAGTCAGCGATTCTAGGTTTAGTATGTTTAAGGGTTCGGGAATAGCGGAAAAAGGTGTACGGTTGTTGTCGACGTCGACTAAGACTTGGTCGATGTCGAGGGAATGGTATGAGAAGAGGTGGTCGATGTCGGGCACATTTGCAGGATAAAAATAATGAAATAAAATAAATAAAGATGCAAAACTTGCAAGGTTAGGGATCACCACAACAATAAACATGTGTAGATTTATAACTTACATAAAGATGCATGCTTTATATCAAATAACTTTCGTTATTAACAAATAGGAATATAGAGGCTTTCACATAAACCCTAAGTGTTACTACCTTTTCTTAATTAGGATCAACCAACTTTCGCAAGCAAACCTTAATTACTATCCAAATTCATAATAAGATCGCTTTCGCTTCAATATCACAAATAAGGAATTTCCTCAACCCTCGCAAAGGATTAAGCACATAGGTTGATGATGATAAAGACATACAAATTCATAAATTAATAAATCAAACACACATATCTATGTTGGGATCACCCCAACCGTAGATGAAGGAAATTAGAAATAAGACATAATAAAAGAAACTAACTTTAATATTAAAAATAAAACTAAAACTTATAAAACCTTCCAATCATCCCTCCTCTTCTCCCACTTGGGTCCTCTCTCTCTCCTCTCTCCTTGCGTCCTAAGACGACTTTGCTTGAATGTTTGAAAATCAGCCTCCTAGGGCTTTATTTATAAGCTTGTTGTAAGGGGGGGAATCGAGTTTAAAATATAATGAAATAGATCAAACCACATTCGTTCCCACACAAATGATTACAAGACTTCCTCCCGATGTAGCAGCGGGAAGTCAGGATTGATCCTCGAGGAAGCGTGTCAGCGGATCTCAGGTAGCGGAGGAATCTCACAGGCAGAAAATCTACCAGACAGACAGAAATAACTGAGAAAAGCAGAAAAGAAAGCAAAGCTAGCAATTTTTGGTCGATATCGACTAAGAAAATCAACTAACAATGCTCAATATCGACTGACAGAAAGCAAAACTCAGCAAAATAACTCGATTTCGACAAAACTCAACTCGACATCGACCAGTTACCTCGATGTCGACCAAATCTTCCCGATTTCGAGTAACTCAGAAATAGAAACTTGCAGCTTTTCGAACGAAAACGAATGTAAACACGAAATTAACTCAATAAACTAAAGACTTCCAAGATCAGGGTTTCAACACCACAACGGTAACCATGTAAAATAACACATAAAGGCATAAAAGATCATGCTTTTCATCAAATAACTTTCGTTATTAACAAATAGGAATATAGAGGCTTTCGCATAAACCCTAATTGTTACTAACCCTTTTCACATAATTAATCCAAGTTGTATTAAGATCACTTTCGCTTCAATAAATCAAACAAGGATCACCTTCAACTTTCGCAAAAGAATCATGCTCATAGAAAAGAAGACGAATTGCATAAAAAGATCAAACCTTTACTGCATCACCTCACATGGCAACCGTCGGGCTCACCCCGACCCTCGAAGTGGGTGGACTACTCGCTCTTTATCATGAATAAACTCATCAATAATAAAAGGAAATAAATTTGCCTTAAATTAAACTAAAGAAAGCTTACAACCGAACAAGCCAAATCCGCTCTCGCCTTTGCACCTTGCTCTCGCCACAAGCTCTCTCTCTACTCTCTCTCTATGTAACTAATTGTAACTGGAATTGAATGAATAAAATCCAGCCCCTAAGGCTTTATTTATAGCCTTCATCCCCTCTCTAATTAGGAAAGAAAACTATATCTAAATCTATATCTATCTATCTTTTATCTAAAGATTAAAACATGGAAATAAATAAATAAATCTAAAAGGAATTATATCAAATTGGGGATAAATCCTCCTCCAACTTGATAGATCTTGATAGAATTTGCTCTTGCGGATATCTCCATTGGATTCGGGATAGAAACTTAACAAGACCCGGATAGCTTGATTTCTACCGCCTGGGATCAACTCGATATCGAGTAGTGTTACTCGATATCGACCAAGGTTTTCTCCGTCTTCAGCTTCTTGACTCGATCTCGGCTCCAGGAAGTGAAAATCGACTTGGTTGTTACTCGATATCGAGTTGAGTTACTCGATATCGACTTGCATGTTCCAGCTCCAGCTTCCTCGTCGATTCCTGGGTCTTCAGCTCGATATGGGGTTACTTGATATCGACTTAGGGTAGTCGATATCGACTTCTTTTCTTCAGCCTTCTCGATTCTGGGCAGCTCTGGTGAATATCGAGTGACTTTACTCGATATCGACTAACTGTGTTGACTCAATTTTTCCTGCTTCTGGCTCGATTTGACCTGGTTCCGCTGCTCTTTGACCTCGGACTTCTGTAGTTGACTGCGAGCTTTTCTCCCTTTTTCAGAACTGTTGTAAATTGCTTTGCTTTCTGCTAAATTAAACAGAAATTGGTGTAAATTCCATAATTTGACAAATAAGCTTAAAATACATAGATTCTGTACTATTTTAACCCAAATGTATGAAATGCATGCAGAAATCGATATAAAAGTAAGTGTAAAACATGGCGAATTAGGCTCACAACAAACACCCCATACTTAAAAGGCAACATCTACTCACAAAAGGAGGGTTATGCAAAACGATTCATAAGTGACAAAGCATTAATAATCAAGAGGACTTTAATTTAAGCTCAATAAGGAGTAGATTGGTAAAAGGCTAAAGGTGGGCAGTTTTTGGCCATGTGGTGCTAATCATCCGAGGAAATGGAGTAATTCCCAAAATGAATTTCCACATTCCTTCTTCATAAGATTCATCACCTCTAACTCATCACTCAATGCTTTTTTTCAATATGGGTGTCATGAATTGCCCCGGATACTTAGTGCTTTGGACTCCTTACATGTGTGTCCCATCTCGCCAAACTATTATCTCAGCAAGCAGGGTCGATCTACCTTTATCTCCTGAGGTGATCGGATTTTTTTTCACTCATTAAATTTTCCATATTTTTCAAACTTTCCTGCCAAACTCCAATAATAATAATAACAACACAGCAACCATATAATAATTTCCGTAATATGACATCATTCCCAACATAATCCCCGGATGGAAATAAGGTAAATAATGGGCAATATTTAGAACATGTGGAGCATAGTATAATGTAAGGCATAAATATGGCTTTTGTGATGCATAAGCATAGGTAAAGGCTAGAATATAACAATATGAGCATATATGGAAAATATAAAGTCCTCTATCCTCTTATTATGCAACATGTCAAAAGCAACTTCAAATTTTACCTCCTTTCATGGTTTTCATAAAAAATATGCACTTCATTGTGACTTCCCTTTACTAGGCAATTTCATGCTATATCTCTAATGAATCCAATTTTGCATCGTCGAGTTCAATTTAAGCTTCCATGACAGTAATCAGAAATTTTCAATGGGGGTCATTTTTAATAAACTTTGGAAAACATGCATATAAGCACATAAATATCAAATATGAATTTCAAAATAGCCATGTATTAGCAATTCAACAAATAATGTCAAATATGTCAAATATGCACAAAGTAAGCCCTTCCCCCACCCCATACTTAAACATTACAGTGTTCTCACTGTATAAAAAAATAAGGGTAAAGAAAGAAACTCACTAGACAGGCGTGCAGATGCTCGAAATATCGAATGCTATGTTGCTGCAGAGATGGTCGTCATTGACAAGGGCTGGTCGATTTCGCGGAAGCTGGTCGATGTCAACCAAGCCTGCTCGAAATCGAGTAAGGTGATGCCTCCAGGGTGGTTTTCCTTGACCACAGGCTCCTTTTTGCTCGATGTGTTTGGTCGATGTCGAGTAACTTACTCGACGTCGAGTAAGTCTGCAGCTTCTTCTTCCCTGCAAGATTCGTTAGAAAAGAAATACCCACAATAGAAAAACAATGTCCAAAAATAAAAACCACAAACAACAATGTCCAAAAAAATCCCAAAAAATAAATGTAATTTACAAGCTCTAGATTTTATAGTCGCTAGGCCGACTTTCTCCATGAAGCTCAAGGTGGCATTTGCAGGGCCCATGTAGCTTGGGCTTCAAATAGGACTCCATTCTTTTCCATCAGCTGCAATCCTCCTGAATAGATCTTGTTCACCGTGAAGGGCCCCATCTTCTTCTTGTTGAATTTGTTGGGAAACCAATGATCTTTTGATTTGGCAACATAGACTTTGTCACCAACTTCATACTCTTTGGGCTCATCATTGGAAATCCTACATAAGCGCACATACCAAGGCAAACCTCTCCCATGTATAGATAGATCATTGATGGATGAAGGTTCGATAATGTATAACAAAGTAATATAAAGATACTCTAGAAGGGGGGTTGAATAGAGTATGCTGGATTTTCGCAGATAATCTCAAGACTTTTGAAGTACTTGCAAAACCCTTTGAGATTAGACGTAATTCTTTCTTCTGGCAAACCTGAATCACAACAGAGTTATATAATTCGAAACAAGTGCGAAATTATGGTAAGGAAATAAGTAAAGGACGCAGTGAATTATTTATGAGGTTCGGCACGAACTTGGCCTACGTCCCCGCCTAGGGTTCTTCCACAACCCTAGGATTCAACCAGCTTTATTGATTCACAAGACTTAGGATCCTAATAGCTCACCGAGAAGCCTCTCTCCTATACAATTGCAATCTAGTCAACACACGTTCCCTTGGAGTCCTAGACCAATCTAGAAGAGCCCCACCTCTCTCAGCTATCTAGTACAATCCTCTTACACTTCGTGAATCAATCGCCTAGTGTCCACTTCCTGAGTTACAAACTCTCGAGTATAACACTCACTCGAAATATATCCTATAAGATCACTGTGTAACTCTCAAATGCTTTGAAACAAGATAAACGACTCTTAAGAACTAGCAGAGAGCAAACGAAGAAGACAGATTAGACTTGGAGGCTTGAGTGTATGAATGCTTGTGTTCAACGAATGTGTGTCTGTCTTCCCTTCTTCCTTTTCTTTATATTGAACAAATCGGCCCCTCTTTCAAAGAAGGATCTTCACCAACGGCAAGAGCAGATCATGGCTTGAGAGGGAATCTTCACGATCTTCTATTTTGGGAAACTCGGAACCCATGATTTCCGATTTGATTCTTCTCAACTTTAAGCTTTAAGGAAGGAGATATTTATTCGAAAACCTTGCTGAAAAGTTAGTGCATAATATCTGGCAATATATTAATAATAATTTCATATAATGATATCCGCAAATAATAAACATAAAGTACAGGTTTTGTGTTTCATCAACACAGTTGTAGCTTCAAGACTTTTGACACAAGCTGTGTGTCAAAGCTTTTGAAACCATTTCCGATTTTCATCAAGGGAGTGGAGTTATCAATCTCCCCCTTGATGAAAGAGAAAACATGTGCATCCCTGCAACTTAGTCAAGCAGATATATCATAAGCAAAATCGGACTAAGTACCTGCATGGTGTTAGACAAGTGTTGGATCAAAATTTTAAAGCGAAAAACATCCAACCAAAAGTTAACCAAAACAAGGTCTTCCAAGACCCTTGGTTCACAACAGTTGTAAAGTTTAAAGTCTAAACCATCAGCAGATTATCTCCCCCTTTTTGTCTTGGAACTAAGGGAGGGGGGTAAAACAATAACCAAAAGTTTTAAAGCAGTATCCAAAACCAGCAGTGTTCAGATTAAGGGTTACGTTAAGGTAGGGTAGGGTTTAAGATTCATCATCAGGAGCACCATCCGTGAACAGCACCCTCAACTCGTGCAACAGCTTAGACACCCCGCTCATCTCCAGCGAAAACTCTCTATGCAGCTCCTTGATGTCTAGGCAAACTTCCTCCAAGCCCAACTCTAGGTTGTCCATGCGCTCATCAATGGGAGAGGCAGTGGGAAGAGTTTTTGAGGGAGAGGGAAGACTCCAAGTCCCTTGGGGGGACTGAGTGATGCCAATCTTCTCAAAGCTCTTGGAGTCGAATTTACCCATATGATGTTGTTGTTCTTCATTTTTTAAATCGATTTCATAAGCTTTGAAGATATGGGTCAAAAGGTTGGCAAAGGGTAGGGGAGTTTCTTTTCCGGCTATGCGAGTGTGAGCCATGGATCCTAGGATTGTGTTGGCCAGATCAAGATCATGGCCATTCAAAATTCGGTATAGAAGGACCATAGCATTATCAGATAGGAGGGAGCCAGAGAGATGCAGGGTAGGTTCAAAGCTTCCAAAAACTCAAGATCAATGAAATCAGAACAACATATCTTACGAGTTCTAAACTCATCTACCCACTTTCCAGCCATCTCAGCATTTTCAAACCAGGAGGAGGGCAAGGATTGGTTTACCTGGATAAGTGCAGGCTGATCGGCGTTCTTCCTACGAGCCTTTGTGGGAGCAGTCCTCTTGACAGGCGCATCAAGGCTTCTGAGAGTGCCTTTCCCTGTGCGCTTGGGAGATGGAGGCTTTGCTGTAGGGGCTTTGCGCTTCTTCGGAGACGGGGGAGGAGGAGGAGAATGAGAAGGAACAGGTTTTGGCTCTTCTTCCTCTTTATCCTCAGACCCCGAGTCCTCTTCAGTGGGAACCTCCTTCTCTGCAGCTCTTAGGGTCTCTTCCTCGGTCTCTTTTCTAGCTTTCTCAGCCTCTTCCTCGGCTCGTTTCCTTGCTTGATCAGCCTCTTCTTCGGCCTTTTTCTTTCTTTGGGACTCTTCCTCGGCCTCCTTTGCAGCATCTCGCTCTAGAATCACATCAAGATTCTCCTCTTCCTCAGCAATGATTTTCTTTTTCCCTTTTTGCTTGGCACTGAGAGATTTCTTTGATGGGCGCTTCAGGGACCGCTTGATTTCAGCAATAGTGCTCTCAGGGACGGTGCTCGGGACAGTAGCTGGGACAATGGCTTGAGGAGTAGGTTCGGGTTGAGGGGAAGTAACAATGGCTTGGCGTCCCTTGGGGGTAGCGCCAAGGCGTTTGGGTGTGGAGGTCTTCTTGGATTTGGGTGCCATGGATGAGATTCAGCTAAGCTTCCAGAAAAGGTTGAAGAAGGAGTTTAAGAGTGGGTTTAGGTAAATCTGGAGAGGTGAGAAATTAGGGTAAAGTGTGTGGTTTAAAAAGGGTGAGAGGGTTAAGTTGATGGGACGGGTTTAGGTTTCAAGGATAGTAATCATCACACTGCCATTTTGAAAATATTTGATTTCCAAAACAATTCAAATTTCAGACCATCTTGTAACACTTCAATTCAAGAGGGAATAATTCCGAAAATATATTTTCCATAATAAAACTCGGATATAAGAATTTTTGGAAAATAAGATGTGTACTGTATAAAGAAGGTTAAAAAAACATAAAAACTATATTTGATCAAATATCTAATAAGATATTAACCAAATATATGATCCGTTATATGTGCTCTACCATTCAGCTCACAATATTTGACATAATTCTCAAAGGTCTTGACACTGAGTAGAATTTATCTTTCATAAAGGGAAAGCTCCCCCTACGAAAGTGCATCCCTGTTAAGCATTTCAATCTCTCATCTAATGAAGGTGAACCTGTCATCTGCCAAAGGCTTAGTAAAGATGTCAGCCCATTGATAATCAGTTGAAATAAAAGATATGGATACATCACCTTTTTCAACATGGTCTCTAATGAAATGATGCCTCACATCAATATGTTTGGTCCTTGAATGCTGAACAAGATTCTTTGTGATTGATATGGCACTTGTATTGTCACACTTAATGGGAATACCTTTGAGGTTGATGCCAAGATCTCTCATTTCTTGAGCTATCCAAAGGATTTGGGAGCAACATGCTCCAGCTGCTATGTATTCGGCTTCGGCAGTGGATAGAGCAACTGAGTTTTGTTTCTTTGAGTGCCAACTGATCAAGGATGCTCCTAAGAATTGGCAACATCCCGACGTGCTCTTCCTATCCACCTTATAACCTGCAAAATCTGCATCAGAATACCCAATTAATGTAAAATCTTTTTGCTTCGGGTACCATAAGCCAAGTTCCTTAGTGCCATTGAGATATCGAAAGATCCTCTTCACAGCCACGAGGTGAGATTCTTTAGGGTCATCTTGAAACCTAGCACACATGTAAACACAAAACATGATGTCAGGTCTACTAGCCGTAAGATATAGTAAAGATCCAATCATCCCTCGATACTCCTTTTGATTGACACTCTTCCCAGTCTTGTCTTGATCTAGAGATAAGGTTGAGCTCATGGGTGTCTTGGCTGCTTTGGATTGATCCATCTTGAACTTTTTCAAGAGATCGTTAGTGTACTTGCTTTGATTGACAAAGATCCCTTTCTTAGATTGATGAACTTGTAATCCCAAGACGAAGTCGAGTTCACCCATCAAGCTCGTCTCAAATTCACTGCACATAATGTCGGAAAATTCCTTGCACAAAGATGTGTTAGTAGCACCAAACAATATATCATCAACGTATATGTGAATAACCAAAATTTCCTTTCCTTTGGTCTTGATAAAAAGAGTCTTGTCGATCAAACCCCTTGTAAAATCATTTTCTAAAAGATATTTTGACAAGCGCTCATACCAAGCTCTTGGGGCTTGTTTCAAACCATATAGCGCTTTGTCTAGTTTGTAAACATGATTAGGAAATTCCGAACTTTCAAAACCTGGGGGTTGAGCAACATAGACTTCTTCCTCTAAGAAACCATTAAGAAAAGCACACTTGACATCCATTTGATATAACTTTATGCTCATAAAAGATGCAAATGCTAATAATATGCGAATGGCTTCAAGCCTGGCTACGGGAGCAAAAGTCTCCTTGTAGTCAATACCTTCCTCTTAATTGTAGCCTTGAGCAACAAGCCTTGCTTTGTTCCTCACGATCTTACCATTCTCATCTAGCTTGTTCCGAAATACCCAACGTGTGCCAATGACTGATTGATGCTTTGGCCCAGGCTTCAAGGTCCAGACTTTGTTCCTTTCAAATTCGTTAAGCTCACTTTGCATAGCAATGATCCAGTCTGGCTCTTGAAGGGCCTCATCTACCTTCTTTGGTTCTATAAGAGAAAAAAACGCGTGAAAAGCACAAAGATCTTTAAGTTTAGAACGAGTTTGAACACTAGATGTAGGGTCAGAGATGATATCATTTAATGAGTGTGATGAGGAGTATTTGAATTTTCATTTGCTAGTCTCAGCTCCTTGATTCGTCACACCAGCAGGATTGATTTGTGGTACATCTGACTCCATGGATCTGTTAGGTTTAGTTACAGCAGTTTCAGACGTTTCAACACTTTTGGATTGGTCACCAAGGGCTTTGGACGAATCTTCAACACCTTGGGCCAATTCTTCAGTGTTGAGAATCTGATCCTGCATGTTCCTCTTCTCTGTGTTATAGATAGCGGCATCATCACCATCCTCGTTCTCTGTATGGATGTTAAGATCTATATCTGCAACACTTTCACTCAAAGAACCATCATTGCATTCATCAAATATAACATGTATACTTTCCTCAACTAACTTGGTCCTTTTGTTGAAGATTCTATATGCTTTGCTACTTGTGGAGTAGCCAATAAATATACCTTCATCACTACGCGCATCAAATTTCCCAAGGTTATCTTTTCCAATGTTATGAGCAAAACAAGTACAGCCTAAGGGTTTAAAATATGATATAAGTGGTTTGCGGCCTTTGAAAAGTTCATAAGGAGTTTTCTTTAAGATGGAACGAATAAGACAACGATTCAAAATATAGTTAGTTGTGTTAACAGCTTCAGCCCAATAGGTTTTAGGTAATGCATTTTCTAAAAGCATAGTCGGTCCTCTAGGGTGCGGTTCTTTCGTTCCACAACCCCATTTTGTTGAGGTGTCCTAGGAGCAGAAACATTATGGGAGATGCCATATTTAGCACAAAACAAATCAAATTGAAGTTGATCAAACTCCCTACCATGATCACTTCGAATTGACACTCTGGGCTCGTTTCTTAAAGTTTGCAACTCATTACAAAGTTTTGAAAACTCAAATAAGGCCTCTGATTTTTCTTTCAAAAATGCAACCCAAGTATATCTAGAAAAATCATCAACAACAACAAGCATGTACTTTTTACCATTGGGAGATTTGACTCGCATAGGACCACATAATTCCATATGTAAAAGTTCAAGGGGTCTAAAAGAACTTAAAACCTTTTTGGGTTTGAAAGAGCTACGTGTTTGTTTACCTCGTGTGCATGCTTTGCACATATCAATACCTTTGAAGTCCATCTCAGGTAGTCCTCTTACAAGCCATTTGGACACAAGCTTTTGTAGTGTTTGTTGGCTCACATGACCGAGTCTCCTGTGCCAGAGCTTTTGATCGTCCGTCAAAGCCTTTAGACAAGTTAAGCTTCCTTGTGCCACTTGCTCAGCATTCACAGCATAGATGTTGTTATAACGATATGCAGTTAGAACTACATCACATGTATCTTCTCTGCGCACTAGAGATCTTTTCTTGTTAAATCCAACATCATTACCACTATCACATAGTTGAGAAACACTAAGCAAATTATTCTTCAAACCATTAACAAGATAAACATTTGTAATACGATGGTTAGGATCACTCCCAACACTACCAATACCAACGATGTCACACTTTCCTTTGTCACCAAGAGTGATTGTTCCAGTGGATTGCTTCTTTAGATCATGAAAGAGAGAACTCTTCCCACTCATATGTCTCGAGCATCCACTATCAATGATCCATTTTTGCTCCTTCACCATGGTGATCTCCTGCAAAATAAACATCAACCTTTGTGGCTAGACCAATAAGCAAATTTAGATCCATTATTGGGATAAACCATATATGGTAAAATATTGCATTTGGGGACCCAAACTTGCGTTATCCGTTCTTTTCTCAAATCAACAGGAAATGTATTATGAATGATATGTGGATCCTTTCTTCTATAGGGGCAGGTCTCTTTTACATGTTCCTTTCTCGCACAGTGGTGACATATAGGAGAGGTTATGCTTCCTTTTGCCTTTACAAAAGTGGTAATATGCTGCTTCTTTAAAAACCTTGGATTGTAACCAATACCACTTTTGTTTAGAGAACTTTGTTGCTCACCCAGCATCCTATCAAGAGTAACTTTGGATTTGCTAAAACTTATGAGGGATGTCTGTTGGTCTTGAATCTTATTATTCAGGGAGATCTTCTCGTTCTCTAAGTCATGATGTTCACTTCTTAGAGAGGAGAGATCTTGCTTGAGTTCAGATTTCTCTGAGTCAAGAGTCTTGACTTTAATGTCAAGACCTGAATAAGAAGTTTCAAGACATTTGACCCTCATAGACAAATCCTCAATAGTTCTTTCCTGGTCCACAGTTTTCTTAATAAGAGTGTTAGTTTGGGCAATAAGTTTCTCTTCATTAGCAATCATATTAGAAAGGAATTCTGATAATACCTCTTTTGGACTTGCCATAGGATCTCTTACAGTTACCTCAAGCTTCTCATCGTGGGATTCATCTCCTGAGGCCGTAAGACAGACATTGGCCTTCTCATCATCGAAGTCTGTGTCAGAATCGCTCCAAGTTGCCACCATGGCTTTCTTTTTCCATCTATCACCTTTCTTGGACTGGCTCTTCGTCTTTTGAGGGCAGTCTTTCACAAGATGGTCTGTTTTACCACATTCAAAACAAGAAAAAGGTTTAGTCTTCTTATCATATTTGTTGTATTGAGACTTACCTTGAAATTTAGAAGACTCTGATCCATACTTGTTGTTGAATTGCTTCTTCATTTTGAGGATTCGAGAAAGGCCTCTTGTGATAAGAGCAAAAGGATAATCCTCATCGTCATCCTGATCTTCAAAATCAGACACATCTTTGGGCTCATCCTTCTTAGACTTGAGCGCCAAATTCTTAGTGCTTGCTGGGAGTTCTCCATCGTCTTCATTGAGAATCATCTCATGTGTGATAAGCTTCCCAAGCAAGTCATAAAGGGGCAGAGTGGTAAGATCTTGGGCTTCCTCTATGGCTGTCACTTTAGGGCCCCATTTGTCTTTTGGGAGACACCTCAATATCTTCCTCACTTTCTCAACATTCTTAAAGCTCTTGCCGAGAGAGTCAAGGTTGTTGGTGATCTCTGTGAACCGTGTGAACATGGCCTTAATAGACTCATCATGTTTCATTTTGAAAAGTTCATACTTTCGAAGGAAGATGCTAATCTTGGTGTCCTTCACTTGGCTAGTTCCTTCGTAGGTGAAAACCAGCTTGTCCCAAATCTCTTTAGCTGACCTACAAGATGAAATACGGTGAAACTCATCAGTGCTAAGACCACAATATAGTAAGTTAATAGCCCTGTAGTTCTTGGAGACGAGTTCAATATCCGCTTGGATGTATTCAGCCTCGGTCTTTGCAACTTTGGTTCCTTTTGGTCCATCTTTCTCTAGAACCTTCGGACCATTCTCTATAATGTTCCAAAGTTCCAGATCTTGATCTATAATGAACATTTTCATCAAGGATCTCCAGTGGACGAAGTTGTTTCCTACAAAGAGTGGTGGTCTACTAGTAGACCTTTCTTGTGCAAATCCTCTGCTTGCTTCATCAGACATGATCAAAACTCACAAGATTATTAGATCAAAAGCAGTGAGTAAAGCTCTGATACCAATTGAAGGTTCGATAATGTATAACAACGTAATATAAAGATACTCTAGAAGGGGGGTTGAATAGAGTATGCCGGATTTTTGCAGATAATCTCAAGACTTTTGAAGTACTTGCAAAACCCTTTGAGATTAAACGTAATTCTTTCTTCTGGCAAACCTAAATCACAACAGAGTTATACAATTCGAAACAAGTACGGAATTATGGTAAAGCAATAAGTAAAGGACGCAGTGAATTGTTTACGAGGTTCGGCACGAACATGGCCTACGTCCCTGCCTAGGGTTCTTCCACAACCCTAGGATTCAACCGGATTTATTGATTCACAAGACTTAAGATCCTAATAGCTCACCGAGAAGCCTCTCTCCTATACAATTGCAATCTAGTCAACTCACGTTCCCTTGGAGTCCTAGACCAATCTAGAAGAGCCCTACCTCTCTCAGCTATCTAGTACAATCCTCTTACACTTTGTGAATCAAACGCCTAGTGTCCACTTTCTGAGTTACAAACTCTCGAGTATAACACTCACTCGAAATATATCCTATAAGCTCACTGTGTAACTCTCAAATGCTTTGAAACAAAATAAACGACTCTTAAGAACTAGCAGAGAGCACACGAAGAAGACAGATTAGACTTGAAGGCTTGAGTGTATGAATGTTTGTGTTCAACGAATGTGTGTATGTCTTCCTTTCTTCCTTTTCTTCATATTGAACAAATCGGCGCCTCTTTCAAAGAAGGATCTTCACCAATGGCTAGAGCAGATCATGGCTTGAGAGGGAATCTTCACGATCTTCTATTTGGGGAAACTCCGAAGCCATGATTTCCGATTTGATTCTTCTCAACTTTAAGCTTTAAGGAATTAGATATTTATTCGAAAACCTTGCTGAAAAGTTAGTGCATAATATCTGGCAATATATTAATAATGATATCATATAATGATATCCGCAAATAATAAACATAAAGTACAGGTTTTGTGTTTCATCAACACAGTTGTAGCTTCAAGACCTTTGACACAAGCTGTGTGTCAAAGCTTTTGAAACCATTTCTGATTTTCATCAAGGGAGTGGAGTTATCAATGGAAATAGGAGAAGAAGGATCCATACCTTGGCTTACCTTTGTAGAATCGGATATCGGAAGCTCCTGAGGGTCTGGTCGATATCGAGTAGGGTCACTCGATATCGAGTTATGCTGTGCTTTTGGTGGAATCTCAGTCGAAACCGAGGAAGGTTTGTCGATTTGAGGAGGTCGATATCGACCAATGTTGGTTGATATCGAGTTACCTGGTTCAATATCGGCTGGCTTCTGCTCCGGGGAAGAAATCAAGTCGGCTTCAGTTGGTCGATATTGACGAAGCTTGGTCGATATCGAGTTGTCTCTATCGATTCCAGCTAGCTCGATTTCTGGTGGACTCAGCTCGGTATGGACTGGTCGATATCGACCTGGTGCACTCGATATCGAGTGGTTCAGTGGCTCTGTTAATTTCTCCTGGTCCATTTTTACCCCACACTTAAGACCTGGCAAAGCATCCCAAAAATAGTTAGTCCAAATCGACTTACCTGGGTCTATGTCGATTGGATTCTCTGTGTCTTCGTTCAGAATGGCCATGATCTCCTCCACCTGGGCTTCCATATCCCTCTTTTCCAGCTCTTCATGAGTCATATTTCTTACCTTAGGCTCCCCGCAAGTAATATAACCAGCTGATATAGACTTTACCTCTTCCATGGGACATGTATGCCTTTCAGTTTTATTAAAGGAATACTCAATTACCTCATCGTTGATGTTGAAAGTGAGCACTCCCTTCCTTACGCTTATATTGGCATCCACCGTCGCCAAGAAGGGTCTTCCTAGAATAATTGGACATGCCGGGTCCTCTGCCATATCAATAACTAATAAATCAGCAAGGACGAAGAACTTACCTACTTGCACTGGCACATTGTCCGCCATGCCTATTGGGATGACCACCGTGTTGTTTGCCATATAAAGCTTAGCATCCACAGGCTCTATGGCACCTATCTTAATCTTGGACCATATTGATAGAGGCATTATACTTACACTAGCTCCAAGATCACATAAAGCATTAACTTTGTATTGACCAAATCCAATGGTTATAGAAAACTTACCTGGATCTGGCCTTTTCTCAAGTACGTCCATTTGGCTGCACTCCTCTGCGATCTCAACCATTGACCGCTTTTTTCTTAGGATCTCCTTGAGGAACTTGACACATGATGGCATTTCATTAAGAGCTTCTATAAAGGATAAGGTGACATTGAGCCTTTGAAGCATCTTGATGAAGCGCTGGAATTTCTTCTATGCTGGATCCTTTGGAGATTTTGTCGGGAAAGGCAGCTTTTTCTTCGTCGGAGGTGCTGAAGACTGGTCGACATTGAGTTGATGCTGGTCAATATCGACTACAGTGGTCGACTTCGGCTTGGGTGCAGAGTTCTGGTCGACGTCGAGGAGTGACTGGTCGATGTCGAGGAGTGACTGGTCGATGTCGAGTAACTTTTGGTCGATATCGACTGGCTTGCTCGATGTCGAGTGGTCTGCTGCGTCCTTCTTCTCTGTATTCTGATCGGCTGTTTGCATCTGTCGCCCACTCCTTAGATTTATTGTTGCTACTTGCCACGCAGATTTGCCCTTAGGATTGGGCTCAGAAGATCCAGGGAGCGTACCTGACTGTCTGGGGACGCCTGCTGCTAGCTGGCCAATCTGCGTCAATCGATTTCCTCCAGATATCGATTTCTCCAAGCCTAGCGTTGACACCATGTATCTGAGTGTAGACGGAATTGAAGGAATGCTTGGTGTCTGAATGGTTCCTCCGTATTTCCTCAGGGATGCTCTGTAGGTCATCCTTCTTCTAGTCCCTTTCCGGATGTCCTGGAGCTCGATATAGCGGGGGGTTCCTAGGAGCACCTTGATTCCATTGTGGTTGCTGAAACATTTGGTCCCCCATATAGCGATTGGGACCCCCTGCGTAAGCTACCTCTTCTTGGATTTCTGTCATCCTGACTTGCTCTATGCGTGGGCACTCAGTAGTGGTGTGCCGCTTTGAGCCGCAGAGGGGCATGGATGGGGCTGGCCTGGCATAGGCATTCTCGTCATAGTTTGTCAGAGTTCCATACTTATTGTCGTAGTTGGTAAGCTTGTCGAGGGTAGCCCATGCATCAGCTGGTGGCATTGTCAGATACTCATAATGAGTATACTGGTTGATCCTATCCTTAGCGGCATGTTCAAGAGAATTGAAGAAGATCTCCTGAACGACATAGGGTGGCTGTCCATGTGTAGGGCAGGATCGCAGTAGATCCTTATATCGTTCCCATGCTTTTGCTAGCGGCTCCTCATGCTTCTGTTTGAAAGCTGGAATCTTCTAGCGGAGGAGCGCTGTATTGGCAGGAGGAAAGAATTTGTTGAGAAATTCCTGCCTTACTTCAGCCCATGTAGTGAGGGATCATGGAGGGAGACCTTCAAGCCACTTCAATGCTGGACCGGCCAGAGACCATCGAAAAGCTTTCATCTTGACATATTCCAGAGTAGTACCTTCAATAAGAGTATGGCACATGTCAGAAAAATTGGTAATATGTTCTAGAGGGCATTCATTAAATCTTCCATAGAAGGCATTATTTTTAATCTCAATCAGAAAAGGAGTGCGAATTTCAAAATTATTTTCAGGGATTAGAATGGCCAATTAAGGCACGACAAGAGTCGGGTGCATGTAATCCTCTGCAGTGGTAGGGTATTGGGCAGGCTCAGCTTCCGCTCACCTCCTTCGCTTAGTCTCTTGCTCAGTGCGTGCTCTCTCAGTGGCGAAAGCAGCATTGATGGCTTCTATTTCCGCCCTAAGCCTTTGTATCAGCAGTTCTTGTGTTTCTGCGGCTGCCATGGCTCTTTTCAATTTAGCGTGGATGTGTATAAGGCGTTCCGGGTCGTCTAAGGCGTCAAACTCAGGTTGTTGACTAGAACGGCGCATACATTGCAAAATCAAAACTTACAGAAAAAGTGAGATCTAACTACCTAAGGCGCGAATGATTGGTTCCCCGGCAACGGCGCCAATTTGTTGTAAGGGGGAAATCGAGTTTAAAATATAATGAAATAGATCAAACCAGATTCGTGCCCACGCAAATGATTACAAGACTTCCTCCCGATATAGCAGCGGGAAGTCAAGATCGATCCTCGAGGAAGCATGTCAGCGGATCTCATGTAGCGGAGGAATCTCACAGGCAGAAAATTAACCAAACAGACAGAAATAACAGAGAAAAGTAGAAAAGAAAGCAAAGACAGCAATTTTTGATTGATATCGACTACTGTAACTTGATATCGACTAAGAAAATCGACTAACAGTGCTCAATATCGACTGACAGAAAGCAAAACTCAGCAAAATAACTCGATTTCGACAAAACTCAACTCGACATCGACCAGTTTTCTCGATGTTGGCCAAATCTTCTCGATTTCGAGTAACGCGGAAACAAAAATTTGCAACTTTTCAAACGAAAAAGAACACATAACGGCAACCATGTAACCATGTAAAATAAACTAAAGACTTCCAAGATCAGGGTTTCAACACCACAACGGTAACCATGTAAAATAACACATAACGGCATAAAAGATCATGCTTTTCATCAAATAACTTTCGTTATTAACAAATAGGAATATAGAGGCTTTCGCATAAACCCTAATTGTTACTAACCCTTTTCACATAATTAATCCAAGTTGTATTAAGATCACTTTCGCTTCAATAACACAAACAAGGATCACCTTTAACTTTCACAAAAGAATCTTGCTCATAGGGATAGAACACGAATTGCATAAAAAGATCAAACATTTACCGCATCACCTCACATGGCAACCGTCGTGCTCACCCCGACCCTAGAAGTGGGTGGACTACTCGCTCTTCATCATGAATAAACTCATCAATAATAAAAGGAAATAACTTTGCATTAAATTAAACTAAAGAAAGCTTACAACCGAACAAGCCAAATCCGCTCTCTCCTTTCCACCTTGCTCTCTCCACAAGCTCTCTCTCTACTCTCTCTCTCTATTTAACTAATTATAACTTGAATTGAATGAATAAAATCTAGCCCCTAAGGCTTTATTTATAGCCTTCATTCCCTCTCTAATTAGGAAAGAAAACTATATCTAAATCTATATCTAATTGTGGATAAATCCTCCTCCAACTTGATAGATCTTGATAGAATTTGCTCGTGCGGATATCTCCATTGGATTCGGGATATAAACTTAACAAGATTCGGCTAGATCGATTTCTGCCGCCTGGGATCAACTCGATATCGACCAAGGTTTTCTCCGTCTTCAGCTTCTTGACTCGATCTCGGCTCCAGGAAATGAAAATGGACTTGGTTGTTACTCGATATCGAGTTGAGTTACTCGATATCGACTTGGATATTCCAGCTCCAGCTTCCTCGTCGATTCCTGGGTCTTTAGCTCGATATGGGGTTACTCGATATTGACTTAGGGTAGTCGATATCGACTTCTTTTCTTCAGCCTTCTTGATTCTGGGCAACTCTGGTGAATATCGAGTGACTTTACTCGATATCGACTAACTGAGATGACTCGTTTTTTCCTGCTTCAGGCTCGATTTGTCCTGGTTCCGCTGCTTTTTGACCTCGAACTTCTGTACTTGACTTCGAGCTTTTCTCCCTTTCTCAGAACTGCTGCAAATTGCTTCAATTTCTGCGAAATTAAACAGAAACTGGTGTAGATTCCATAATTTGACAAATCAGCATAAACTACATAGATTATGTACTATTCTATCCCAAATGTATGAAATGCATGCAGAAATCGATATAAAAGTAAGTGTAAGACATGGCGAATTAGGCTCACAACAAGGCTCCAATCCAAGCTATTCTAGGAAGGAACTATCTATCTATATCTAAAACTTTCTTTCTAATAACATTAAGATAAAATTTGAAAATAAAATAATTATATCTAAAAGGAAATAAAGCTAATGTGGATAGATCTTCCTTCTCTTGATAGAACTTCTCGAATCTTGGCTTGCAAGTAACCACAATACTCGGATTTCTCCTCGATCTCGGACTGTTTCTGGAATGTCCTCGACGTCGACCAAGTTCCTCGATGTCGAGTAGAATTTTTCCTCCGGGGTTGCACTCGAGCTCGGGCAGGTTCTGGACTCGTCGGGTGTACTCGACGTCGACCAGAACTCCTCGATGTCGAGTAGGATTGTTCTACTCGAGTGGTCTGGTGCTCGTTCTCGACTTCAAGGAGGCAAGTCGACCAAAAAGTTACTCGACATCGACCAGTTTGGTCGACGTCGACTAGTTCTGTGCGCTTTCAGCATTCTGCTCCGTTTTTTAAACGCACTTTCCCGGGTCCTCGTTTGTCTGATTGACGCATATGAGCATGCGTTGGAAAGCTCTTTTCGAGGTATACAACTCTCATGAGATATCAAAGCTTGATTCGGAATGGTGAATGGTGAATGGTGAAAAAAGGCATTTTCTCCAGCTACACCATCCTTAGCTTCTTCATGACTTTCCTTTAAGCTCCAAAGTGCGTCCGATTTCTGCAAAATTAAACAGAAACTAGTGTAGACTCCATAATTTGGCAAATAAGTGTGAACTACATAGATTTTGTACTATTCTAACCCAAATGTATGAAATGCATGCAAAAAATCGATATAAAAGTAAGTGTAAAACATGGCAAATTAGGCTCAGAACAGATCTCCCATAGGCACTAAGTATTCGAGGCCATTCATGACACCCATGTTTGCGACTCGCAAGAAGACAGTGCTGAGGTTAGACAGGTAAAAGCATTATATTGAAAAAAGCAATGAGTGAATGAGCGAAAGGTGAGAAATCAAAGGAAGAAGAAATGTGGTATGAAAGTTTGGAAAGTACTCCATTTCCCCGGATCATTAGCACCACATGGCAAAAAATTGCCCACCTTTAGCCTTTTACCAATCTACTTCTTTTGAGCTTAATAAAGTCCTCTTGATTACTATTGCTTTGTCACTTATGAATTGTTTTGCATAACCATCCTTTTGTGTGTAGATGTTGCTTTTATTCACATGCATGGAATTTGTGACATTAGTACCTTTTCAAGGATGGTAATTGACTGCAGGGACATATGAGAATGAATCCAAGATGTTGAGAGTTTGTTTTCTTCCCTTGTATGACCATTAAAAGTATTGCTTGAGGACAAGCAAGCTTAAGTATTGGGTGTATGTTATGAGTCTAATTCGCCATGTTTTACATTAACATTTATATCGATTTCTACATGCATTTCATATCATTGGGTTAGAATTATACAAAATTTATGTAGTTTATGCTTATTTTCCAAAATATAGAGATCTATACTAGTTTCTGTTTAATTTTGCAGAAATCCAGGCATTCTACAACAATTCGGAGAAGGAAGAAAACCATGAGAGAGCTCGAGGTCGACTACACCAAACCAAAGGTCGTGTGGCAGCTGAACCAGAGCACATCGAGCAGAAAACAAGGAAGAAGGCACTTGGCAAAACTAGTTGATATCGACCATTCTGGTCGATATCGAGTACATTTGGTCGACATCAGCTCCAGAACACGAGATTGAGCAGCAATCCGCTTGAGAAGACGAATCCTAGTCGACGTCGAGTAGTGTACTCGATGTCGAGTACTCGTTGAGCACTAGATTCTAGTCGAGCTCGAGCATAATCCGAGTACAGAAGAAGTGTACTCGATGTCGACTACTCTTGTCGATGTCGAGTACTCCCTGGCGCCATTCCGAGTCAAGATCGAGTGGAATCCGAGTGATGGTGTTTACTTGCAAGTGAAGTCACAAGATATTCTATCAAGAGAAGAGCAGATTTATCCACTTTAGTAACTTCCCATATTTACTTAGAAGGATTTATTTGTTTTTTTATTCAAGTTTTATCTTAGACTTTTAGATAGATAGTTTTAGATATAGATAGATTATTCTTTCCTTGTATAGCGGGGACTGAATACTATGAATAAGGCCCTAGGGGCTATCAATTTCAATTCCAATTTACACACACAATACATCGAGTTAGAGAGCTTCGCCGAGTAGGAAGTTGGAAAGGCGAAAGCGGATTTGGCTTCGATCGGTTGTAAGCTTTTATTTAATTTAATGCAATTTAGTTTCTTTATATTATTGATTTGTGTTTTGATGATGAAGAGCGAGTAGTCACCCAACTTCTAGGGTCGGGGTGAGCCCGGCGGAGGCCATGTAAGGTAATGCGATAAAGGTACAACTTTTAATGCGATTCCATCTTCTATCCCTATGAGCATGATTCTTTTGCGACAGTCGAAGGTGATCCTTGTTTGTGGTATTGAAGAGAAAGTGATCTCAATACAACTTGAACTAATTATGTGAAAAGGGTTAGTAACAATTAGGGTTTATGCGAAAGCCTCTATATTCCTATTTGTTAATGACGAAAGTTATTTGATGGAAAAGCATGATCTTTTATACCTTTAGCATGATTCTTATATGGTTATCTTTGTGGTGTTGTTACCCCGATTCTGGAAGATTTTGATATTATTGAATTACATCCCACCAATTTTGTGTTTAGTTCTGTTTTCGCTTTATTTTCAATTCGCAAAGGTTTCATTTTTCTGCACAGAAGCACTCGAGATCGACTACAATCTTGTCGACGTTGAGTACCCAGTGGTCGATATCGAGTACTTATGTACTCGACATTGCTTGTTTTCGTCTTCTGTGTGCGGATCTGCAGGTTTACTCGATTGAGGTAGTCGATATCGAGTACCCTTACTCAAGATCGAGGACTTCTGTTGGTCGATACGAGAGCAATTTGGGACTGGAAAGGCGAGCGCTGACATGCTTCCTTGTGGACACGATCCTGACTCCCTTCCACTACAAAGGGAGGAAATCTTGTAATTTTATTTGCGTGGTTCAGGAAGTCAATTTGAGATTTATATATGGTATTTATTTCATACTTGATTTTCCTCCTAACAAATTTTAGTTTCGTTGTCGGGAAAGCAATCAATCGCGCCCTTTTGAGTTCCTTTTTACTCTTTTTTTTGTTTTTTTTTGTTTTACAGGTGCATGCGAACAATTGATCGCACACCTATTGACCCAATTCTCGAGCCAGAGCATTTTTTGCACCTTCGGCAAAGGCTAAGGAGAAGACTCATGTCGACTCCTCCTAACAATGAGAACAAGGTCCTGCTCACAGCAGCATAGGAGCTTGAGCAACTCCCTAGACGGATTGATGAATTCACCACCAGAGAAGTAGAGTACACCTGACGAGAGGCGGAATATCAATAGAATCAACAAAGGTGGAAAGCAAGGGTGGATCGTGAAGTCAATGCCCGAAGGGAGCTTGAGGAACAATTTCAGTATGTCCCAGCAAACGCTAAGGAGTACCTGCACCCTACTCTAGAAGTTTCAGAATCGTCAATCCTCGTCCCGCGCGTTTACTTTGAAATTCGTCCCTCTTTTATTTCTGAAATTAGGATGAATCAATTTCAGGGGAAACCCAACGAGTGTCCTTTAGATCATTTTACTACTTTTCTAGATTTATGTGAAGCTATTGCAGATGGTGCTAATCTAGAATATCTGAAACTAAAGGCATTTCGTTGGTCTCTTGCAGGATTAGCTTCACAGTGGCTCGAGGGTTTGCCTTCACAATCAATTCGCACGTGGAAATTTTGTATCAGTCTAAGTCGATTTGAGATTTATATTTGATATTTATTTCATACTTCATTTTCCTCCTAACAATAAACATGGTAAAATAGGCGCACATCAGTAATCTAGTTTGGGTGTATTTGCGAAAGGAGCACTTTCCCAACAAGCGCAAGTCTAAGCTCACTCCTCAAGGAGATGGTTCATTCAAGGTTTTACAACGATTCGGAGACAATCCCTACAAGATTGACCTACCCGGTGACAATGACATTAGTGCCACATTCAATGTCGGCGATCTCACCCCTTACCTAGCTGAGGATGAAGGCATGGATTCGAGGTCGATTCCTTTCCAAGAAGGGGAGAATGACGGAGGACCATCTCAAGCACCACCCAATGCACCTCATTTCGAGAAAAAGACCTATCACAAGGTCCCCGTCTAAAAAGATAAGAGAGGAACTTAACGTCTTCATCCGCCACCATATGAAGTTGGTGCTACCGATGGAGCCCGAGGGTGATACGTCACATTCCTTGAAATCGCACCATTCTCGGGCTCGACTAAGGGTGATTTAATCACCACCTATACTTAGCTTTTGATTTGCTTTCTTTGTTTTAGAATTTGGGTTTTGGGTCCTTGTTTGGGTTTGGTAGGACTTGTTGAAACATTGTGTTTTGGGCCCTTGCTTTTGGGCTGATTTTCCCTCCTATTTAAGGCTTGCAACCTCTCATTTGAAGACACTTTTGAACCTTGATTATGAAAACCTAGTTGGTTTCACTTTCCAAATCTGAGAGCTTCATGCCTTGTGTGCATGTGTGTTGCATTTAGTTTAGTTTGTCCTTGGTTTTGTCAATTTTCTGAAGATGGGTGATTCCGAGAAGAGCACAAACCTCCTCTTTGTGCTTCCATGGCCTGCCATGGTTGTGTAAGGTTGTATAGGGTTGGTTTTAGTGTCATTCAAGTTGGTTCTTGGTGCATTATACCATGGGTCTTCTTCTTGTTCATCAAGGTTGATTCCTCCTATCTTTTCCCTTTCATTTCCATTTATCAATTTTTCGAAGATTGGTGATTCCGAGAGGAGCACAAACCTCCTCTTTGTGCTTCCATGGCCCGCCATGGTTGTGTAAGGTTGTATAGGTTAGGTTTTAGTGTCATTCAAGTTTGTTCTTGGTGCATTGTACTATAGGTCTTCTTGTTGTTCATCAAGGTTGATTCCTCCTAACTTTTCCCTTTCATTTCCCATTATTTTTTTATGTTCATCCCTTTCACTTTTGTCGAGTCTTATCCCCAAGGTTTAACTCCCTTTGTTGTGTTTTCTTATCTAACTTGTGTCACTTCTTTGAGTTCTTATGAGTCCGAGTCTACAACGTCAGGAAGGTCGAGAAAACAGCGGCTAACCCCGCATCAGTTTTAGAACAAGGAGATGATTTGCATAGCTCTTTCATATTCTCTCTTTTTGGATCCCTATTTTATCGGAGGATGGAGGGTATTTATAGGACTCCCTAAGCGACCAGCTAATGGTAACCTCATGGGTGGCCTATGACACGTGTGATTCATGCCCTCTTACCAGAGCGGTATGCCTGTTTAGATAGGCCACCAGCGAGGTGCTACCTTGCCAGCGTGCCGATTGCTTTGTCATAGTAAAAATGACGTGGTCTTACCGCGTCGAGTGCCATATAGGAGAGCCAATGGGAATTGGGCGGCTAAATAATTAGATAAAGGTCTATGGATCGCGGTGTTCTTGGCTTAGCGAGGGACCTTTATTGTTAGAAAAGCGATAAGAAATCTAATTTTGGTATTGGTTTATAATTCATGTTTAGTGATGAATGGCTTTATCGACCTATTTGCGATTGTGTAGTCGTGGTTCTCATATTTGGATTGCGGACTTAGTTGTAGGTGAGAGCGATGTTGTGAGCCCAAATTGCCATGTTTTAAATTAACTTGTATATCGATTTCTGCTTGCATTTCATATCATTGGGTTAGAATAGTATAGAATCTATGTAGTTTATGCTTATTTGCCAAATTATGGAGTCTACACTAGTTTCTGGTTAATTTCACAGAAATCGAAGCATTTTACAAGCAGTTCGGAGAAGGAAGGAAAAACATGGCAAAGCTCGAGGTCCAATACAGAAAGTCTAAGATCAAGCAGGAGCTGAACCATGCCACATCGAGCAGAAGAGGAGAAAAAGAGCACTTGACAGGACTAGTCGATATCGACCAGACTAGTCGATATCGAGCACTTTTGGTCGTAACTCACCAGTCGAGCACAGCAAGCCACTCGAGAACACAGATCTAGTCGACATCGAGTAGTGTACTCGATGTCGAGTACGTGTCGACTCCACACTCCTAGCCAAAGTCTAGCACATCACGAGGAGAAGAAGAAACCTACTCGATGCCGAGTACCTTGGTTGACGTTGAGTACTCCCCAGAATCAATCCGAGTCAAAATCGAGCGGAGGCCGAGATATGTTGGTTACGTTCAAGCTAAGACATGTGGGATTGTATCAAGTCATGTGAAGATCAATCAAGATGGAAGATATTTATCCAATTTAGTTAGACATACTTTAGAGATTTATTTGTTTTATTTCGAAGTTTTATCATAATGTTTTAGATAGATAGTTTTAGATATAGATAGAGTATTCTTTCCTTGAATAGTGAGGATTGACTACTATAAATAAGGCCCTTGGGGATGAGTTTTAGGCATTCTATTCCACAACACAATTTACATTCAAAGGTAGGAGTTTAGAGAGAGCTTTGGCCGAGAGAGGTGTTTATTTGCGAGAGTGGATTTGGCTTCGATCGGTTGTAAGCTTTGTTTTGATTTAAAGCAATTTAGTTTCCTTATATTATTGATTTGTTTTTTGATGATGAAGAGCGAGTAGTCACCCAAATTCTAGGGTCGGGGTGAGCCCGACGGTAGCCATGTAAGATAATGCGATAAAGGTATGACTTTTAATACGATTTCATCTTTTATCCTTATGAGCATGATTCTTTTACGACAACCGAAGGTGATCCTTGTTTGTGTTATTGAAGTGAAAGTGATCTTAATACAACTTGGATTAATTATGTGAAAAGTGTTAGTAACAATTAGGGTTTATGCGAAAGCCTTTATATTCCTACTTGTTAATAACGAAAGTTATTTGATGAAAAGCATGATCTTTTATACCTTTCGCATGATTCTTATACAGTTATGGTTGTGGCATTGAAACCCCGATTCTAGGAGCTTTTTTCTTATTGAATTAATTCCCACAAATTTCGTGTTGATTATGTTCTATTTCTGTTCACAAAGTTACGTTTTTGTTCTCTACACTACTCGATCTCGGCAACAGTGGTCGACGTCCAGTAACCTTGTCGATATCGAGTACTGTTGTACTCGACACTGCTCTATTTTCGTTCTCTGTTGCACGGTTTTGCGGGTTCACTCGGTTGAGTAGTCGATATCGAGTACTGTACTCAATATCGAGGACTCTGCTGGTCGATTTCGAGAGGATTCTGGAACTGAAAAGGCGAGAGCTAATACGCTTCCTCGTGTATACGATCTTGATTTCCTTCCATTACAACGGGAGGAAGTCTTGCAATTTTGATTTGCGTGGTTCAGGGAGTTGATTTGAGATTTATATTTTATATTTATTTCATACTCGATTTTTCTCCTAACAAATTTTGGCGTCGTTGCCGAGGAAGCAATCAATTGCGTCTTTTTTAGTTCCTTTTTACTCTCTTTTTCTTTTTGTTTTTATTTTTCAGGTGCATGCGAAGAACTTATCGCACACCTATCTACCCAATTCTCGAACCTGGACGCTTTTTCCACCTTTAGTAAAGGCTAAGGAGGAGACCAATGATGTCCAGCTCACAACAGCATAGGAGCTTGAGGAACTCCGCCTACGGATCGAGGAATTCACCACCAGAGAAGCAGAGTACGCCCGACGAGAGGCGTAATATCAACAAAATCAGCAAAGGTGGGAAGCAAGGGTAGATCGCAAAGTTAACGCCAGAAGGGAACTTCAGGAGCAGATTCAGCACGTCCCAGCAAATGCAAAGGAGTATCTGCATCAAACTTTGGAAGTTCCAGAATCACCGATCGTTCTTCCCATCGTTAATTATGAAATTCGTCCTTCTTTTATTACTGAAATTATGAGGAATCAATTTAGGGGGAAACCCAATGAATGCCCTTTGGAGCGTGATACTACTTTTCTAGATTTATGCGAAGCTATTGCAGATGGTGCTAATCTAGAATATCTGAAACTAAAGGCATTTCGTTGGTCTCTTGCAGGATTAGCATCACAGCGGCTCGAGGGTTTGCCTTCACAATTAATTCGCACGTGGAATGAACTACAAGACTTGTTTCTTAACAAGTTCTTTCCTCCTACCAAAACAGTTGCACTCAGACAACAGATCACGACTTTCAGACAGAAGCCAGGGGAGACATGATCCGATAAATCATCTTCAACTGCCCTACGCATGGGCAACCACCCTACATGATCCGATAAATCATCTTCAACTGCCTGGATGCACCAACTAAGGAGCGGATCAACAACTACACTGCTTACAGGTATCTCGAGTACACCCTACGGCGTGCTTGGGAAACCTTTGAGACGCTGGCTAACTACAACAACACATATGGGACTTCTGCGGCCTCAGTTGAAAGGTATGAAAGGCCTGCCCCATCTATGCTCTTATATGAGCCACCAAAGAAGATTGATCCGGACGTCAGGGAACAATTCAATAATGATCAAGTACGTCGTCTCACCAAGCAAGTTAAATTCCTTTCTAAAAATAATTTAGATAAACCTTATTTGGAATGTGGGTCTGTAAGGCACAACACCACTACGTGCCCACATGGCGACCATATACTACAAGCGAAAACCCACGAAGAGGCACGTTACACATGGGTCAATACTCGGGCAACATCAGCAACAGAACTTGAGCCACTATCGCCAGCCCCAGTATCAAAGACACCCCCGCCCTATAGAGCTCCTGGTCACCCTGACATGGAAGATAAGAAAGATGACCTGCAGACAATTCTTGAGGAGATGCGGAGGAATCACTCAGACAGCAAGCAATCAATCAATTCCATCCACACTCAACTGCATGGCATCAATTCTAGGCTTGGGGAGATTGATATCTGCCGGAAAACAATGGAGACCCAAATTGGTCAATTAGCTCAATCAATCCCCAAACAATTAGGTCCGCTTCTTGGATCCTCTGAACCTAATCCTAAGAATAAATCTACAGGACAGGTAGCTGCGATGAATCTAAGAAGTGGGCGATAGACACAAACTCCCAAACAGAATACAGAAGGAGAAGCTGCAGGGGACTCTACGTCGTCGACCAAACCAGTCGATGTCAACTAGACCTTTCTCGACGTCAAGGAGCCCCTAGTCAACGTCGAGCAGAATCCAGAACCTGCCCAAAAGTCAACTATTGTACTCGACGTCGACCAGCCCCCAGTCGATGTCAACCACCCTTCTGACAATGTCAACCACACTCATGTACCTGCAAAGAAGAAAACGCTGCCATTTCCAACAAAATCTTTGAAGGACCCAGCAAAAAAGAAGTTTCAGCGGTTCGTGAAGATGCTTCAAAGGCTTAATGTCACCAATTTATTCACAGAAGCTCTTCATGAGATGCTGTCATATGTAAAGTTCCTCAGAGAGATCCTAAGCAAGAAGCGATCGATGGCTAAGATCGCAGAGGAGTGCAGCACAATGGACCTACCAGAGAAATGGCTAGATCCAGGTAAGTTTTCTATAACTATTGGATTTTATCAATATAAGTTTAATGCATTATCTGACTTAGGAGCTAGTGTAAGTATAATGCATTTATCAATCTGGTCCAAAGTCAAGATAGGTGCTTTAGAGCCTGTGGATGCCCGACTCTATATGGCGAACAACATTGTTGTCAACCCAACAAGCATGGTGGACGATGTGCCAGTAAAAGTAGGTAAGTTCTTTGTCCCTGCTGATTTCTTAGTTATCGATATGGCAGAGGACCCTACTTGTCCAATTATTCTAGGGAGACCCTTCTTAGCGACGGTGGATGCTAAAATAAGCGTAAGGAAGGGAGTGCTCACTTTCAACATCAGCGATGAGGTAATTGAGTACTCTTTTAACAAAACTGAAAGGCATACAAGTCCTATGGAGAAGGTAAAGTCAATCTCAGCCAGGTACATCACTTGCAGGGACCCTAAGGTAAGAAATATGACTCCCGAGGAACTGGAGAAGAGAGACATGGAGGCCCAGGTGGAGGCGATCATGGCCATTCTGAACGAAGAAACAGAAGATCTACTCGACATCGACCAAGGTAAATCGACGCCGACTAACTATTTTTCGGATGCTTTGCCAGGTCTTAAGTATGGGGTCGATGTCGACCAGAAGTACTCCAAGTCGAGTACTCTAGTCGATGTCGACCAGATTTAACACCCTCCATCGAGTACACCACCATCGAGCAACAATCCAGGAGCCGAGGAGTACTCGACGTCGAGTACTCTCCTCGACGTCGACCAGTCTTCCTATTCCTCTACTCTCCCTTCCTCGATGAGCAAGCCACCAGATGACAACAGTACTCGACATCGAGTAGTTCTACTCGATGTCGACCAGATCTCGAGGTCCCGAAATCAGATTCTGCGAAGGTAAGCCAAGGTACAAACATATCTTCTCCTATTTCAATCAAAGATTTATCTATACATGGGAGAGGTTTGCCTTGGCACGTGCCCTTATGCAGGATTTCCAATGACGATCCTAAGGAGTATGAAGAAGGAGACAAGGTCTATGTCTCCAAATCCAAGAATCATTGGTTCCCTAACAAGTTCAACCACAAAAAGATGGGACCTTTCACGGTGCACAAGATCCATTCCGAAGGACTATAGCTGTAGACAAGAATGGAGTCTTATTCAAGGCCCAGTCTACATAGGCGTTGCAGATGCCACCTTGAATTTACACAGAAGAAGTCAGCCTAGCGACTATAAAGTCTAGAGCTTGTAACAAATCAATTAGTTTTTAGATTTTTTGGACATTTTCGCTTTTGGTTTTTGGTCTTAAAACACTATTTTTGGGTTTTGCTATTGTGGATATTATCTGTCTAACGAGTCTTGCAAGTAAGAAAATGTTGCAGAAGTACTCGACGTTGAGTAGTCTACTCGACGTCGACTACTCTTGTCGAGCAAATGAGCCCATGGTCGAGGGAAGATCATCCTGAGGCTTCAAGTTTACTCGAGATCGAGCAATCTAGTCGACGTCGACTACCCTCCTCGAGATCAACGACTCCCGCAGCAACTACCACACTCGATTTCGACATTCTGCACATTTGTCTAGTGAGTCTCTTTCTTTACCCTTGTTTTTATACAGTGAGGACACTGTAAACTAAATGTATGGACTGGGGGAAGGGCTTACTTTATGCATATTTGATTATATTTGACATTATGTGTGCATACTTAAAGTTTATTTCTCATACATGGTATCTTTGGAATTATTATTTTATTTATGTACTTATATGCATGTTTTCCAAAGTTTATAAAAATCACCCCTACAAAAAAAAAATTGATCAATGTCATGGAAGCTTAAATTGAACTCGACGATGCAAAATTGGATTTATTAGAGATATAGCTTGAAATTACCTAGTAAATGGAAGTCAAAATGAAGTGCATATTTTTATTGAAAACCATGAAAGGAGGTAAAATTTGATATTGCTTTTGACATGTTGCATGATAAGAGGTTGGAGGACTTTATATTTTCCATATATTGCTCATATTTTGATATTACTTAGCATTACCTATGCTTATGCATCATACAAAGCCATATTTATGCCTTATTTGATATATTTGCTCCACATGATCTAAATATTACCTATTCTTTACCTTGTTTCCATCCGGGGATTATGTTGAGAATGATGTCACATTATGGAGATTATTATATGGTGTTTATGTTGTTATTATTATTATTGGAGTTTGCCATGAAAGTTTCAAAGATATGGAAAATTTAATGAGTGAAAGAAAATCCGGTCACCTCAGGAGATACAGGTAGATCGACCCTACGTGCGTTGAGATAATAGTTCCGCAGGTTGGGACACCAAGGTGAGGAGTCTGAAGCACTAAGTATCTGGGGCCATTCATGACACCCATATTTGCAACTCGCGAGAAGGCAGTGCTGAGGTTAGAGAGGTAAAAGCAATATAAGTGAAAAAAACAAAGAGCGATTTATGAGAGGATGAGTGATGTGGAAATTTCATATGATGGGAGAAAGTGCATCAAAGCAAGAAAGCAAGTTGAAAGAGCTCTCCCCAGATTTAGCACCACATTGCCCAAATATAGCCCACCACTATACCTTTTACCTTTTCTTCACCATGACCTTAAATAAAGTCCAGAATCTATGTAGTTTATGGGGTGCTGAGGTTAGAGAGGATGAGTATTGTTTGAAGGCAAGAAAGCTTAAGTATGGGGTGTTCGTTATGAGCCTAAATTGCCATGTTTTACATTAACTTTTATATTAATTTCTGCATGCATTTCATGTCATTGGGTTGGAATAGTACAGAATCTATGTAGTTTATGCTTATTTGCCAAATTATGGAGTCTGCAGTAGTTTCTGGTAAATTTCGCAGAAATCAAAGCATTTTACAAACAATTCGGAGAAGGAAGGAAAATCATGGAAATGCTCGAGGTCCATTACAGAAAGTCTACGATCAAGCAGGAGCTGAACCAGGCCATATCGAGCAGAGGAGAAGAAAAAGAAAACTCGACAGGACTAATTGATATCTACCAGACTAGTCGATATCGAGCACTTTTGGTCGTAACTCACCAGTCGAACACAACAAGCCACTCGAGAACACAGATCTAGTCGACATCGAGTAGTGTACTCGATGTTGAGTACCCGTCAAGTCCACAATTCTAGCTGAAGTCGAGCACATCACGAGGAGAAGAAGAAACCTACTCAATGTCGAGTACCTTGGTCGACGTCGAGTACTCCCTAGAATCAATCCGAGTGAAAATCGAGTGGAGTCCAAGATATGTGGGTTACTTGAAAGCTAAGACACGTGGGATTCTATCAAGTCATGTTAAGATCTATCAAGATGGAAGATATTTATCTACTTTAGTTAGATTTAACTTACAGATTTATTTGTTTTATTTTCAAGTTTTAGATAGATAGTTTTAGATATAGATAGAGTATTCTTTCCTTGAATAGCGAGGATTGACTACTATAAATAAGGCTCTTAGGGCTCAGTTTTAGGCATTCTATTCCACAACATAGTTTACATTCAAAGGTAGGAGTTTAGAGAGAGCTTTGGCCGAGAGAGGTGTTTGTTTGCGAGAGCGGATTTGGCTTCGATCGGTTGTAAGCTTTGTTTTGATTTAATGGAATTTAGTTTCCTTATGTTATTGATTTGTGTTTTGATGAGGAAGAGCGAGTAGTCACCCAAATTCTAGGGTCGGGGTGAGCCCGATGGTAGCCATGTAAGGTAATGCGATAAAGGCATGACTTTTAATGCGATTTCATCTTCTATCCTTATGAGCATGATTCTTTTGTGACAGCCGAATGCGATCCTTGTTTTTAATATTAAAGCGAAAGTGATCCTAATACAATTTGGATTAATTATGTGAGAAGGGTTAGTAACAATTAGGGTTTATACGAAAGCCTCTATCTTCCTACTTGTTAATAACGAAAGTTATTTGATGAAAAGCATGATCTTTTATACGTTTAGCATGATTCTTATATGGTTATCGTTGTGGCGTTGAAACCCCGATTCTAGGAGCTTTTAGTTTATTGAATTAGTTCCCATAAATTTTGTTTTGCTTCTGTTCTATTTCCATTCACAAAGTTACGTTTTTGTTCTCTGCACTACTCGATCTCGACAATAGTGGTCGACGTTGAGTAACCTTGTCGATATCGAGTACTCCTGTACTCGAAACTGCTCTCTGATTTCGTTCTCTGTTGCACGATTTTGCAGGTTCACTCGACTAAGTGGTCGATATCGAGTACTCTACTTGATATTGAGGACTCTGCTTGTCGATTTCAAGAGGATTCTGGAACTGAATAGGCGAGCGCTGACACGCTTCCTCGTGGACACGATCCCGATTCCCTTCTACTACAACGGGAGAAAGTCTTATAATTTTTATTTGCCTGGTTCAGGGAGTTGATTTGATATTTATATTTTATATTTATTTCATACTCGATTTTCCTCATAACAAGAAACTCCCATAGTTTTGCGCTGAAAAACCTATTTTATGATATATATTACATATTTCCTAAGATGGTCATTTTTTGAAGCATCGTCATCTGTTTCTTCACCATCATCTACTTTCTTCAGTAATTTGTGTTATTTGTTACTCTGTATTTAACTAAGAAGAATAAAGATTCCTAATTTGTGTATTTACAACTTAATGTTGAACATTAGACATTCGGTTCATTATACAAAAAGATAGAACAAATGATAGAACAATAAGTTTATATAATCCATTACTTATATTGAACAAATTTAAGATCCATTCGTTACTTTTTTTTAATGTCAGATGAATTTAATGCTAAACACATGTAAAACATAGGTTTAAACAGATCCAAGATCCATTCGTGTTAGTGTGTATACACACGCAGACACAGACACATACATACCTACATACATGCATATATATAGGGTCGAGTTCAAGTGAGAAGCACCACTTTAGGTGAGAAGGAAAGAAGCAATTTGATTGGTCTAAACAGATCTGAATTTTAAAATTAAAAAAAATCACTCACGCGCTTCATTCCCCTCCTACCTAGGCGCTTCTCCTTCTTCGCCAGAAGACCAAATCGATAAATTCTAGAAACTACGCAGGCTCTCGCTTCACTGGTTTCAACACTTTTTCCATCCCCCAAACCCTAACCCTAATTAACTCCTCTTTCAAACTGAACTGAATGGTGATTCGATTACCCTCGGCAGCCATGTTCGGAGTCCACTTCCCCGACCTGAGATTCCCCATGGAACACTCCGCCTTCTCCCAAATCGACACCTCCCACTAGATCCTCGATGTGATCGATCTCTGGCTTCGGCGACTCCTACTCCTCCGTCAAGGAGCTCTGCATCTTTCTCCTCAACTCCCTATCTATCCTCTGGCCCGACCCCAGTGCAAACATCACCTCCCCGCCACAGTTCACCTCCCCTGGTGCTGCCCCGTTCTCCGCCATGGAACTCTTCGCCTTCTCCCAAATCGACACCACCCACTGGATCCTCAACGTGATTGATCTCCGGCTTCGGCGACTTCTACTCCTCCATCAAGGAGCTCTGCATCTTCCTCCTCAACTCACTTTCCCTCCCCTGGCTTGACCCTGGCGCAGACATCATCTCCCCACCACAGTTCACCGCCCCTGGCACCGCCTCGCTCTTCGTCGTCTCTTGACACAGCCGGGGAGAATTTGTTCAATTTTATGCCGTCTTTCTTCGGTGTTGACGGAAGCGGGTTGAATGAAGATCTATCTATAATTTGAGTTCGATGAATGTTGATCCATCCACCGGGGATTTTGCACTACAGTGATTGATTCATGATGATTACCCATTGTATAATATACTAGTATTTACTGCAGTGATTGATTCATGATGTAAGTCAGCATCGAAATAGTTTCAATTTTATAAAAAATTACTGCAGAATATCTTCCTATATCTTCTTTAAATTCATATACATTTTTGATATGTTTAATTGAAGAAAATGTAAGTGGTTCAGGGTTTTTAACTCAAGTGGTTCGTTGTTTTTATACCAAGTGATTCAGGGTTTTTATATCAATTGGTTCAGGATTTTAAACCAAGTGGTTCATTGTCATTTTCCGCAAATAAAAATGATTAAAAGAATTAAAAGATATAAAGTTGCTAGAGAGATAGAAAAAGGTTGAACCATTAGGAGTAAAAGAGTTGAATCACACGAGTAAAATGGCTGAACCACACGAGTAAAACAGCTGAACCACTAAGAGTAAAAGGGTTGAACCACACGAGTAAAAAAAGTGGTTCATGAAATAAATTATAATGGTTCATGAAATAAATAATAAACATCAAAAGAAAAGAAAAGAAGAATGAAAATTTTACAATTATTAGAAAGTAGTGGTTCCTGAAATTTATTCTAGTGGTTCATGAAATTAAGAGTATTGGTTTATGAAATAAAGAGTAGTGGTTCATGAACCATTTGATTAAAAAAACAATAAACATGTTATTAAAAAAAGAAAATAAAATAGTATTGGTTCATGAAATAAATAATTAAAAATAAATAAATAATAAAAAAAATAAACATTGAAAGAAAACAAAATAAAAGAAGAATGAAAATTTTACAATTACTAAGTAGTGGTTCATGAAATTAATTCTAGTGGTTTATGAAATAAAGTGTAATTGTTCATCAAACAAATAATATTGGTTCATGAACCACTTCTTTATGGGTTCATGAACCACTTCTTTATGGGTTCATGAACCACTTCTTGATAGCTTCATGAACCACTTCTTTATAAGTTCATGAACCACTTCTTTATAGGTTAATGAACCACTTCTTTATAGGGCTGAACCACTATGAGTAAAAGGGTTGAACCACTATATGTAAAAGGGTTGAACCATTAAGAGTAAAAGAGTTGAACCACATGAGCAAGAGGGTTGAACAACTACGAGTAAAAGGGTTGAACCACTAAGAGTAAAAGGGATGAACCATTTAGAGTAAAAGGACTGAACCACTCCTTGATAACTTCATAAACCACTTCATTATAACTTGTGAACCAAACAATAACAACAACCAAGTGAATCTCGTGATAAGCCAGGGTCTTGGGGGTCAGGATATACACACTCTTACCCCGACAAGTCAGGAGAGTATTTCCGATAGACCCAGAAAAACAGGACACAGAAACTAAGCGGTAGACAGAAACTGAGTGGTAGCTAGCAAAAGAGAGGCAGAGGAGACAGGAAAGAAGCGAAAACATAAGTAGAAAAAGAAGAAGACAGACAAAAAGCGTGGGCAGCATGGCTAAACACCCTAGCACATCACTCTACATACACATCACCGGCCCAAATGGCCCTCCTCCACTGGACCCTATCTGAAGTCATATCTTCCAAAAGGCTCAACCGATCAAGGTCCTAACGGATGATCTCTAGCCGCTTTTTCTGCGGTCTGCCTCTTCCCTTTCGGATAGCTCCAAGCTCTAACCTCTTAGACCTTCATACCGGAGCCGAAGATGGTCTTCTATGAATGTGTCCAAACCAACGCAATCTGTACTACTGCAATTTATCCTCTAAAACTTGTAACGCCAACCTTACGTCTGATGTCAACATTTCTTATTCTGCCAACGCTCGTATGCCCACACATCCAGCGCAATATTCTCATCTTGGCCACTGATAACTTCCGCTCTTGAGCTATTGTAATAGGCCAGCACTCCGAACCATACAATAGGGTCGGTGTGACAACCACCTTATAGAATTTTCCTTTTAGTTTAGCTGGTACTCCCTTGTCACATAACACCCCCGATCCTCTCCTCCATCTAACCCAACCAGCCTGGATACGATGATCAATATCCATGTTGATACCCCCATCATTCTGAACGATTGATCCAAGGTACTTGAAATATTCTTTCCTGGGAACAAGATCTTCCCCCAATAGAACTGAAGTCTCAGGATCGCTATCCCCTCCAAAACTAAATTAAACATACTCGGTCTTGGACCTACTCAACCTGAAACCTTTGGACTCCAGCACCCCTCTTCAGTTCTCTAGTATGTGAGCCAGACCCGATCTAGAGTTGTCCACAAGCACTATGTCATCTGCAAACAACATGCACCAAGGAACCTCCTCTTGAAGTGGGGCAGAAAGTGAATCCATAACAAGAGTAAATAGAAGCGGACTGAGAGCTGAACCCTGGTGTAACCGTACTCGAATCTGAAAAAACTCTGAATCTCCACCCGGCGTTCTGATGCTAGTCAGTGACCCATCGTACATATCTCTGATAATTCTGATATACGTCCCCAACACTCACTTTTCTAACAAGCAACTCCACAACAGCTCTCTCGGAACCTTGTCGTATGCCTTTTCTATATCAATGAAGGCCATATGCAGATTCTTCTTCCTATCTCTGTGCATCTCTATTGACTGCCTCAACAAGTGAATAGCTTCAGTAGCTGATCTACTGAGCATGAAGCCAAATTGGTTCCCAGACACCTGAACCAAACTCCGAAGTCTCGGCTCTATAACTCTCTCCCATAATTTCATCGTATGACTCAGCAGTTTGATTCCTCTGTAGTTGTTGTAGCACTGTACATCCCCCTTATTCTTGTAGACCGGGACCAGTTTACTAAGTCTCCATTCCGAAGGCATCTTAGCCGATCCTAAAATAGCATTGAAAAGAGCAGTAAGCCACATCAAACCTTTTGCCTCTAACCATTTCCACACATCCCCCGGAATGTCATCAAGACGAGAAGCTCTATGATTTTTTGATTTGCAAATAGCTCTTTTAACCTCATCAATTGAGATGTGCTGGTAGAAACCGAGATCACTACGTTCTGAAACATAGGGGCTCCCATTCGAAGAGTTGTTATCCTCATCGAGCAAATCTGAGAAGTACCTCTGCCATCTTTCCTTAATCCGATGATCGTCAACCAACACTTGACCGCTCTCATCTCAGACACATCTGACACTATCGATGTCTTTGCACAACCTCTCTCTATCAGAAGCTAATCGGAAGAGAACCCGCTCGCCTCCCTTCTCGTCTAAAGCCTTGTACAAACTCTGAAAAGATTTATCTTTAGCCATTGCCACCGCTTGCTTTGCCTCTCTCTTGGCCACATTGTACCTGAATCTGAGGTCCATACTGTCTTCCTCAATGCCTCTGTGTAGCCATCTATGGAACACCACCTGTTTCGCCTTCACCTCCTCATTCCACCACTCGCTATGTCGACAGGGCCCTCGCGCCCCCCCCCCCCCCAGACACTCCCAACACCTCTCGACCGACTCTACGAATACACCCCGCCAAACAACTCCACATCGCATCTGCATTCCCCCGCACCTCCTCTAACCCCACCCATTCAGGTGTACGTCTCGCCTTCTCTTTTAGTAAAGGTCCTATCGATTCAGACAAACGCTACCATTTGATTTTTGCTGCTAACTTGGGTCTACTTTGATGAACGTTACCATGCATCTAAAAGTCAAGCACAAGAAGGCGGTGAGGTGTTGAAAGACCTCCATAAGGGAACACCTTGCAGTCCCTACACCTGCATCTGTCATCCTTTCTCACCAAAAGGAAGTCAATCTGCAATCGGCCAACCGAGCTGGCGAAAGTAACCAAGTGCTTCTCTCATTTACGGAACAACGAGTTGCATATGACACTCCCGAATGCAGCAGAGAACTCCAATAACATAGTCCCGTCGTCATTTCTATCACCAAATCCAAAACCACCATGAGCTTCTGCAAATCTGTGGTTGTCCCTACCTATGTGCGGATTGAAATCACCTCCAATCACGTATTGTTCAGAAATTGGGATAGCCCTAACCAGAGCATCCAAATCCTCCCGAAATTCCCCCTTATCTTCTACACATCAGCCTACTTGCAGAGCATAGGCACGAACCACATGGAGAACGGATTCTTCCATCACCAACTTGATAGCCATCAATCTGTCTTTCACACGCTAGCTCAACCTGCACCACCTTATCTTTCCAATGATCCCTGACCAATATGCCAACCCCGTTCCTCTTTCTGTCCACACTAGAGTACCATAACTTCCACCCATCAATCTGACGGGCCTTACTACCCACCCACTTGGTTTCCTGTAAACACGCAATGTTTACCCTTCGGTCCTACATAATCTTAACGAGCTCAACCACTTATTGTTAATTTTTTTTTCAACAAAACATATACAAATAAAGCAAATAAAATGGTTGAACCACTACAAATAAAATGGGTGAACCACTACAAATAAAGTGTAGTGGTTCATCAAATAAAGAGTAGTGGTTCATCAAATTAATAATATCGGTTTATAAAATAAAGAGTAGTGGTTCATCAAATAAAAAGTACAGGTTCATCAAATAAATAGTATTGATTCATGAAATAAATAATTAAAAAATAAACATTAAATGAAAATAAAAGAAGAATGAAAATTTTACAATTATTTAAGAGTAGTGGTTCATGAAATAATGGCTTTAATAAATTTATTATTCTTTAAAAAAAATTTAGAACTTTCTTTTAAAAAAAATTAGGGTGAAATGTATTTTAACAGATCTATTAAAGTGTAATTAAATAAATTAGATGATAATATTTTAATTACAATTTGGAAAAAAATATAAATTAAAAGTGTTAATTTTTTTTTTACAGTAGGCAAACATTCGGAGCTATTACAAAGAATGTAAACACGCTCCGGGATATTCCTGACGAATGATGGTACAAAGTTCCCTATTAAAAGGGATTGTAGATCTATCACTAATGATACCCCTAGTGGCTATATAATCTGCAACTTTGTTCGCTTCTCTGTAGATGTGATTAAATTCAACATTTTCGAAAGCTGCTTCCATGATCTTGATTTCTTCTGTCTGGCGCATAATCTCCCATCTGTTGTCTTTTCCTTTAAAAAGAATTCTCATCAGCTCTTGATTGTCTCCTTCTACAACTATCTTGTTCAATCCTAATCTCCGGGCTACCTTCATCCCTATTAGAACTGATGCTGCTTCTGTTTGAATAATCGTACCTTGATCTACTTGCTGGTAGAAGATCTCCGTAAAATGGCCCCTAGAATCATGAATGATTCCTCCCACCTGACTAATGCCAGTGGGCTTGACAGAACTATCTACGTTAATCTTGTAGATGGCTCCTACTGGTCTAGTCCACTTAGATCTAGACCTTTTTTTCCTCTTATTGATGTCTTTATTAATACTTCTGGGATTTGTTTCTCTCTAGTCCTGGATATTTTTATTAATTCGCTTTATCATGTTACCAAAACTGTCAGGGCTTATATGTTTAAAGATTAGTTTGTTTCTAGTTTCCCAAATCATTTCCCAAATAACCACTACATCTTCGAAAAATTGATTTGCCTACTTGATTTGACTAATGTTGTCGCACATTGAGCCTTGCAAGGAGAGGTTGTGAAAGAACTTACCTGTTGCTTGTTCAAATGGGCTATTAGTTCCTTAGCAAAGGAGCACTCTGTAAAGAGGTGAGTGGCATCCTCATTTCTGAGGTTACATAAGGAACATGTATTAGGTACTCTGTTGATGTATCTATTTAGCCTGCTGGTCGTGGGTAGAGCATCTATTTTAATTTTCCATATTATGTTTTTCAGGCGAGGAGGGAGGTTTAGGTTACAAATCCAGTTATGGTTTTTTATGTTGTGGTTATGGGTGTTGGCAATTTTCTTTGCAGATTTTGTGGTGAATTTTCCTGTGGGATTAGGCGCCCAGATTAGCTTATCCGTGGCTTGCCATGATGGGATATTGAGGGATAAAATACCGTTTGCTATATTTTGTGGGAAAAGACTCTGAATGAGAGGCTTATTCCATAGCTTTTGAGAGGTAAACAGGTGACTGACTTTCATGTTCGGGTCATTGTTACCCATGAAGGCTTTAAGATTTTTATTGGGTACCCAAGGGTCATTCCAAATATTTATAAGGTTACCGTCTCCTATAACCCAAAGGAGACCTTTCTCAAATTTTTCTCTAAGAGATAATAGTCTGTCAAATTGCCAAGAGGTGGCTTGATTTGGTTTGTCTATGATGTTGCTATTTGGGAAATATTTTTCCTTGATGACTCTAACCCAAATATTATCTTTATTAGTATAAAGTTTCCAAAGTAATTTAAACTGAAGGTTTATAAAGGTGTTAATTGAATTTTATAATAACCATTCAAAAAAAGAGTAAAACAAAATGAATACACATTAGTATCAAGAAATGTGTCTTGATATAATGGTTGGACAATTGAATTGGGTGCAAAATGTCTTAGGTTCAATCCACTTACTCCACTTAATTAAATGCTCTATTGTGAACGGGAGCGCATGCGTGGGAACCTGGGAGGCCACTTGTGGACATGCACTGGGCGGTCCGACTTGGGAAGCGGGGGGAGTAGTTGTGAGTGCGTGGAAAATCTATTTTTTGGGCATGCGTTTTTTAGTATATTTTAATATGTATGGACCAATGAGATTGCTTCTTTCCTTCTTACCGGTAATGTGATTCTCACTTGAACCTGACCCTATATATATATTTATATGGTGTGGTTCTGGTGTTCACAACCCTTAAAGTGTACCTTGTACACAAATTTCGACCTTTGATCGAAGAAAATAGAAGGCTCAGATTAAAAGAGATTTTATTTTATTTATTAATAAAACTGTGGGACCCAACTGCCAAAAACCCACCCAACCTCTCCGTTGCCTTGCGTGTAAATCACCCCCCAATCCCATTCTTTATTTTTTTTAGCTTTTTTATTTTGTCTGCCCTTTTTTTATTAAATATATAAAATATTGAGAAAAATAAATGATTATGGGTAATTCATCGGTGGGATCTACTTGATTTCGTTCGTTTTTAAAATTTGACAATTCCACCGAATAATATTTCACATGCTACCGAATAATGTTATATTTTCTTTTTCCATCCCGTTCAAATAAAAATTAACCAATTCTACTAAATAATTTGTAACATCTACCGAATAATGTTTTTTTTGTTCATCGATTTCAGTTTTGAAATATTATTCGGTAGAATAGTTATATTTTTTGGGAAAATATAAACACCATTATTCGGTAAAATATATGAGTATTCGGTGGTATATGAATAATTATTCGGTCGTATATGAGTGATTATTCACTCATATATGTTTGTATAGTTATACTCGTGTGATGAAGGGTTTTGTTATAATGCTTGTCAAACCGAAGACTCGATATTCAGACAAATAATGATTTAGATTTCACCGAATAACTCAATGATACTAGTAACAGAAATTCGCTACAATTTGCTATATTCTACCGAATAATAAATAGATTTAACAACTGCTAAAAAAATCGACAATCAAATTACACTCTCGTACAAATCACAAACAATGCAAATTGCAAATCGTCACCAGAATGGTTCAGGGATAACAAATTAGGCCAAAAAATCAATTACAGTACATGTCAATTACAATTCCTATGATAATTCAACACTTACAAATTGCAAGTCCTGATGTACGCAGCACATGCAATTGATTTCACCAAAAAAAAAAAATTCAAGCGATGAGGATATTACCACAAACCTAAATAAGCCACAAGATCTCCTGGGAGAAGCCCTTCAATCGGAGGCAGTACATTGGAGAAGCCCTTCAATCGCGATACATCGTTGAAGCCCTTCAATTGGAGGCAGCGATGCCTGAATCGTCGTATCCGCTGCTGGTCGCCTCTCCTAATCGCCCTCCTAATCGCCGCCCCCGACCTTCCGCAGCGAAGCCGCCTTCCTCTTCGCCCTCGATGTCCCTATAGCCTAGCAGTCGACGCCGTCAACGGATGAAGTTGAGATGCTCACAACAACGCGCTCTTGTCCTATCGCCCTTTGTCGGATCCGAGTCTTTCGCCTCCGCTTTGCCTTCATCGGTCTACACGATGACGAAGATGAGGGATTGGAGACACCATGAGCGTCGATGGGGAGGACGATCAGGCGGAGCACCACCGGGAGCAAGGAAGAGGAAGAATAACAAAAATAGGAGGGAGGAAGGATGGGCTCGCCTCCACCTCACCAGGGTTGGCCTCCGCCTCCCTATGCTCTCTTCGCCGATCGCCCGAGGTCGTCTGTCTCTACCCTCTAATGTCCATATGCGTCATTCAATGAGACTACAAATTGGTTTAGGGTTTTCTTTAAACAAATTCTAATTTTGATTTTTGGGGGTGACACACGCGCCATCAATTGGACTGAATGAGGATTTTTTATGGGGCCCACAATTTTTTAATTAAAAAAATCAGAAAACATCCAATTAATCTAGGCCATCCATCTATTCTCAATTAACGGTCCAGATCTGTGTACAAGGTACACCCTAAGACTTGTGAACAATAGATCCATACTCTATATATATATATATATATATATATATATATATATATATATGTATGTATGTATGTATGTATGTATGTATGTATGTATGTATGTATGTATGTATGTATGTATGTATGTATGTATGTATGTATGTATGTATGTATGTATGTATGTATGTATGTATGTATGTATGTATGTATGTATGTATGTATGTATGTATGTATGTATGTATGTATGTATGTATGTATGTATGTATGTATGTATGTATGTATGTATGTATGTATGTATGTATGTATGTATGTATGTATGTATGTATGTATGTATGTATGTATGTATGTGTGTGTGTGTGTATGTATGTCTGTATGTATGTATGTATGTATGTATGTATGTATGTATGTATGTATGTATGTATGTATATAGGAATTGGATCAAATGAAAATGGTTCTTAAAGTGAAAATACATTAAGATGAAAATAGGCCTATTTCTCAGGTTGGACTGCGGATCTGCTCATTAACTAAATGTCTGCGTGGGAACCTGGGAGGCCACTTGTGGACATGCACTGGGCGGTCCCACTTGGGAAGCGGGGGGAGTAGTTGTAAGTGCGTGGAAATCTATTTTGGGCCTGCGTTTTTTAGTATATTTTAATATGTATGGATCAATGAGATTGCTTCTTTCCTTCTTACCGGTAACGTGATTCTCACTTGAACCTGACCCTATATGTATATATATATGTATGTATGTGTGTGTGTATATATATATATATATATATATGGGGTGAGGTTATAATGAAAAAGGGGCTTAAAATGAAAATTTGGCTTAAAGTGAAAATGGAGTATTCAACATGTGCGTCCCGGTATTTTTTCAAAAAAAACCACTGAACCGCTTCCGACCTTCCTCCTTCCCTCCGTCGAAATGCTTCAGACGGAACCCTAGCCGAGATCTCCCAGAAGGTCGGTCGCATCTCCGCCTTCTCCGCTACATCCTCCGCGATTCCTCTTCCGCCTCCGATTCATGTGCTTAAACATCGAATTGAAGTTCAATACACCTGCCGAGAGGAGGAAATTCTTCAAAGACATCGAATATCGTTGCAGATACGGCGGCGACAGCGTTGAGGTTGTTCTCGTGCTCTGAAATTTCTTCCAATCTTGTTCAATTTTTTAGGGATTTGCGGAATTGAAGATCCTATTTCGATTTATGGTTGGATTTTGATTCCGCGCCCCTGCTTCTTCAATCTCTTCACGTTACTGGTGAGGAGCGAGGAGGACGAGAGCCATGGGAGCTGGGACTGAGCCATGGGAGCAACTCCTCAGGCAGGATTGGATGCTGATTGAGGTTTGCATTTTCTGAAACTGTACGCCTTTAGTTTTGATCCATAGCTTGATTTGGTGCTCCATCTTCTTGTTTATCAGGCAAATATTATGAATTTGAAGGGTGCTATATGCTCAGCAATTGATGTGTTGCAAGCAATGGCCTCCTCAATATGCTCTTTGATGTCTGAGGTTATATTATCTGCATGATTTTATCTGATGTGCCCTTGTTATAGATGCCCTTGTGCATTTTTTTCTTCTGAAAATTCCTTTGATGAACAGGTTGAGAAAGTAAATGCTTGGTTGGATGAGTTACTTAGCGTAGCCACCTGTGAACATGCGCTGCTCAATGAATGCAAGGACTTGCTCTCAGCTTTGGCCGCCTTTCAGGTAATGCAAGAAATAGATAATAATCATACACATGAAGCTGCATAAAGAATGGATACACTGTTGTGTTTTAATTCTTTCCATCATAAGTGAATTTATTGCATCCAGTCCTGGCTAAGGAGATACTTGACTAAGTTTCAGGTTCGACCAATTAGGAATTATGGCGGTGAAACTGTGCAATTATGAAGATAGTATCTAGTATACATGGAGTGATTTTGTAGGTGTCGGTCTGTCTTTACTGCATACAATACTTCGATTTCTCTATCGCATTATGCTTTTGCTATGTGATACTCCGTATCAATTTTTTCTACTGTAGCAAAGAGTGACATACAAAATGGACAACGCTGAGATTGTGAAGAAACGGAAGATAGGAAATGTATGCTGTGTCAGTAAAATGTGTAATCCTTGTTCCTTGTTATGTATTATGATGAGATCTTGTTGATGCTTGCTGATAGATTGATGACAGCAAAAGCCAGCAATCCGGGGATGGAGTAAATGAGATAGACATGGAAGATAAAGCTGAAAAATCATTTATGCCTTTGATGATGTGTCCCTATTTTTGTGTATTTGAAAAATAGGTGTTGATGTGTCCCTATTTTTATATTAAGTAGGTTCAATGTGGTAGTGATAATGCAAAGGAAGATAGGGTTGTGGATTTCAGATTCTTTATTGCTTGATTGGAGTTAGGCATAGAGATGCAAATGAAGGAGCGATTTTCCGTACACGTGTTCAGCGAGCAGGGAACTTGAGTGGGTGGCGGCGCTCCGACGGCCGTTTACCGGAGATTGGTGACTAACAGTGACGGAATGGTGAGGGTATACACTCCAGGGCCTGGGAAAGCGAAATTACTAATGCCGAAAAGAGGGATTCCTAACCCAGAACAAGCGAGAGAAAAACCTAGGGTTTCGGGAGAAAACAAAAATGGGAATCCAGGGATGAAAGATGGAACAAGCCGGAAGGGCGAAGATTTCCAGAAGCAGATTGAGACAGAGAAGATAGCAGAGGCAGTCCGGCGGTATTTTGATAAGAAAGATAAGGCAGAGAACATCGCTCCGAAGGTTGATGAAGGCAAATCATTTGCGAGCCTGTTCAGTTCCAACAGAAATCTCCAGAAAGCGGAGAAGCTGACATACTATCCAGAGATTGAGAAAGGTAAAGTCGTTCTTACGAGGGCAGAACTCCTGGAAGCGAAGAAAGAGTGGGAAGCTACGCTGGTTGGGGTTATCCCAGGCCTTGCCCCCCGATTCGAGATGGCTAAGGAGTATGCTCAGCGGAAATGGCAAGTAGAGACGCCAAGGATCCTCATGAAGGAGAACGGGGTTTTCCTGTTCCGATTCAAATGCGAAGAAGATATGGAATGGGTCATGGAAAATGGACCATGGGCATTTGAGGATACTAGACTTTTGCTGCTGAAGCGATGACTTCCAGGTATGCCCATTTCATGGGAAATCTTTGACAGGGTGCCTTTGTGGGTATGCTTACCAAACTTGGATCCTATATTGTTTAACAATGATTTGCTGAGCAAGATTGGTAGTGCAATAGGACAGCCTGTGTGCATAGATAGCTGTACAGCAGCGAGGAGCCGGATATCTTATGCTAGAATGCTCGTTGAGGTTACACCGATTGAGTCAAAACGAACAGAGCTGCTTATAGCAGATGATCAGGGGGTCAGTAAGACGCAAGAGGTCAGATTCGAATGGTTACCCTGGGCATGTACCTTGTGTAATAAATTTGGGCATGAGGATAGCAGGTGTGGAAAGAGGAGGAATGAGAACCTTAAGGCGAAGGATAGACAGGAACAGCGAAGCAGAACAGCAGAGCCAAAAATGACTTGCAAAGAGAAGCTTCTGTCTGGCAATGCTGGTAGTACAGATAAGAAGGAGATTATCCAAACTCCCAAGAGAGATGCTGAGAATTCAGTTCAGGGAGATAATATTGCTGGGAAGGAGCAGAATCATGACAGTAAAGGTAAGGAGAAGGTGCAGCCAGAGGGAAACGAAGGGGGAGGGAGCAGTGGTGAAAACATTCATACCCCAAAGAAAAACTCTGATAAACAAAAGGAGAGAACTGATGAGAATAATCAGGGAGGCTGGTCTTCGGTCAACTCGAAAAATGCAGCCAGAAAGGGAAATCAGAACTCACACCAGCAGAAGGAATTCTATATTCCAACAAGCAACAGATATGCACAAGAGGAGGGGTATAACAGCAGCAGCAGATATAGCACAGGGGGTAGCAACCTGAATATCAAGAATCCATGACGAGCCTAAAAATCGGAGCTTGGAACGTCAGAGGATTCAATGACTCTGGCAAGCACCATATGGTGAATAATTTTATACATAAAAATACTATAAGTATATTAGCTGTGCTTGAAACTAAAATGACAGTGAAAGGTGAAAAGGAGGTTCTCAAAACTATGCCGAGGGACTGGAGAAATGTTGTTAACAGGGTTAATATGGTAAAAGGTAGAATGTGGCTGTGGTGGAATCCGTGGGCAGTCAACCTCAGTATATTGGCTATGGACACACAGTTTATTCACTGTCAGGTTGCAAGCTTGGATGGCCATTTCCAATTTGTGGTAACATTTGTGTATGCGCAAAATGAAAGGGCTCAGAGAAGGGAGTGCTGGGAATCACTGAGACAGCTACAAATTGGTAATTCTATCCCATGGCTAGTAATTGGGGACTTTAACTGTATATATGAGATGAGCGATAGATGGCCACAAGTGGATATGCCAACAGACGATTTCTCAGAAATCAGGGGTTTGATGGAGAGCTGTGAAATTGCAGATTTGGATTACACGGGTTGTAGGTTAACATGGAACAACAGCCAAATAGGCTCGGCAAGAGTGGACAGAAAAATAGATCGAGCATTAGTGAATGAGAAATGGAGGGATGTGATGCCCTTCACAAAGGCATCATTTGATATGCCTTTGCTTTCTGATTACTCGCCAGCAGTGGTGACCATTCGAGAGGAACGGAGACAAAAGGGGTACCCCTTTCGATTCAAGAATTTCTGGTGCAACGAGGCTGACTATGGTCACATTGTAACAGAAGTATGGAAACAACATCATCGGGGCAGTAGGCAGTTTATCTTGAGACAAAAACTCCAAGGGCTTAAGGAGGTGCTCAAAGGATGGGATAGAAGACAATTTGCTAAAATCAGACAAGACATTGATAGAGATAAGACTAGTCTCAGGACTGCACAGTTGAAATTGCAAGGTGATCGATCTCGAGAGGAGCTGCAGGAGAGAGTTAGAACTCTTCAGCAGACGATTAAACTAAATACGAACAGATTGAAGTGCTTGTCTACGCAACAGGCCAAGTTACATTGGCTGACTCAAGGCGAGGAGACTTCAAGTATGTTCTATCGTCACCTGAAAGTTCGAAGAGGAGTGAACTCGATTATGTTCATGACAGATGACCAAGGGAGAAGAGTGGAGGAACCAAATGCCTTAGCAAAATTGATAGTTGATTTTTATAAAGCTTTGTTGGGCTCACCATCAGCTGCAATGGGTCAGTTTATCTTCCCGATTGGGCGGAAACTTATGAGCACAGATGTACAGGGGGTGTGTGATAACCCATCTGTAAGTGAGATTAAGAAGGCAGTTTGGAATATTGGGGAAAACAAGTCGCCAGGGCCGGATGGCTTTGGCAGTGCTGTGTTTAAAAGAGGATGGAAAGTGATGAAAACTGATCTTAGGAAAGCTGTCCACGAATATTTCCGAACGGGGAAGTTGCTCAAGCAATACAATCATACCTTTATCTCCTTGATTCCGAAAGTGGACAATCCGACCATGGTCAAGGATCTCCGCCCAATTTCGTGTTGCAATACGGTGCTCAAAATGATTACTAAAATACTGGCAGAACGTGTGAGAGGTGTGCTTGATGGGCTGATCTCAGACTCACAAGGCGCTTTTGGTTCCGGGGAGGGCAATAAATCACAATGTAGCAGTGGCCACGGAAATATTGAGAGGGTATGGGACGAAGGGAGTTTCTCCTAGGTGTGCGCTGAAAGTGGATCTCCACAAAGCCTATGACACCTTGAGCTGGAATTTCATAGAGCAGGTGCTAAGCTATTTCAAATTCCCGCCTAAGTTTGTGCAACTAGTGATGGGGTGCATCACTACAGCAAGCTTTTCTGTCCTAGTGAATGGAGTGCCAGAAGATTTCTTTCACAGTAAGCGAGGGCTACGCCAAGGTGACCCTATGTCGCCCTACATTTTCGTGCTGTGCATGGAAATTCTTGGAAGAATGCTAGCAAATGTGGCCAGCAATCCGGATTTCCACCATCACCCCAAGTGCAAGGAGTTGGGGTTAGTCCATCTTGCCTTCGCAGATGACTTGCTAATTTTCTGTAGGGGTGAGGAAAAATCAGTCGGCTTGATAAAGGATTGTCTGAATGAATTTGCATCAGTCTCTGGGTTGGAGCCGAATGTGAGTAAATCAGAGGTTTTCTTAGCAGGCCTGTCGCCAGAGTGTGAGCTGAAACTGGTTGATTTGTTGGGATTCCAGAAAGGTGCACTTCCAGTGCGCTATTTGGGGTGCCCCTTGCATGATAAAAGGCTGAAGATAGTGGAGTATGAACCACTAATCTCGAAGATAGAGAGGCAAATTAACTGCTGGTCGGCCAGAAACTTGTCTTATGCGGGGAGGATGCAACTTATAAATAGCGTCCTCATGGGAGTTTTGGGCTTCTGGAGCCAAGTATTTCTTCTCCCTGCGGGTGTGATTGATCGTATTGAGGGAATGTGCCGTCGCTTCCTCTGGAATGGAAACTTAGAAGGGAGAAGATACTTGGTTGCCTGGACGACAGTAACCCTCCCTAGAGAGGAGGGAGGGCTGGGAATTAAAGAGATATTGGCATGGAACAAATCCATTTTTGTGAAACTGGCAGCCGATATTATACAGCGGAGAGAATGTGTATGGGTCCGATGGGTGGAAGAAAACCTTCTGAAAGGACAAGACATACACAATGTGGTCCTCACGGCCCGAGACTCGTGGACATGGAAGAATGTCGTGAGTGTGCTGCAGGAATTTGCAACTGCGTTTGGAGAGAAAGCTGAAGAGCTTAGTCTCGAAGGCACAGCTTGGGAAGCTTTGAGCAGGCCGGGTAAGGAATTACCTAAGCTGGCTTATGAAGTGTTGAGAGGAAGGGGTCCGACCCAGTCATGGGGGAGCCTGCTATGGGCAGGACAACAATGTAAGCGATGGAGTTTTGTCACATGGCTGGCTGTCCATGACAGACTACACACGAGGGCGAGGCTGTTCAAATGGGATGCCGTTTCTACACAGCGGTGTGCATTCTGTGATGCAGAAGTGGAGGATTGTGCTCATCTCTGGTTTAGATGTGCTTATACCCGAGGAGTGGTGACTAAAGTGATGAGCTGGCTGGGGGTTTCGTGTAGATTTGATGATATTCGGGGTTGGCTTGCTTGGTTTGCTGAAGGGAGCAGTCGAGGGACGACCATGTTTCAGTCGCGACTCTTTGCTCTCAACTGCATCATATACCACACTTGGAGAGCGCGCAACTTGGCGATTTTGGAAAACACTTATGTAAGTATTGAGGAGATTTCTAGAGTAATTGTACATGAATGCAAAAATAGGGTGAGAGCTAAGGGTAGAACCACCGGAAGGGTGGATAGGGAATGGAAGCGAAGGCTGCTAGCCTAGCTTTCGGTTTTTTGCTCTTACAAGTGATCCCTTGTTTCGGATTGCTTCTTTTTGTATCTAGGGGTGGTCTAAAGACCTCCTCCCTCCTCTTTTGGAGATTTATATATATTTACCTGTTCAGATAGAGATGCAAATGTATTGTTGTTCCTTATCAGTCTCATATCCGTGGCTTATGGATGGATGATTTTTGGGTTTGTGATCATATATTCATGGGTTCTAGACGTTCTTATCACTGTTCTTGTACATAACTTTAAAAGCCTATTAGCTCAATGGAAGAGCGATGTGCTTTACAGAGATGTGGGTTCGACTCCTACATTAGGCTAAATTGCTTAATTTTGATAGTTTGCATTATTTTCTGATAAAAGTGCAATCTATAATCTTAAGTGTGGACTTCATAATCGTATTCTTGCACTTTATCATTTTAATTATGCACTTTATAATCTTAAATGTGCACTTCATATATTATTCATGCACTCATATCATTATTTTTGCACTTTATCATTTTATTTATGCATTTTATAATCTTAATTGTGCACTTCACAATTTTATTCATGCACTTCATATTATTATTCACACACCATTTTATTCTTGCACTTTATTATTTTATTTGTCCAACATAATATTATAACTGCACAACTTAAAGTTATATTTGCACCACATAATATTGTATTTGCACTACATAATGGTATATATTCATTTTATCATCTTATTTATGCATTTTATCATTTTATTCTTGCACTTTATCATTTTATTTATGCACTTATAATCTTAATTGTGCACTTCGCAATCTTATTCATGCACTTCATATTTTTATTCATACAACATCATTTTATTCTTGCACTTATCATTTTATAATATTATCATATTATTCTTGCACTTTATCATTTTATTTATGCACTTTATAATCTTAATTGTGCACTTCATAATCTTATTCATGTACTTTGTCATTTTATTCTTGCACTTATCATTTTATTTGCACAACATAATATTATATTTGCACAAAATAATATTATATTTGAACAACATAATATTATATTTGCACAATATAATATTGTATTTGCACACCATAATGTTATATATGCATTATATCATCTTATTTGTGCACATTATCATTTTATTATTGCATTTTATAATATTATTCATGAACGGGAACAAAAATAAGACAACCATAAATAGCTTGTGCGAGATTTTGAACTCGAACCTTTGTGCATGGGCACATCGTTATACAATTTTTAGCTAATAGGCTTTTAATGACACATGTCGCATTAAAGTACAAAACCGCCATATAAAAAAAGCAACCCATAAAGAAAATATTTGGTAGGAAACTTACTTTACATTAGGAATAACACATTTATTAATAATAATCTTTATTGTATTCTACATAACCTTATTCATGCACTTCATCTTATTATTCATACACTATCATTTTATTCTTGGACATTATCATCTTATTTATGCACTTTATAATCTTAATTGTGCACTTTGTAATCTTATCAATGCACTTCATATTATTATGCATACACTTCATCATTTTATTCTTTCACTTTATAATCTTATTTATGCACTTTATCATTTTATACTTGCACTATATTAATTTAATCCATTTTATGGATTAGAAATCTAATCCACTTTATGGTCTTATATTTGCACTATATTAATTTATCCATGCACAATAGGATCTTATTTTTGCACTTTAAAGTATTTCAACTAAAATAGTTTTATACATGGAAACAAAACAACTTCAATAACATCATAAAACAAAACTAAAAAATGCATTAGGAATAGCATCTCAACTAATATATATTATTATTGCACTTTTAATACAAAATTATGTATTTTAACCTATGTGGGAGTCGAACCCACATTTATGTGTGTAAGCACATCGCTCTCCCATTGAGCTAATAGGTTTTTAAAATTATTATAAGTGCAAAACTAATCTATATTAGTGCCATTTTAGGCTTTAAATCCTTTTGATATGCGAAATCCCGAAACCATTTTCGTGAATGTAGATTGGAGGGTTTCCATATCCGTCCTTGAAATATTCCAACATCACCTTCATACCCCATGGCATGTATGGAATCTACAAGGTATTCTTATTAGCTGGGAATCATCAGATAGCTTCAACTTGAGCTTTAATATGAAAGTGGTTTTTTCAATCAACTGTTGACAGTTTGTTCTCAATGATCAATATAAAACAGTTGCTCTTAATGATCCCTTACCTCCATAGGATTTACATCAGAGCTTTCATCATCTGCATCAAGATTAAAACTGATAAGCCATTCTAATATGCTCTACATTTATTCTCATATCTTCAAGAGTAGCGATGGCCACTAGCAATATGGCCTTCTCTGTTCCAAATGTTTCATAAGTCCATGTCCTGATACTTCTTATAAACTTAACAGCAACCATGCCATTGTTTGCAATCAGGATGTTGCAGATTGGTTTCTTCCTTCCAAGTGCAAAGCAGAACTCGTCCACTATAGGCAATGCAGCAGGCTGCCTGATAGGAACTACTGCATTTATATAACTATTACTAACAGCAACTACAGCAGCCACGAGCGTGTAATCGTCGCCTGTGAACGAGCACATTAATGAATTTAGTATCGCTTATTGAAAGTGAAGTAATGAACTCAACCTTTTGTGCAGGAGATGATCAATAAGCATAAGATAAGAACTAGAGGATTTAGTTATTAGAAGAAGCCAGCACTAGAACTAGAACTAGAGAATCTAGTTGGTAAAGAATAACTATATGCATCTTCACATAACTTGCATTGTTATCTACAGTTAGAGCAACTACAAAAGAGCTAGAGGATCTAGTTTCAAGGGATTTATCATTCTACCAGCAATAAAATGTAAATATTACACATCATAAACTTAGTGAAGAAACAACATGCGCTATGAGTTGATTACAGACAGTGCCTATCAGGAAAAATAAAAAGATGAGACAAGAGACTCAGCAGTACATGTGACGGAGGGAAAACCTATCGTTGATCCGCCAAAGAAAACTCAAACCTATAGCAAGTGTAGCGATAAGCAAGAGGTCGATCCACATGGAAAATTATAACTTAAGTATGATTTTAATGCCGATTAAAGTAACCAAAGAGGGGGGTTTTGAGTGTGAAAGTTTCGCCTTTTATCAAAGCAAAGTAAAGAAAGCAAAGCAAACGACTTTGGTTTTTAGACACTTTGGAGAAGCAATTCTACCTACAATTTTCCACTTTATTGGATTGAAGCGATCATTGTAACTTCTTCTCGTCCTATTAAGTTTCCTATGAATGCCCTTGTCCCGACCTAATATAGTTACTAGTCCAACCCGTCCTAGCAACCCTTATCAATCGAACAGTCCCTAAAGAAGGATTTAACCCAATTGATAGCTTTAAGCCAAGGTATTTGCAGCCCCTAAAGAGGGATTTAACAACACATTCAACTTCCTACTCATTCAATTAGTTCAACCAGCCCTAAAGGAACAAGTTTGCCACTTAGGTTAAGGTTCACAACCAGGAATCTACAAAACCTTAGCAATTGAATTGATCTAACAAGTTGGCCAGACAAGATAGAACAAAACAATAAACAATCAAGCACAAAGAAGTTGAAGCATTCAAATATAGAAAACAAGGAACGAGAATTAGAAACTCACAATCAATCCGAATAATGCTTCAAATTGCAGGCAGAATAGATGAGTTTAGTTCCTCATGGAAGACATCGCTCAAAATCTCTAAAGTGTCTGATGAATGAATAAAAGAGAAGTGTTGAAAATAACATAAAACTTGGCCTTTTAAAACATCCAAAGTCGGCCATAAAATAAAGTAATAGATCTAGGGTTTTTTTAATATTCAAAACGACGCGCATCTGCGCTGACGACCAATGTTGCGGGCGCAACATAGGTGATGCGCCCGCCGCACACTGTTTCTTCGTACCCCGCTGCAGCGGGCCTTGCTGCGGCCGCGGAACACATGCTGCGGCCGCGACATCTCTTTTGCCGTGTTTTCTTGTTTTCCTTTGCGGATATCTTGTCTTGCATCATTCCTTCCTTGTTTCTTCCAATGTTTCTTGTGTTCCTCTTCAAGATATTGCATCTCCCAAATGTGTTCTGATTCAATCTGCAAGATAAACACAAATTTGCGCAGAATTCGAACTCTTCTAAAATAATCACAAGATGCAATTTAGCAACAAAGTATGAAAGAAATGCAACCTAACTAAACTAAAAATGCCTATAATGCCTATCCAAAATACGCATTATCAAATTCCCCCACACTTAACCTTTGCTTGTCCTCAAGCAATGATAGAATGAACATGAATCAATGTATCCCACTGGAAATCCCTTCAAGTTTCAACTTTATCAAAAAGCAACATCATAGCAGGTGAAAACATAAACCAAGCAAACAAACGTCATAGCATGTATTATAGTGATCAAAAGCTTAGAATTAGACATTATCCAACCTCACCAGAAGTATGTGTTTCACTCATGTGTTTAGGCTTTAAGATACAACTCTCAACTCAAACCAATCATGCACTTAGGCTCATAGACATTGACCACCATATCACCAATTCTCTACCGAAATGTCATTACTTGCGGGACATGATGTGGTCTAAACCAACACAAGAATAGTGTAGCCTGAACCAACCTCGCAAGAATACGAGATCAATTGCAGTATACGGATATCGATCACGGGGATTATATATGTATCAATTGTTATCTAAAACTAATTAGCTAAGCCAAGAAAGAGGGATTTGATTTTCAACTAAACTAAGAAAAACAAGCAAAGATTATGAAGAAAATATATATGAGAAGCAATTCTAGAGTTAAAGATTCCCACGACAATGCCACAAAGAATTCAACCCGGTATTCACTCGAACTTCATCTTCTTAATTTGTCAAATTGAAGGTAAATTATCTAAATTCATCACTACTCAGCTGTCGCATGTTGTAGCAATTGTGTCTAAATTAACCGAATCTAGACCCTTTAAGCTCTTTATAGACCTTAGGAGAAAATCAATTAAACTTTCGCTGTCACGTTCCGCCTAACCGATTCACACCTAAGAATCCACGATAATTTATTAATCCTCAAGAGTCCTCAACAATTGTTTAAATGTCACAATAACAATTGTCAACTTCTCAAGTTGAATCCTAGGGTTCCGATGAAACCAATCCTCCTTTCGACATCATGAATTTCATCTATTTATCCAATTTCAATTCGCAGCGGTAGCATCTTGAATCTAAAAAGGATTCTAATCGATTGACATCAATTAGGTTAAGAAACTAGGATCAAATCAATTCATAAAATTCAGACTAAGTTCAAGCAAACATCGAACTCAAACAATTCGCGACATTGTCGGGCTCACCCTAACCCTAGAACGGAAAATTAGCTAAACATAATATAGAAAGCAATAAAATAAATTAAAGGCATGCTTAACAATAAGATGCAAACCAGAAATCTTCACCTTCAATCCAAAATGTAATACCGAAAACGAAAGAAACAAAACTAAACCTCATCTACACCGAAGTCGGCGGCAAAGCCTTGCAGCATTCCCAAGTCTGAACCGAAGAGCCCCCTAATGTGTTCTTTCACACGAGTATATATATTATAAATTTGATAAAATTACAATTCAACCCACACAATTTGAGAATTAAAATTCAACCCAACACCTAATTATAATTGCAGATCATCACCCAATTTCCAAATCTGACCGTTTCTGCACTTTAGCTTTCAAGGTTCGATCCAATCATTCTCGCTCCTCCGTATTGACTCTTTAATTTCTTCAATATTAGTCCCAAAATGCCTGAAATAAATAACAAATCCGTGTAGACTCCGAAAATGCAAAATGAAATAAATAAAGTATAAAATATGATAAATATGCATGAAAATGACCTAAAGTAATGTGCAAATGCAACCCTAAAATATGACTAAATTAGATGTCATCAAATCACCCCATGCTTGAACCTTGCTTGTCCTCAAGCAAGAAAAAGTGTAAAGATTTCACAAGAAGGATTTCGATTTCTATCCAAGCTATGCATTTGCTCATATAGATCTAGACATTGGGTTCAAAACAAGACAAGCAAATCATATAAGAGACAAGTTAAGAAATCAATTCCAAGACCTCACATAGGACATATTCATGTGGAACGCTCTCACTCTTGTGTTTAAGGTTAAATATTCCGCTCGAGGTCAAATCTTGAAAACTCATCTACCATAGGCTTGCATTAGCGTCCTAACTCTCCACCACTCGGACTATGCACATAAACATAAATCATGAGGTCTTTTCATAGGTTGTAACGGAGTCAAGGTAAGAAACAAAAGGTATGGATTCTTTAGCCATGTGGTGCTAAATTCGGGAAATATAACTACTTCCTAAACTTCAACCACAATTCCAACTTCTTTTCCACAAGCATACCGAATCTCTTAGAACAACCACATCACATAATCAAATAAGCTCAAAACTCACAACTTTGAAAACTCATTCCCTTTTCACAAACATTTCTCTAGTGATGAAGAATTTTATTCACGTTTTTTTTCTTTTTTATTTCATCTTTTCCATTTTCTTTTCTTTTTTTTTATTTCCTCATCACAAGAAAATTACATTTGAAGCACAAAATCCTCCACTCAATACATCAATCACTCAAAGCACATTATTCTCCCTCTCCACTCAAATGAACCATAATTCTATTTCATCCTAATTCCCGAATGGGTAAACAAGGCTAAAATAGGCTTAAGGATAATCTCGTGGAGCTACAAATGAATAGGCAAATAGGCTCAATGGGCTTTCAAGCAAAGGATATAACTATGGGTAGGAAGGGAATAATAGGCTAACAAAATTGCCTAAATCATGTTTATGCAATGCACACAAGTCATACATGTGGCCTCAAGAGGTTCTAACGCAAGTTCTGAAGATAGAGCAATCAAGATCAGCAATTCACACACAAAAGAAAAAAGGACTCATGGATGTCAGTCCTAGGCTTAGAAGCTCACGACTTTTGTCTTAGAATCTCAATCTCAACTAGTCTCAAGATGATTAGTTTTGAAAGAATTATAGCATAAACCCAATAATGTAAATCATCACAAGCTATTTAACATGCCTTAAAGGATATCATCAACCAAATTCAATCAAGGAAGTGACATGTTCTTCAAGAAGAGCAAGGAATTTTTAATAGCAAGGGTTCATCTCAAGACATCTAGATGCAAATGAAAATGCAATGCATGAATGCACATGAAAAAAAAATGAAAAGAAAAAAAATTATTTGCAAAAACGGAGTTACACTAGAATTACAATTGAGTTTCAAGTGAGTTACCCCCACCCCATGCTTAATTCCTACTTTGTCCCCAAAGTAGATAATGATAAAGAGTAATAGAAGAGGAAACTCACTAAAGAATGAGGCACAATCGAGCATTCTAGACAATTTATCCATTTTATCACAATAGGAGCTTCCCGAACTCAGCAAAACCAATAAGCAACATCACTCCTGGGTGTGATTGAAAACTCGTAAAAATTGTAGTTGCATCTCCTTGTTATTGAATCTGGCCAAGACATCAAAAACAAAGAAAACAACCAACCAACAAGACAACACAAGCTCTCTCTAACGGCAAGGGTACAAAACCATACAGAACCAGCAGTAGGTTATAATCACTTTAGATCAAACAGACTTCATGGACATAACATGTAAACTCAATAATCAAGTTCAAGAGAATGATACAAAGCACCTACTCCTTCAAACAACCCTATCACAAGTAACATCTCAATTTCACTAGATAAATTCAGCTCAGCAAAAACCAATGATATAAGATATATCGATAAACACCATGCACCAGTAAGAGCATGCACAAAATCCAGTCCTGCACCTCACACTCATCCATATTTTGCAAAATAAAATAATGAAAACTCAATGGAATAAGGGAGCATTAGACAAGCAAGTAACAACCTTTCCAACATAACAAAACCAGCCAAACCAAAGTATCTATATCGAGGTGTCATCATTGAGCACAACTAAGACCACAAAATTAGCACAAGTGCACAAGAAAACATCTCAAGATCAGCAATTCCAATCAAAATCAATAGAAGGCTTCAACAGACATATCAACAACCTCAAATTAGTTAGATACTTAGCTAAATTGCTATGACATTAAGCACATAAGTCAAATCCAACTCAAGTTGCAGCAATCAAAGCCACTAAACCCAGCAATTTTGACAATTTCACCACAGTTGGAAATCAGATTGTTTTCAGCAGATTCCCCTTACATCAAAAGACCAATCCAATGTCACATTCAATGAATAACTTATTCCAACAGTTTCCAAAATTGAAAACCAGTAACTAGTTAAGGGAGTAGATATACCTCTGCTTACCTGGGTGAAATCAGGCTCTGGATTGTGGGCTGAGAAACGAAGGAGCGGGAAATTGTCGTCCGTCAGGGGCAGCAGCAGTGGCAAGGTCCTCCAACGATGCTGAGAAGGGACGAGAAGGGGAAGCGAGGAGGGCCTGCTATTTCGCGGGTGACTGCTGGTGGCGGAAAGGTTAGGGTTTCGGCGGTGGCTGGTGCGGTGGAAAGGTGAGGAGGAGAGGCGTCGATTTGCTGTGCGGCACCGGTGAAGGTAGTGCAGCGAAGGGCGCCATTGAGGGGTGAGACATCGGTGGCAAGGAGAAGACGACGAGGATGGGAGCGAGGCGGAAGGTCGGCGGTGAAGGAGAGGATCGGGAAGAGAGAAGGGAAAGCGATGGATAGACGGAAAGTTTGTTTTATTTTCTCCTTTTTTTTGGTTTGTTTGTTGAATGAACAACAGGAGTTGAACGCGTGGCCGCGCGGCAGATCACACGGGCGTGCTTTGCTTTTTTTTTAAATAACAAACAATATTAACTAAATAAAAGAAAAGGACAACTTACCTTAGGTTGACTCGAAAACAAACCTTCCCGAGTGGATGGTCCATGGCTCGACCCAACCATCTAATAAAGTCTTTTCGGGGTGATATAATTGGGCTCTTTTGAAGCTCAAGCTCCCGAAAGATGTGCTTTTCTCCTTAGCATCTTGTCCCTTTGTGTGTTCACCGTTACCACCATCTTCGAATAGAAGAAAGACTTCCTCTTGGGATTTGGTGTATGGCGGTATATCAATGAGAACTTCCTTTAAAAGATCATCTATATGCCACTTGGAGAGTAGTCCAGCGAACACTCCGAATCTTTCCTTAAAATTCTCTTGAACCATCTCTTCAGAAAATAGCGACGGTAACATGTATACTCGGGGAACAACCAATCCGGGTTCTTCTCTAGATTCCTCTTCCCTAGCATCATCAATCTCAAGCACCTTAGACTCATGTATATGATCTTCCAGACTTTCCTCAATCTCAATAGATACGACGGTGCAATCACCATTGTCACTGTCAGTGACATCTGTTTGGTTCGAGAGGCTCTCTGGAGCAGTTTGAACATTCTTGGTAAGTTGAGAAATTTGAGCTTCAATGGCCGCAATCTTAGCGAGTAGCTCCTCCGTTGATAGGTGTGAATAAAGTCTTTGCTCGGGAGGAGGTTGTGGAGGTCGAAACTGAAATCCTATTGGAGCCCTTTCATGAGAGTGATTGCTCTCATGATACTCATCAGAATTGCACATTTGGTACATATCATCAATATCCTCATGGATAGGGGCCCACAACACCGGGCATTCAGAGATCATATGCCCAAAACCCCCGCAAAACTCGCAATGCGCATGAGTCTCATACGTCGAGAATTGATTTTCCAAAGTGGCCTGATCAGACGATGAAAAAACATCACAATAAGGAACGCAATTCATCTCTACAAGAACACACTTGAAATCACGAAAACAAACGGAAAAAAAAAATCAAAAGCAAAAGAAAGACTTAGCAAACCAGTTTATAAAAACATCCAATACTATTAATAATCCTCGGCAACGGCGCCAAAACTTGATGTGGTCTAAACCAACACAAGAATAGTGTAGCCTGAACCAACCTCGCAAGAATACGAGATCAATTGCAGTATACGGATATCGATCACGGGGATTATATATGTATCAATTGTTATCTAGAACTAATTAGCTAAGCCAAGAAAGAGGGATTTGATTTTCAACTAAACTAAGAAAAACAAGCAAAGATTATGAAGAAAATATATATGAGAAGCAATTCCAGAGTTAAAGATTCCCACGACAATGCCACAAAGAATTCAACCCGATATTCACTCGAACTTCATCTTCTTAATTTGTCAAATTGAAGGTAAATTATCTAAAGTCATCACTACTCAGGTGTCGCATGTTGTAGCAATTGTGTCTAAATTAACCGAATCTAGACCCTTTAAGCTCTTTATAGACCTTAGGAGAAAATCAATTAAACTTTCGTTGTCGCGTTCCGCCTAACCGATTCACACCTAAGAATCTACGATAATTTATTAATCCTCAAGAGTCCTCAACAATTGTTTAAATGTCAAAATAACAATTGTCAACTTCTCAAGTTTAATCCTAGGGTTCCGATGAAACCAATCCTCCTTTCGACATCATGAATTTCATCTATTTATCCAATTTCAATTCGCAGCGGTAGCATCTTGAATCTAAAAAGGACTCTAATCGATTGACATCAATTAGGTTAAGAAACTAGGATCAAATCAATTCATAAAATTCAGACTAAGTTCAAGAAAACATCGAACTCAAACAATTCGCGACATTGTCGGGCTCACCCTAACCCTAGAACGGAAAATTAGCTAAACATAATATAAAAAGCAATAAAATAAATTAAAGACATGCTTAACAATAAGATGCAAACCAGAAATCTTCGCCTTCAATCCAAAATGTAATACCGAAAACGAAAGAAACAAAACTAAACCTAATCTACACCGAAGTCGACGGCAAAGCCTTGCGGCATTCCCAAGTCTGAACCGAAGAGCCCCCTAATGTGTTCTTTCACACGAGTATATATATTATAAATTTGATAAAATTACAATTCAACCCACACAATTTGAGAATTAAAATTCAACCCAACACCTAATTATAATTGCAGATCATCACCCAATTTCCAAATCTGACCGTTTCCGCACTTTAGCTTTCAAGGTTCGATCCAATCATTCTCGCTCCTCCGTATTGACGCTTTAATTTCTTCAATATTAGTCCCAAAATGCCTGAAATAAATAACAACTCCGTGTAGACTCCGAAAATGCAAAATGAAATAAATAAAGTATAAAATATGATAAATATGCATGAAAATGAACTAAAGTAATGTGCAAATGCAACCCTAAAATATGACTAAATTAGATGTCATCAGGACACAATAAAGAAAATAAAATGCAACACTTTTTTTTTCTTTTTCTTTTGTTTTCTTTTCTCTTCTTTTTTTTTCTTTTTCTTTTTCTTGTCTTGGTGCTTTCCTTACGCGAAGCGCAAACATGGGTGTCATGAATGGCCCCGATCTATCAACACCTCAACCTACTAATATGAAGTCCACTTGAACATCTTTTGGCGCAAGTTGCAAACATGGGTGTCATGAATGAACCTGGTTACTCAATGATCAAGCTTTCTTTCCTAGTGGGTAGTTTTCAACACCTTTTTGCGCGAATCATATCGATGGGTGTCATGCATAGATCCAGTTACTAAGTGCATCAACCATTGCCACCTTATTCACTAAATATGTACGAATTCAAAGAAAAGACTCAAAATATAACATAAACTCCGCAAGCAATCAAACATGTGCATCGGTCTTTTAAAAATAGATAATGCGGTCAATGCCAAGAGGTAGCAACAATAGGAGAGTAATTCACACAACTGAGCAAAAGAATTCAACTAAGGCCAAACATTTCTCACAGGGTCATGTTTTTAGGACTTCAATCATACTTTAGCTCAATCATACATGCTCAATTACATTTGCTAGCTCATGTCCCACAAAAATCAAATAAAGACAATAATCAAAACATCCAGAACTCCATGGGATTTTTATGAATCATGCTTGAAATTTAAAATAGAGGACAAACTAAGCCAGATGGGTACTTGAATAACACATATGTATGCAATGCATGCTCTATTTTTATTTTTGGATTTTCGAATTTTTTTTAATTCAGAAAATTGAAAAATAAATAAATAAATAAACAGAAATTAAATAAACTAACTATTATAGAATTTAAACATGTTGTGCAAAAATTTAAACATGGTCCTAAAAATGACAGAATTGACATAATATACATATTATCTCCTCCCCCACACTTAAAGTTTTCAGTGTCCTCACTGAAACAGTACAGACCACCAAAATAAAACATAAAAATTGAGAGTGAAGGAGGTAGAACTAACCACTCACTGAGGCGGCGGATGGTATGGTGGCGACTGATACGGCGGGATATGAGGGTACTGCTGGCGGAAGTAATAAGCTTGCTATCTCCGCAACTCCTCCATGTGATAGTTTGTCTCTCGTGTGTTGCGATCGATGTCGTGGAGAGTGAACTCGAAGGAGTCCTGGCGCAAGGACATACGGTGGAACTCGGTAAGCATGTGGTCCCGCCAGGGGTCATCCTCAGGAGAAGAGAAGCGAGCTCCCGCAGAAGATCCAGCAGCGTGCTGTGCATCCCCCATAGGATAGTCTGTCTGTGAAGGGGCGTCATCCTCAGCCTCGTCATCATCATCCTCATCATCACCCTCTACCTGGACTGGATCAGCTGAAATGTATAGGGTGTTGTTGGAAGGGCCATGAGGTAAGGCCCTAGGAAGGCTCATTCGGTGCTCACTATGCTTCCCCGACTTCCGAATCCAGCCTGCCACATCAGAGTCCTCAATCACGAAAGCCCTCCGGAGCTACTCTCTCGTATAGGTGTACCCACCAGTCATGGGTACACAACATTGTTCAGGCTCCTGATGTGAGGGATCTTGGTTTCAGCCCTTCAAGCCACTTTAGTGCAGGTCCAGCGAGAGACCAGCGAAAAGCCTTCATCTTGACATATTCCAGAGTTGTACCTTCAGCAAGAGTACGACACATGTCAGAAAAATTAGTAATATGTTCAAGAGGACACTCATTAAATTTGCCATAAAAAGCATTATTTTTAAGCTCTATAAGAAATTGAGTGCGAATTTCAAAAGAGCTTTCAGGGATTAGAATCGCCGATTCAGGCTCGACGAGAGTTGGATGCATATAATCCTCTGCAGTGGTTAGGAATTGGGCAAGCTCAGCTTCTGCTTGCCTTGCGCGCTCAGCTTCTTGTTCCCTTCCAGCTCTCTCAGCGGCGATAGTAACATCCATTGCGGCTAGTTCTCTTGTAAGCCTTTCAATAAGCTGGTCTTGTGTTTCTGCGGCCGCCATGGCTCTTTGCAGTTTAGCTCTGATGTGTAGAAGGCATTCCGGTTTGTCTAAGCCGTCAAACTCAGGTGGTTGACCAGAACGGCGCATACACTTGTAAAGTAACTCAAAGTAGACGTGAGATTTAACTACCTAAGCCGCGAATGATAGCTTCCCCGGCAACGGCGCCAATTTGTTGTAGGAGGAAATCGAGAATGCAAATTAAAATATAAATAAATCACAACAAACCAGATTCCGTCCCTTGCAAATAATTACAAGACCTCCTCCTGATGTAGCAGTGGGAAGTCAGGATCGATCCACGAGGAAGCGTGTCAGCGGATCCTAGGCAGCGCAGAAATCTCACGGAAGTGGTCGACAACAGGGGTCCTAGATCTCGAGTACAGCTACTCGACAGAAGATCGGACAGTCGAACAGTGCAACAACAACTCGGCAGTTTTGGTCGATCTCGACAAGGGTTTACTCGAGATCGAGTAGGGTCGTTGACGTCGGGTTGGCTCTTGTCGATCACCTGCACACAGAAGTTGCGGCGACGCTGGATCGAAGATCAGTAACTCGAGGTCGAGTAGAGCAATTCGAGACCGAGTAAGGGCAGAAACTAAAACGAAACAAAATAAAAACAAAGGCTTTGGGATTCGAAAATAAACTGTATGTAAAAGACTTCCAAGATTGGGGTTTGCAACAACGATAACCAAGCATGCATAAGGCGGAGATAAAACAGATAATCATGTGAATCGCATCAAAGGACTAAGCTTTCGCCTTTTCCAACAATTAGACAACTCTTTGAGGAAACCCTAATTGTCTCTACCGATTTTATGTTTACATTCCAAGTTGTTAGCATGGACCTCCATTAGATGGGTAATAAACACATAACAAGTAGTAGATGCTCAAAACATGATAAAAGTCAGATCTTTACCTCAAACACGCAAGGCTATCGTCGGGCTCGCCCCAACCCTAGAAGTGGGTGGACTACTCGCGCTTCATCGCAACCTCAGACATTGATTGATGAAAAGAAACTAATTGCATTAAATCAAACAGAGCTTTCAACCAAAGGAAGCCAATTCCGCTCTCGCTTCACCAACTCCTCTTGGCCACGCACTCTCTCTCTCTCTCTACTACTTCTCCTACTGAAATTGAATTAATAGAAATCAGCCCCATGGGCTTTATTTATAGGCTTCTAAGCGTCGCTATTCAAGGATAGAAACATCTATCTATATCTATATCTATATCTAAAATATTAAAGATAAATAAATGTCATAACATAATTAAATCTAAAAAAGGGAATTATATCTAAAAGTCTTCAAGTGGATAAATCTTCTCCTTCACGATGTAACTTGATAGAATCGGATAGAACTCGGCAATCTTCGGCTCCAAGGAATCCCAATCCGAGTAGGACAGCTCACAACGCGTTATGCGGCTTCTGGAAGGTTCCTCGATCTCGAGGAAGTTTTCTCAATCTCGAGTAGAAGTGACGTCGACTTCAGTGGCTCGGCGTCTCGGGTTGCTGGTCCTCGACAGGGCTCGGATATGGCTCTTAGGGTGTTCTCGATCTCGAGGAATTCTTCTCGATCTCGAGTTGGGTGGCTCATCGACTAGGGCTTCTGGTGTTGTCGAGCAACTCTTTTCAACATGCTCGGACATGGGCTCTCGGCCCTTCGTCGACATCGAGGAATGTACTCGATCTAGAGTTGTGGTGTCCGGGTGCCTAGCAAGGTCGGGTAGCTCTTCCTCGGCATCCTCGGGTGGACTGTTCTCGACTCCGGGTGGGTCTTCATTGCTTTGTCGACATCGAGTTGAGTACTCGATCTCGAGTTACTGCTTGGAGTTAGGTAACTTCGTCCTTGGCTTCTCGACATGGGCTCTTCGATTAGTGCAGGGCCTAGACATGGTTGTCGATATCGAGTAATATTTGTCGATATCAAGTTGGCTTAAGCTTCCGTCCTTGCTTCTTGGTTTTCTCCCGAAATGGCTCCATATTCTGCAATATTAAACAGAAACTTATGTAGATCTCCATTTCTGACAAATAAGCATATACTACATAAATTCGACATATTCCCAACCCGAAATATGCAAAATGTATAGAATATGGAACGAAAATATGCATAAAGACATGGCAACTTTAGAGACATCAGCTCCAGATAGTGGTAGGCAATGAGGCTAATCATGCCTCCCAAGCCAAACCTCCTTCACTTCTTCCCTTGAATCTTCATGCAACTCTCCACAAAGATCTCAACCCAGTCCGGCGTACCACGGGACTGGGGAGCAAAGCTCCACAACCAGGCTAGATCACCAGCAGGCACCTTGTTCACGTCACCTTGGCCGCTAAAAGATATGGCCAAGACCTTGTGCATAAGATGAAGGCAAGGGTGGACAAAATTGTATATATACTCGCCCTTGTGGCCGTCAAATCTGGTTCTAGTCGCCGCGAACCAGACATCATGGTGTTGCTGCTCTGTCGCCATGAAATACCAATCTGGAGTGGGTGCCTGAGAGATCCCAAAAATCTGTCTCAGCTGGTCATGTGTGCAAACGTGAGGCTGATCCAACAAGTTGAACCTAATCCTCGAGTTATCCACCTGCTGAAACGTTGCCAGAAACTCCCATGTCAGCTCACGATACGTGGGGGCACTTCTGCCTATTAATCCCCCTAAACCGCCATGGGTGAGCATCCGCCTTGTAACATCTAACATGCCCAATGTCTGTAAGGCCGAGATATGGAAAAACTTCGTCTGAACGAATCGTTTTGGATCGAAGCTCTTAAATATCTTCCTCTGTTCGTCAGACGCATTCCTCAATCGGCGCACCATTTTTATCAAATCTCAGCAGTGATATCAATCCAAAAACAGATCCAAAATTTCACCTCAAGCTCAACAAACTCAAGCAATCCACCAAAACCAAATCAACTCACCACAAACCTCAAGCTAATAAACCACAACCAAAACAGCCCACTAACACAATTATTTTCTCAAACAAATCACCAAATTCCAATTCTTCAATCAATAAATCCCAAAGTCACAATAACTCAATAGCACAAGTTTCCAACTTCAATTCAGAACCAAGAATCAAACAATACCACCCCAAATCGTTCAAGTCACCACTGTTCAAATCAAATTCAAACTTAAATCCTCAACTCCACACATTTTAATTAAAACAAACCACAAACCTCAACTTCTTGGCGGCAGAACTGGCGGCGGGCGCAGCAGCGGTTGTGGCACAGATCCAGATCCGGGGAGAGCGCGGTCGTGAGAGGTTGGGTTTCCGACTTCCGACGTTGCTGAGGGTCGGATCCGGCAAGGAGGAGGTGGATTAGGGGGAAAGAGAGAGACAGAGAGAGAGAGAGAGAGAGATTGGGTTCTAGATCTATAGAATTGTGGCTTAGTTAGGAGGAAGAAGGTGAGGGAGGTTGAATAACAATGGAGGTTTGAGGGGTTTTGATGGTGGCGGTAGGAGGAAGAAGGTGAGGAGAATGAAATTGAGGTAGGGTTAGGAATAGATAAAAGATCCCGTGACATACATGTATGTGTTTTATTTTTATTTTATTTTATTTTTTAATAAAAAAAAGAAAGTCATGGACCTGATGTGCGGCGGGCGCAGCATATCCCCCCCCCCCCCCAAGGATTGATATGCGGCGGCCGCCGCATTAGATGCTGCGGCCGCCGCCAGTGAAGTGGCTGCAAGTTCATGTTTCCGTCTTTTATTCTTTTTTTTTTAATTATTATTACCACTACCTATGTTAACTAAGCCTAAAAAAATTAACTAATGAAAACTACCTAAGAAAATAATAAAGATTGGAAAGAAAGGAGAACTTACCTCGGGTTGCCTCCCGAGCAGCGCCTTTGTTTCAAGTCGTTGGCTCGACGTGATGGTCCTTGAGTGGCCTAATGTGTTGGTTCAGCAAGCGCCAACTCCTCCTCTTCGTTATGTGGAATGTTCTCAAAGTATGGCTTAACTCTATGACCGTTAACCTTAAAGAGCTCATTAGACTTAGGATCATAGAGTTCAATTGTTTCATGAGAGAAAATCCTTGAGATGGTGTAGGGTCCCTCCCACCTTGATCTAAGCTTTCCAGGGAAAAGTTACAAGCGTGATTTGTATATGAGAACCTTGTCTCCTATTGCTAGCTCTTTCCGCAGGATGTGTTTGTCATACCAAGCCTTGGTCTTCTCCTTGTAGATCACTGCATTATCATAAGCATCCAGACGCAATTCCTTCAGCTCTTGCAATTGAAGCTTTCTGAATTCACCCACTTCATCCAACCTCATATTGAAATTCTTTACAGAGCAATACGCCTTATGCTGAAGCTCTACAGGGAGATGACATGCCTTTCCAAAGACAATTCGATAAGAGGACATACCAATGGGAGTTTTATAGGCCGTCCGATAAGCCCAAAGAGCGTCATTCAGCCGTAGACTCCAATCCTTCCTGTTAGGTGCCACTGTTTTCTCCAGAATGGTCTTTATCTCTCTATTTGATATCTCCGCTTGACCATTGGTCTGAGGATGATAAGCAGTTGACACTCTCTGTGTGACATGGTACTTCTTTAACAAGACAGTGATCGTCCTGTTGCAGAAATGTGTCCCTCTATCGCTAATTATAGCCTTAGGCACCCAAAATCTTGCGAAAATGGTGTCTTTTAGGAATTCGGCAACTACTTTAGAATCATCAGTTCTAGTGGCCTTTGCCTCCACCCAGTTGGAGACATAGTCCACCGCAAGCAAAATATATATATTCCCAAAAGAACTAGGGAAGGGACCCATAAAATCGATACCCCAAACATCAAAAATTTCACAAAATATGACAGTTGTTTGTGGCATTTCATTTCTAGCAGATATGTTCCCCACCCTCTGGCATCTATCACATGATTTAAAAAAGGCATTGTTGGAGGTTAAATTTTCACAACTTTGGAATAATGATGATCCCATATTAAATTAATCAAGCATCAAATTGTGATTAATTTAATTGACATGCATTATTAAAATGGAAGAATGAGCTAGAAAACTTGGGTTGAAATTTGACATATAAAAGAAATACATATGCAAGTTTTCCCAAAGGCCCAAGAAATCAAGGCCCAATCCAAATATAGGCAGTTACAATAAAATAAAACTGCTGTAGCCAGAAGGGAAGTTACACGGAAGAAAACTGTACAAGAGAGAGTGGGGGGAGTAGTAACTGTGAGGAAACTACTCCTATTGCTCCCTATAAAAGACAAAAGAAATAGGGACTGCTGGATTTTTCTTCTTCTGCCTCCCACCATCAACGAAGCAGTTACACATTTTCCTCCTCCGGCTGGTCTTCTTCTGCCTCCTGGAGAAACCTGCAACAGCAAACACAAGCAAGAAAAACCAAACAACATCAGCAACCCTTGTTCCTGCTGCAGAAAGAAGAAGATTCAAGGTAGTTTTCATGGTTCCAAGATCCCCCTATGCAAAACGATATAGCTTTGTACAGTTATATTATTTTAAGTATATTGTTTGGGTTTCGGAACCACAAAACTATCCATATCGAGTCGAAGTGCTGCCAAAATTTCACTAGGGCCATCTTCAAATTCATTCTGCCCTTTACCAGTGATCCATGGGCAGTTAAGAAACAGAAAAAAATGGGAGCAAACTAAATTAGATCCATTGATTAAAAATCACCCAAATTGGAACGGGTTCTCATCTCAAATGAACAGACAAAATCCCAGCCTCACAGATCTGGCCAAACTTGAACTGCAGTGCTCAGGAAGGAGGCTTGCCTACACTTAGGAGGGAGTCTAGATCGACTCAAAGTCTCAAATACAAAGCTGAAAACTCAAAAAATCGGGCTAGATGAAATAAAATAAGAATCACCTGTTTGTTTCCTGCAATCGGCGTTTGGGACCAAGCCTGAACGAGTCTTCCTGTACACTTAGGACACCTCTTCGGACTGTTTTTTTGGTGAGCATCGAGCTCATCTGTCCGACTCTTTTGATTCTTTGGGTCGTCCGAATTCCGTCATCTTGTTTCTTTCCATCTTCCCGAAACGTGGCTCTATCAAAGATTGAGCCCAACCTGGTGTCGTCGAGGTGTGCATCAGATCTACGGTTCATACTCGTGTGATGGACTATACGACAAAGAAGAGGAAGAATTAAAAAAAATTGCAAAACGCCGTCATGATTCGAGACGTATGAAGCAGATGGCGGAGTGCATAGAGCCGGGTGGATGTAGGCATGAATTGGGCTTTAATAGATTTTTGGGCTCAACCCATTAATCAAGCTCCTTCATATAAGTGGGAGATTTATCAAATATGGATTTGCAAGTCATATAAATCCACATTTGATGAAGGTCAAAAAAAAATAAGCCTCGGCATATTTAAAATAAAATATGTTTAATTACGAAACCGACCCACTAAAATATAAGAATTATTATTGACATAAGTTAAGGATTCGAGTTTGATCAAAACATATAAATTAAACTCGTCAAATATTCATTGTCAATTAATTCTAGTGGGTCAATTTCAAAATCGGCTCTTAAATAAAAACGGAGTCAAAACCTCAAATCATTCTAATCTCACTCACCATTATTGTTTTTAGGTTTTATTATCATGTTCGTTCTATTGGAGCTACTTGATTATCGCGCGGGTCCTTTTGTTCGGCGGAGAGTGGGTGCCGGAGGGTTTGACTTCACCAGACATTGACTATGCTATCAGACTTATGCTTTTAGACTCCGTTTTGACCCGGCTCTGCTGTGGTACCCCATTTTGTATCATGCTTTACTTCCGCATTTGTATGACTATGAGTTTTCCTACGCTTAGACTTATGACGGGTACAGGAGACTTCCCCGGGGATTCCAACGATCCCTTCGAATTTTGGGTATGAAATCTAACTTTGAAATGTTAGACTAGGCTTTCAAACCTTCAACATGTACTGAAGGTGTAAGGTCCTAACGAGGGGTTTCATCTCTCGAAACATAACTCGAAAATCATAATTCGGGACTGTTACACATTGAATGAAGGTTAACGGATGAGATTAAAAGTAACTTCTTGTTTCGTTAGTATTGGGAGATTATTTGGTGGAATGAAATTATTCGATGGTATTGAACGATTATTCGTTAGAATAAAATTTATATTTTTACACTATTTATACAGATAAATAATTAAGTAATTATATATGAATAATTATGAATAAATAGACGAATAATTTCTAAGGCTTGTGTCATAAAAACAAACCTCTGCTGACTATTAATGACAACTTAGTGCCAACCTCATCGTATTCCAATTGTCTTCTGGCGCAACCAAATTATAGGTCCAAGTAAATATTACTAACGTCCCAATAATCACTGCCCACTAAGCATCATGCTTCACATATATTGCTTATTTTAAGACTCGTAGGAAATAAAGAAGACTTGTAGATTATTTCCTTTTTTTTTCAAAACATATATGATAACTAATGTTTTCACGGGTCTAAATATTTTATATAAATTATATATAAAATATTTTTTAACAATAAATTTAATTTTTATAATATATTAATTTATTTTTCAGTTATAATTATTAATAATTTATTACCAGTAAATAAGTTTCTATACGGATATATTAAGATTATTTATGGTTAACTTTAACCACTAAATTATTATTAGTTGTATAACTTTTCGTGCTTCATTGTTCATATTTATATTTAATATCACAAACATTATACAATTAAACTTTTTCTTGTTTCTATTAATTCTTAAAATTTAAGATATTGACTTTGTAATATATAAAGAGAGATGATGTTTATACAAATTTATATGATATATTATAATTTATAATATTAATTTTCAAATAGTTATTTTAAATAGATGTATTATTAATCTAGAACCATTTCTTTTATAAGCTCACTAGTTTAGTACCCGCACTTTTGTGCGGGTTTTTTTTAAATCAATATATTTATTATTTAATATTAGTAAATATATAAAAAAAATTCTAAATAAACTCTAAACTCTAAGTACTATCATTCATATCTAAACATTTTTAATTATTATATAGTTAACGGTAAAAAAACTTTAAAAATTTGTAATTAAAGACAAAATTTTATCTCCTTGTTGATTAATATTTGTACCCAAATGTATGTATTGAAAAATAATCATAAATTATATTTGAAATCTACTGTTATTTAGCGTTGAAATTGTTTTTCTTTAATTTTTTCTTCTTCTCTTCGAATGCATTTGTCATCTTTGAATACATCTGTCATCTTTCAATTATATTTTGAAACAATGTAAATGAACATGTATTATTTATATTTGAAAATTGTTTAGTAAATTTATTTATTTATTGTGATTTGTTAGTTATACTTGAGATTTGTTTTTATCTTTTAGTGTATATATATATATATATATATAAAGAGATTTCATTAACAATTGCTTATATTTCAAATTAAACATAATAAAGGGAGAGATGGGAATTCACATCAACAGTGGGAAACTACAAACATATAGATCTCAATTTTTTAGATAAATGTGAGTGCAAAAGAATCGATAATTGGTCGAATTGGATTACCTATAACATCTTTAACACGCGTACATATTTATTTTAATGAAAAAGAATTAAGATTTTGAAAATATAGGGAAATTTTTATCCCAATCCCAATAGATGTGAGTGCAAGAGAATAGATAACTGGTCGCATTGGATTACCTATAACATCTTTAACACGCGTACATATTTATTTTAATGAAAAAGAATTAAGATTTTGAAAATATAGGGAAATTTTTATACCAATAGAGAAATGAAACCCTCCACATTAAGTTAAAAGGTCATAGAAAGACATTAATAGTTAATTTGTAAATTATAATTATAGAATAGAAATTTGTACATTACTCACCTCGAAAACTATAACGTTTGAGTGGGGGTAGAAAAACACAAATTGAACTAAATCAAGACGATTCTCAAAGTTTTACTTTTACAGTATCTTATAAACAAACAATTGCATGCACATACTAATTAAGAGCCAATTCGAATAAATTATAAACAAACAAACAAAGTAGAAAGATAAAATCCTAAAAATTAGATCGATGACAAGATTGCAAGAAATTTAAAATAAATTATAATGATTAATAAAAACTTATAGTGAGGAAGACACATTGATGGAGAGATGATCTAATTTATAGAATTGAAGACACAAGTGTATTTTTGTATACGAATCTTATTGAAAAGATTCAATATAGATTTTGTTAGTTATTTAAGTTTATCCGAATTGTTATTCAAATTCAAAATTACAATAATATCCAATTCAAAATAATTTCAATGAAATTAATAAAGAAGAAATTTAAAAAAGAAAATCAATCGGTTAAGATTTAGGGGAAAATGAATGAGTGAATGAATTACATATTTAAATAAGTAATTTGATTCATAATAAATAATGAAAAGCAAACCAATTAGATTTTTTAAGTTATTTAAGTTTATCTAAATTGTTATTCAAATTCAAAATTGCAATAATATCCAATTCAAAATTTTTTTTAATGAAATTAATAAAAAAGAAATTTAAAAAGAAAATCAATCGGTTAAGATTTAGGACAAATGAATGAATTAATTAATTACGTATTTAAATAAGTAATTTGATTTATAATAAATAATAAAAAGAAACCCAATTAGATTTTTAAAGTTATTTAAGTTTATCCGAATTGTTATTCAAATTTAAAATTGCAGTAATATCCAATTCAAAATAATTTCAATGAATCAAATAAAAAAAATTAAAAAGAAAATCAATCAGTTAAGATTTAGGGAAAAATGAATGAATTAATTAATTACGTATTTAAATAAGTAATTTGATTTATAATAAATAATAAAAATAAAACCAAAATTAGATTTTGTTAGTTATTTAAGTTCATCCGAATTGTTATTCAAATTCAAAATTGCAATAATATCCAATTCAAAATAATTTTAAGATTTAGGGAAAAATGAAATCAATCGATTAAGATTTAGGGGAAAATGAATTAATTAATTACTTACATATTTAAATAAGTAATTTGATTTATAATAAATAATAGTTTATTTAAAAATTGAAAAATACCTAATTGGTTAATATTCCTATGCTAAAGGAGAAGGCGTCACATCAACATATAAAAACCAATCGAGACCAAAACCTAATTGACACCTTCAATTTGGAATACATGATTAGATCGGACAGTGTAAACAAACTAATAAATATTCAAACACAATTACCTTTTCATCTATCAAAATCATGTCAATCGAATGAAGTTTTCCAAGATCATTGTAGCTTAAGGACCTAGACATTCTTATTACGCGAACAATAATATTCTATCAGATTCGTGTGGTGTTTAGGTGTTGTGGTAATAACTCGTCGCGGTAATGAAATTTTGTAGTGTTACACTCTTTTTCATCGTCTGGAAAAAAAAAGATTAATTCAAACGCATAAACTCTAGAATGAACTCCATAACAATCGAAACTAATCCACACAAACAAATAAACTAAATAAAAAAATATTGTGAATAAGGAAATTAATCAAAACGAAACTAATCCACACAAACGTGATTAAAGAACTCCATCATCAATTGATTTAACTCAGTCAAACCGAAATGAATCTCATAAACGCATAAACTAAATTAATATTTAACGTACGTACCTTTTTTTCGATGCTTCCTATTATTATTCTCTATGGGAGCCTTACTTTTAGTATTTGTCAACGTCAACCTTACCTTCCTTTATATCTTTCAATTAGAGAATCAATTACAATCAACTAAATTCATTTGCAATCAATTACATATTGGGGTGTATGTAAATGAAATGAAATCGTAACAACGTGATTCAATCGTAAAATTAATTAATTTATTAAATGAAATGAAATCGTAACAACGTGATCCAATCGTAACCGATCGAAAAATTAATTAACTAATTAATTAATTAATTAAATGAATTAAAATCGTAAAAACGTGATCCAATCGTAACCGATCGGAAAATTAATTAATTAACCACTTCACCTGATTCAAAATCATAACCACCAGGGATACGACAAAATCCTATCGATAAATTCTAAACTTTAATTAATAATTGTTCTAATTACTTAAATATCCAATTATTTAATTAACAAATCCAAAATAAAAAATAAAGAAACCCTACTTTAAAGGAGAAGCCGCCACATGTCGTAGGCGATTTCTCCTTTAGTATTATAACTAGTATAGTACCCGTGCCCGAGGCACGGTCTTTTTGTTCAAAAAATGTAATTATATATATCTACAATAACTATATAAATTATTAACATTTTTTTTACATATAGGTTCTAAGTTGTATATAATACTATAGGTATATGTAACGTGCACACATATAATATTCATATTCATATATTTGTAACTTTAATGTTGTTCCCTATATAGAAAAAAATAATAGTATATAATAATAATAATAATAATAATAATAATAATAATAATAATAATAATAATAATAATAATAATAATAATAATATATTGGCGTAGTATTTTATATGTATCATTTAATAATAAGAATAAATTTTTGTTAAGATGAAAACCATCTTGTACGTGCTTTGGTATATCATAGGTTAAGAGATACTACCTTCGTTCAGAAATAAGTGACGTTTGACTTTTGACACATTTTTTAATTAAGGAGTTAAAACCTATATAAAATATAACGTTTTTAATTGATTTTTTAAAAATAATTTTATACATATTAGTTATAAGTTTAAAATTATTTAAAAAAATAATAAAAAAACTAATATTTTATATATATTTTTAGCTCCTTAAAAAGCGTTTCGAAAAGTCAAACGACACTTATTAATGAACGGAGGGAGTAGAATTTAAACGGTGATTAATCAAGGTAAATAGTTAAACAAATTATCAAAGTTAACATAATACAAAAAGGAATCCAATTTATGAATCCAATACTCCCTCCATATCCGAATAATTAGTCATTTCGACACTTTTTCATTAGATAAAATATTTGATCATCTGAACACCATTAATGATAAATATTTATAATTTTGTTAATTTATCTCATTCTTTGTGTTTGATTTCCAACACACTTTGTATATGGGGGTTTGTGGAATTGTGGTAAATGAGATACATTTTAATTGTTAATTGGAATTGATACGTAATTTAGTTTAATTAGTATGGATAAATCCACTTGATAAGATATGTACGTGGTTTCTAAAAAAAAATTAAAAGATTTTCTTGAATGAGGATCAAAAGAAAATGTCATTTTGGCGTGGTTGGGTTAGATTGTTTGTTTTATTATTATTATTATTATTTCCGATTTTTCCTAGGTAACCACGTGGTTTTGCTTTTTTCACGAGGTATACAAAATTTTAACCTAACCTATTTGACATGATAATCGAGTTAATGATCAATTTTATGTCGCGCCCACCTCAAATTTACCCCTTTTACCCTTTTTCGTTTGTGTTTTCCCATTTGGTGTTTAAATTATTAAAAAAAATCATTTACGTCACAAAATTAAAAGCCAAAAATTAAAATCCATAGAAATTAGAAAAGAGAGAGAGAGAGAGGGGGGCGAAGATGAAGACGAAGGGCAAAGGATGAAGATAGCAAATGATGAAGAATTGAAGACAGTAGGTCTAGGATGGGGCGAAGAAGAAGGGTCGATGGACGGTGGGTGAATCCAAACCCTGGGTCGTTGTGCGCTGGTCGATGGTAAAGAGCGATGGGTGGTGAAGACGAAGATTGAATTGAATTAGCTGATAAGGGGAGGCAAAAACGAAGGGAGAAGACGAAGGCGATTAGGTGAAAGAGGGAAGCGAAGATGACGATGCTCAAGGTATGTGTTATGTGTACCAATTTCGTGTGTAATTTGAGATTTTTTTTCTACCAATTCCAAAAATTAGGGTTTTCAGGAAAGAGGGATTTGCAACTTGTGTACAATTGGGGTTTCAGCTCCCAATTTGTGCTTGAATGTGAAGTCTGAGATTTGTTCAATTAGGAGTTTAATTTGTGCTTCATTATACTGTGTGATGTCTGAGATATAATTTGTTCAATTAGGAGTTTAAGTTTTTCTTCATTTTACTGGATTGTGCTCAATATATATAAGCCGTTGGGTTTTTTTTTTTTTGATTGTGCTCAATTTATGGAGTTTAAGGAATAGTTTTGAAGAACTTACTTATCTACACAATGACATGCTTTAGGCATGCATCTTAATTCTTACAGCAATTGTGATATTTGAACCATGGGCAAACCATTTACATTGAACAATGGTTTTAAATTGTTACCAAACCCCATTCATATCCTTTCATTCAGTTATCAATCGTAAAGTTATCTCACATTGGACAGAGTTATATTAGTGGGCAGTTGTAAATTGTAATGCAGTGAGAGGATTTGTTTAGCCCTAAAAATCCAAAATTCAGAACTTGTGTACTGTATGAGTAAAAAAGGAAAAAAGCAATTTTATTTTCAATTTGTTTTTCTTTTAATTAGAATCTCTGCCATCACGAATTCCTTTCTCTGCAACAAAAGATACCTTTGATTCAACTTCGATCTGAACAACGAAAAAATTTACAGTGGAAAAGATTGACAAATAGTTGATGATTAGATTTGTTTTAAATTTCTTTTTCCATTCGACTTTGCCAAAGATTCATAAAAAACGTTTGTTATTCTGTGAAATCCGATAGGACAGAAGAACAATTTCACGCTTTGGAGGAAATGATGTAGAGTTGGATGGGTAGAGAGGAAGTGCAGGCAAGTGATCTTCAAACACTTTGATTCTTGGTTTTTAATTCTTTGCATTTAAATCAGATACATTTCTAATTAACATGTATGAGAGGAAGCAGGAACTAACAAATTATCAAAGTAAAACCAAGGAAAATTGGAACCAATAAGTGATAAAATATTTTCCAACTCTAACAAAACAAAGAGAACCAATAATCAAACGACAATGTCATTATTTGAATAAGTAAATCCAATTCCAACTTTATCGAATAATGTCACTAAACGAATAAATCCAATTCCAACTTTATCGAATAATGTCACTAAACGAATAAGTAAACCCAAATAATCATTGGAGTTGAAAGCATCATGGTCAAATTTCCAACATCTCCCTTCTTCTAATCATCCATTTCAAGCATGACAACTCATTTCCTTGTGCAAAGTTTACCTTAGTGACCTCATCTTCATCAATTTGATTAGTGTCGATAGCATCTTCTGGTCGTTTTAATGTAGTATGAGACTCTGGCTCCTCCAGATTGCACCTTGAGGTTGTGATATGACCCTGCAAATCCAATTTAAATAGATATAAAATTAAGATCAATAAAGATCGATGGAGCTAGAAGGGACAATATATATGAATAGGTGGAAAAGGAAGGAGTAAAGGTGAGTTATTTGTTATGTTTCATTCTCAATATATATATATAGAGGGAGAGAGAGAGTTTGACTATTATGTTTGGATATATATGAACCGGTGCAACATAATAATAAAGCTGTTTAAATATTTTTTTTATAGGATAGATTTGTAATCTGTTGGTTAAAAAAGAGATAAGCATTGATTAATTTTCTGTTTTTATTTGAGTTTTAAATGCCACAACAGCTGAATTTCATTTTTATTTAGTGTTTTTTAGTAGATTTATAGCAGATACGAAATCTGTTAGTTGAGAAAGAGATATAGAGTACTTTTGACTATTAAGTTAGGATAGATTAAGCTAGGATAGATTTGAACCGAGCATAGATTTGAACCGAGCATAGATTTGTAATCTTTTGGCTAAGATTTTTTAATGGCACAGCAGTTGAATTTCTTTTTTATTAAGTGTTTGATAGTAGATTTATAGTAGATATGAAATCTTTTGGTTAGTCTTTTAGTTAAAGAAGAGATAAATATTGATTCATTTTCTGTTTTTATATGAGTTTTTAATGCCCCAGCAGCTGATTTTTTTAGAGGATAGATTTGTAATCTTTTGATTAGAAAAAAGATAAAGATCGATTGATTAATTTTCTTTTTTTATATGAGTTTTTAATGCCCGGCAGCTGAATTTATGGAGAATGTGTTGGCGCAACAGCTATTTTTTTTTAAATTTGTGTCTTCCAAAGCTGTTATGCAGCTACAGATATCTCAAAAGAAAGGTCTTGTGAGTTCTTAGTATCTTGTATGGAAGATTTGGAGGATGTGTTGGAGCAGACGTAGTTGCAAAGCTTTGGTGGTTGATACATTTGGACATAGAGCAGAGAAGCTTTTACGGTAAGCTGTTGGTTATGATAGAATTGTTTTGCAACAAAGTTATCAAGTTTCCAAATGGTTCATACTCATCTTTCACGTTTCTTTTTGTTAATAAATGCAGAGAAAAATACATGGATGAATGTGATCTAATTGATTGTATAGATAATGATTATGATGGAACGCCCAAGAAAAGTTCAAGGCTTGCGTCAGATGACACATCCGAGATGATTGTGATGGAACACCTCGAAAAATTTCAAACACTGCATCAGATGAAGCATCTGAGTCTATTGAATATGTCCACTCCTGTAAACTTTTCTTATAGAGAACGAATATGCATTGTTGATTTCAGAAGAGAATAATTAAAATAAATTCTTGAAGCATACGGGGATGAATCTGTAAGTGTATGGGGGCACTCCTGTAAACTTTTATAATGCAGAATTGATATGCAGGTATGATTTTCAGAAGAGAATAATAATTAAAATAAATTAGAGAAGCATATGGGGATGTATCTTAAGCGAATGGCCGCCACGTGGCACTTTAAACGTGAGGGCGCCACGTGGCAGAAGTTACATCTGCTTTAGTATTATATTAGATAGATATAGATTCTTGTAATTTAAGATATTGATTTTTTAATAAAAAAATAATGTTTAGGAAAATTTAAATTATATATTAATTTAAAAACGGTTAATCTAAATGGATACATTGTTAAAGAGGCATTTAGCTAATACATTTATTGGGCAAACATTGTTTCTTTTATAAGTTAATTCTTACAATTTAAGATATTAATTATTTTAATTAAAAATGATGATGTTTATCAAAATTTATATGATATATATTTTGATTTATAATATTAATTTTAAAATGACTGATTCAAATAGATATGTTGTTATTGTTTTTAATCTAAAAGTTTTTTTTTCTAATTTTTACAAAAGCATTTAGTTAAGCAATTATTTGGCAAAAAAGTCCTCTTTTATAACTTATATAAACTAGTCTTATTACCCGCGAACTTCGCGGCCGATTTTTTTAATAAGTTATATATTATTTTATTATATTTATTACAAATAAATATAACATTATATATAAGTAAAAACATTGAAGTTTTATATACTTTTAATTCTTTTAAAAAGTATGTTAAAAAACAAAGTGGTAGGTTTTTAGAGAAAAAAAAAACGATTGTCTTAACTTTTTTTTCTATAAAATTAATATTATTGTAAAAGTAATATATCTTATAAATTATAATTCATCATTGAAACAAATCCATATTTTATTGAAGATACCACCTAAGTACCAACCCATTTTTCAATTTGGATATAAGCTAAACAATTGTAAAATATAGGTTAGGAATTTAGGATCGACCATGAATATGTAACCATGTATGGTGTGATTTAGGATCGATCATGAACCGTTAACATATTTGCAGTTAATATTTATTTATTGGTGATAAGATTTTATTCATAGATAATTAATTAATAATACATCTTATCATTAGTTATAATAAATTATCGTTACTAATCTAAATGACTAAAGATAAAATAAATAAAGAAAAAAATATTTACAAAATAAGTTTAGGTAAAATGATAGATTTTGTAACCATTTAAGATACGATGCTGAAATATATTGGATCATTGTTAATTGACATGTCAAATACCCGAGTTAGATTGCACCAGAGAACAGGATTTTCCGCTATATAAGATTTTCACCTTTCTATTTTAGTATTATATATTTATGATTATATATGGCTATATAGATATCTAGCAGAGATTATAGGTAAAAAAAATTTAAAACTTCTTGTATAAAATTAACATAAAAAGCTAATCATGATATATTAAACTACGTATTACGGTTGATCAAATCATGATATATTTCAATTCACTATTGGTTTCAAATAAATTAATTAAATTAAATTTAGTTACATGAATGGGGTAGTAATATAATACGGAGTATAGTGTTATTTATAAAATAATTATGGGGAAATTTGCTAAAATAACCCATTTGGGTGAAACCCTTGAACGCATAACCCCATCCTGAAAAAATTTGCAGAATTTCGGATATCCAATTTTTTGGTTCAACCGGTAGCAGGTTAGTGGGGGAGACTGGACAGTGTAAGTTTGACAGCTGGACAATTGAGAGAGGGAGAGAGAGAGACAAAAAAGTGAGGAAAAGACAGAGAGAGAGAGAGAGAGAGAGAGAGAGAGAGAGAGAGAGAGAGTCTGTGTGAGAGAGAGAGGGAGAAAATCCTGAGCAATATTGACAAGACAGGTAGAGAGAGGGAGAGAGATGGAGCAGCTAGCTACAGTAAAAAGGAGGGAGCCAATTGTTCCCACCCAGGGATGGCGCCAAAAAAAAAGGGAAAAGGGAGGGAGGAGGGGGAGGGTATATAAGTTTTGAAGAATTTCTGAGTGAAATCATTAGTTCCCATTAATGAATTGCAGGGGAAATGGAACTTGAAGAAGGGGAATGGCCGGCATGGGATTTGAAGAAAGAGGGTAGGTGTCCAATGATGTGTGGTCTATATAAGGAGATCAGAGAAATTCTGGGCGTCACTTTTATTCACAAAATCTGAAGAAAGAGAGAGAATCCATTGAAGAAAAAGCAAGTGGGCCTGGGTTCAGTAAACGGTTTACTTGTACGAAGCCACTTTTCACTGGACAGTTAAGTCGTACCCACTGGACACGTGTTGGAAGTTACTGGATATTGCTCTGGTCGGACATAAAATGGGTAAGTGTTGTCTCTATGTATGGTAAGTGTTGTTCATATGTAATTACTTCAGTAAAAATTAATTTCTGTCTCCCTATGTAATGCAACAGGGGAAAAATCATCAGTTTGTATCACTGTATTGTTTGGAGGATGGTGGGCGTGTGAAGGCGGCACTTGGGTCTTCACGGGAACAAGGAGCCAGAAAGCCATGCTGGTGGACGAAAGGATTGACTATGTAAATCTGAAGAAACAGGTGATGGACAAGTTTAATGTCGATGGAAGGAGGAATGATGTGGAGCTCACATATGTAAAGCCAAAGAAGGAAGGGTCCAGGCCGTTTGCTATCGGGGATGACGAAGACTTGGAGGCCTACAAGTTTGTAAACGGGCTGTCTGGAGAACGAAATTGGCCTATCGACCTCAATGTCTCCCTGCGACGCAAGGTTGGTGAAGACGTGCCCAAAGCACAAGGATCGACAACGGATGACTCGGACGGTGGTGGTTTGTCTCCTGCAGGCTTGGAGGATGTTGTAGTGCCGTTAACTGATCCGCCCGTGACCCAAGAAGATCACCCAAATACAGATCTCCCCTTGGGGCTTCACGGAGAAGACGAAGATTTGGGAGAAAAAATTGTCGAGGTAAACCAAAAGGATGGCCAGTTGGAATCATCGGATGTCCAGTTAACCCAAACAGCCATCCAGTTAAAAGAGACTTCTGACTAGTTAGGGATAAGTGAGGAGTTGGAGTTGGAGTTTGCGAAGAGGGAAAAGAATGCCGCCGCAGTTAAACGTGGGAAGCATGTCATATATGTCAGCAGTGACATGGAAGATGGAGCCATTGACCTTGGTAGCTCCTCCGACGAGGATGATGCAATCCCAAAAGTGGTTAAACCTGAACACGGTAGTTCTTGTCCGACGAAGTCTTGGTCATGGGATTATGAGGCGGAGCGAGTGGTGAGGGAAGTCAAGGAAGCATACGAAAGACGAAAATGGAAGTCGACCACTTCTCCGAAGCCTGCTGAAAGTGAACCAACGGTGGCGGGGAACCCATTGGATCCCAGCCAGTGCGGTATTAAGCTCCAGGAGGGACAAACGTTTCGGAGGAAGGAGGATGTGTAGGAACTCGTAGCGTAGGCGGGTCTGACTCGCTGCTTCACGACGAAGGTGAAGAAGTCAACGACGACCTTGTATGTTGTAGGGTGCGCTGCTCCCAAGTGCAAGTGGTCATGTCGGGCTTCGACTTACAAGGGAACGGGGTTATAGAAGATCCGAAAGCTTGTGGACGAGCACACGTGCTCGCTGAACGAGGCGGTCACACAAAAACGCAGTGCGTCATACACGCAGCTGGGGCGGCGCATTGTCGAAAGGTATGTGACTCAATACGTAAAACTTAATAGGACTCTTGCATAAATTCCACTTGACATATAGATATATAAACTAGACACACAACAATAGTAACTGGACAACAACCTATATACACTGACCATACGTTAATTAAAACTGGACACACAGGTATCTTAACTGGACACACAACTATCTTAACTGGACACACAACTATCTTAACTGGACACACAATTATCTTAACTGGACACACTTGTTTGTGAATGGGCACGTGCAGTTTCGGACGGTCAAAGAAGCGCCTCGATCCAGAACAAGTGCAGAGGATGATGAAGTCGCAGCTGGGGGTCACATGCAGCTACTGGAAGGCACGCCGAGCCGGGTTGAGTGCGAGGGACAACGTGTACGGAACCGACGAGGAAAGCTATCGGAGCATGTACTCGTACATGTACATGCTGGAGCAGGCCAACCCTGGGACGTACACGAGGATAGAACGCGACACGGAGGGGCGATTCAAGTATGCGTTTGTGAGTCTTGGAGCGTGGCGGAGGGCTATCCCCTACCTACGGAAGGTTTGTCCTTCCTTAATTGGAACATGACGCTCATTTACTATAAACATGACGCCCAAACTAATACGACATGACATATGTTGGAATAGACATGACACCTCTAACGCCTCAAGATGTTTATTCTCCAGGTTATATTGGTGGACGGGAGCTTCTTGAAGGGGAAATTTCGAGGGTGCTTGCTATTTGCTACTGCACAAGACGCTGACCACCACATTTACCCCGTCGGCTTTGACATGGTTGATGGCGAGAATGATGGGTCTTGGGGGTTCTTCTTCAGGCAGATGTTGCGTGTCGTTGACGACACGACTGATCTGGTGTGGGTATCTGACCGCCACATGAGCATCCTGAAGGGCATACGGGATAGCTACATATTTGCGAAGCACGGCATAGGCACATATCACTTATTTCAAAACGTCCGTTTCCGGTTCAAGTGCGTGGGCTTGCAAGAAGAGTTCATGACGATGTGTAAAGCTTACACATATGAGGAGTTCCAGGTGTTGTACGCGGAATTCTGTGCACGGGTTCCCGGAGCAGGCCAATATCTGAAGGAGGTCGGGTTCAGCAACTGGGCAAGGGCTTTCTACGCTGGGAATAGGTACAACATCACAACCACTAATAACTCCGAGTGCTTGAACTCGGTGTTCAAATATCCTAGGGATTTGCCGCTAACAGCCCTTGTAGATGTCATCCTTGAGACCGTCGGCACGTGGTTCGCCAAACATAGGAAGACAAGCGGCGAGCAGGGGAAAGTCGTAAGTGACTGGGTTGGTAACGCCATCAAAGCAAACTTAGTGCAGTCCCTTTCCATGGTCGTCAGACAGCTGAGTCCTCATGAGTTCGAGGTACGCAAGGGAACCTCCACCTGACTTGTAAAACTAACAGGACGTTTCTGCAGCTGCAGACGCTTCAACGTCGACCAGTACCCATGCGCGCACGCAATGGCAGCATCCCAATTGCACCGGACGGATGTGTACTCGCTCGCCAACGACTTGTACAAGGTAGACGCGTGTCGTGCGTGCTACAAGGACGTGATCTACCCAGTCCCATCGCGAGAGACTTGGAGGGTACCCGAGGCAATCGCCAATGAGACTTGCCTCCCCCCACTTATCAAGGTACGCCCTGGCAGGCCGAAGACATCTAGGTACCCGTCTCAATGGGAAAGGAAGTTCCCGAAAAGGCGCCGCACCTAGTAACCGACCGCCCCATACTTGGTCGATCATAAGGATATGACATGACGGGTACATATTTTGACATGACATATAATGGGTAAGACATGACGGGCACATATTTTGACATGACATATTATGGGTAAGACATGCCAGTACGTATTTCACACGTTTTGTAATCAGGGCTCACTTATTCGGAAACGTTATCGCTCCCCCTTTTACATTGAAGTATGAACTTCGCCCGTCTTTAGTTATTAAGGCTTGTTGGACCTGGGTGCAGCTGTTTCAGTTTATACATGACATGCAGTTTTATTAACTTGCTAGGTGATATTTAGGACATGACATGTTTTAATTGTGCATTTTTCACTGGAAATGCGGACGACGTAAATATATAAATGTCAACCATCGTACGACCTACATGATAACAGAGTTTCAAAAACAACTTCACATCATAGTTTCAAAACCTGAGCCCTAGGTTTCCCAAAACGACACACCAACTCAAATTAAATTAAATTTGTTCTAAGAAAGAACTACGGATGATTTGATCCCGTCCAAACGGGTACGTCGGTAGCTCGACATAAAGCTTATTGCTCGTCGAGTACAATCGTCAATCCAAAAAAATCAAATCGGTTCGTTTAGAACTACGTAAAGACTTGACGCCTCTCATCGACTACGTAGGTAACCCGATATTAAATTCTAAAAATATATCGGGTACAGTCGTCAACCTCTAAATTCTCCTAAATGAACATGCGGTCAAAACCAAACAAATTAAATTTCTCTCGTTTAGAACTATGGGTGATTTGATTCTCTTCTAAGAGATGCGTAGGACACTCGAGACAAAGCCAAGGCTCGTCGAGTTCAATCGCCAAACACAAATTCAAATTGTCCATGTCGACTCGATACAAAGCTTCTGCTCGTCGAGTTTAATCATCCCTCTCAAATGATCTCACGATCAAACCCAAATACAAATTGTCTTTTATCCCGAACTACGGTGACTTGATTCCACCAACAAGTGGATACGTAGGAAATTCGGTGTAAATCAAGTTCTCACCGAGTCCAGTCACACCTAAACTTTCAAACAAATTTCCTCAAATTCACTATCGACTCCAAGTCGTCCCAAATATCAAATTTCCATCAAATCCAAAGTGTCTCCTCCAACTTGATATAAAGCTTTCACTCGTCGAGTTCGGTCACGACAAAAACATCAAAAACCAAATACCAAATTCAAATTTGTCTTTTTCAAGAACTACGTGTGATTTGATCCCTTCCAAAAGGGTACGTAGGAAACTCACAAACGAGTTCAATCACGATCCTCAAATTGACCTTTAAGTCAAATCTCAAATCAAAACAAATCACACGCCACATCAAAGCCAAATCGTTTTCTATGCAAATGATATACAGGTTACCTGAGTTACCCTTCCGAAAAGGTGGGCTTAGGTTACTCGGGTGGAATGTTGTAAGAGTTACCCTTCCTAGAAGGTGGGCTTGAGCTTCATCCTATGATGCATATAAGAAAACGAAACCAAATCCACAACACTCTGAACTACGTAAGGCTTGATTCTCTTCCAAGAGATACGTAGGCAACCCGCTAAAACTCGGGTGCAGCCCAAATCACCAAAACCACCAAAATCTTGGTATCGATACGACTTCGCATCAAGAGGATAACCAAAAGGGGTCGAACTCAAATATTAACAATCAAATAAAATGTGTTGTACGATTATTGCGCATTTTTGTAGAACAGGCATTAGCATCCCTAAATAAGTGAGGCCAAAAGAAACCTACTTCTAAAACTTTCCTAACAGTCATTTGAGGACCAAAGTGGCCTCCACATTCATGAGCATGACAAAAAGTAAGGACAGATTGTACCTCATTGTCCGGCAGACACCTCCTGATTACCTGATCAGCACAATGTTTCCAAAGGTAGGGGTCATCCCAAACATAGAAGTGATAGTCATGTCGAATCTTGTCTTTTTGAGCTTTTGTGAATTTCGGTGGAAATTCTCCCGTGACCAAGAAATTCACCATATTGGCAAACCAAGGTCGAGGAGTATGGACACCCATCAACAATTCAGGAATATCAGGACTTACCTCGTCGGATAGGAAGGAAAAAGACTGAACGGGGGCCTGAACAGCTTGCGGCGGACGCCGCATATTTGCTGCGGGCGCAGCATCATTGATTGGTTGTGGGCGCCGCAAGGGTGTGGCGGGCGCAGCATCCTCCATTTTTGTACTTTCCTGCAGCTGCAAAGAGAGGGTGTGAGTTATATAAAATAGTGTATCGTCAGGGAACTCACCGTGAATGGGTCTTTGATCTACCGGCTTGTCCTCTCCTTGGACGACTCTGCTGAGGTGGTCCGCTACTAAGTTTTCTTCACCTTTCTTATCTTTGATTTCAATGTCAAATTCACTCAAAAGGAAAATCCAACGAATCAATCTTGGTTTTGCTTCTTTCTTAGTCAATAAATAGCGAAGAGCAGCGTGATTAGTGAAGACAATTACCTTAGCTCCTAGGAGATATGAGCGAAACTTCTCCAGTGCAAAGACCCCAGCCAGGAGCTCTTTCTCAGTGGTTGAGTAGTTTCTTTGCGCTCCATTCAGAGTCATGGAGGCATAGTATATGACATGAGAGCTCGTTCCTTCCTTTTGTCCCAAAACAGCCCCCCACAGCATAGTCGCTAGCATCACACATAATCTCAAAAGGTTGAGACCATATGGGTGCTTGAATTATAGGAGCGCTAGTCAAGCGACCTTTAAGCTCATCAAAGGATGCTCTACATCTGTTATCAAAGTCAAAAGCCACTTCCTTTTTCAGTAAATCACAAAGAGGTGCAGAAATCTTAGAAAAATCCTTAATAAACCTGCAATAGAACCCTGCGTGGCCTAAAAAGGAGCGAATTTCGCGCACATTGGTGGGGTAAGGTAGAGACTGAATTACATCAATCTTAGCCTTATCCACCTCAAGACCCCTTCTAGACACAATATGACCCAAAACAATGCCTTGCTCAACAATAAAATGACACTTTTCAGAGTTAAGGACTAAGTTGGTGTCTACACACCGCCTAAGCACAAGTGACAAATGATGCAAGCAAGTATCAAAATCATCTCCATGCACAGTGAAGTCATCCATAAATACTTCTATAAAGCGCTCTACATACTCAGAATATATGCTTACCATACACCATTGGAAAGTCCCAGGTGCGTTACATAGCCCAAAAGGCATTCTGCGATATGCAAAAGTGCCAAAGGGGCATGTAAATGTCGTTTTTTCTTGATCCTCCGGTGCTATTGGTACCTGAAAATATCCTGAGTAGCCATCTAAAAAGCAATAAAAGGAGCGGCCGGCAAGGCGCTCAAGCATTTGATCAATAAAGGGAAGGGGGGAATGGTCTTTGCGAGTAACTGCATTCAATTTTCGATAATCAATTCAGACTCTCCATCCAGTTTGTACCCTGCTAGGGATCAATTCACCATCCTGATTCTCAACAACAGTAATACCTCCCTTCTTAGGGACAACCTGAGTAGGACTCACCCATTTGCTGTCAGATATGGGAAAGATCATACCTACCTGAAGGAGCTTCAGCACCTCCTTCTTCACTACTTCCATCATTGGCGGGTTGAGTCTCCGCTGAGGTTGTCTAGATGGTTTGGCATCATCCTCCAATAGTATCCTATGCATGCAGAGGGTAGGACTGATGCCCTTAATGTCTGCTATCGTCCATCCTAACGCCTCCTTGTTCTCCTTTAGAACAGTCACCAATCGCTCCTCCTGTCCAAATGTCAATTTGTTAGAAATAATGACAGGCAGAGTATCATTTTCACCAAGAAAAGCATATTTAAGGTGATTAGGAAGTTGTTTCAATTCAACATCAGGCGCTTGGATAATAGATGGAAGAAGCTTTTCAGAAGGAATGGTCAACTCGATGCGGTCTCCCCTTGGTGGCACATAGGTGGGAGATCGATGGTCTAAAGCTACTATAGCCTCCTGCAAATCAGATGACAATACATAATCTCTAGCAATTTCATCTATAGGAGCCTGTAGATCAACTTCCATCTCATCAACACACTTCAAATCAAAACAATCTTGTGCCATAGTATCAATAATATCCACAAAGCACAGAGAAGGATCATCAGATGGAAATTTCATGGAATCATAAATATTATATTCAACTCTTTGACCATCAAATTCCATAGTAAGAGATCCTGAATAGACATCTATCTTAGTCCTAGCAGTTTTCAAAAAAGGTCTGCCCAACATAATAGGGCCTTCATTGTTACCAGGACCCATGTCAATCACAAAGAAATCAGTAGGGAATATCAAGTTGTCAACCATAACCAAGACATCTTCAACAATCCCTTTCGGGTAGATAGTAGATCGATCAGCAAGTTGAATTACTACCCTAGTATCATTCAGAGGTCCAAACCCCAAAGCATGATAAACATTAGAAGGTAAAACATTAATAGATGCTCCTAGATCTAACATGGCTTTGTCAAATTTAGTATCACCTATCACACATGGAATGGCAAACATACCAGGATCACTACACTTCTCAGGCATACGCTTTTGAAATACAGCAGTGACATGTTCGCTTACCTTCACCTTTTGCTTACCTTTTAGCTTCTGGTTCCGCTTGATAGTGCAAAGTTCCTTCAAGAATATATTTAGCATATCTAGGAATGCTTTTGATCAAATTAAGTAAAGGGATGTTTACCTCACACTTACTGAATGTCTCAAATATTTCCTTGTCATTCTCATACCTCCGTGTATCCTTCAAGGCTTCCGGGAAGGGCGGAATTGGCTTTTGAGTCTCCATAGGTAAGGATGAAGAAGGGGGAGAAGGAGAAGAGAGAGGAAGAGGGGAAGAAGAAGGAAGAGGATTACCTGACACCGAGGCGGCGGCGGATCCACTGGTGGCGGGCGCCGCAAGGTGCTGCGGGCGCAGCAAGATTGATTGGCCGCGGGCGCCGCAAGGTTGCTGCGGCCACCGCACAGTGTGCGTCCCGTCATCTTCTTCTATTATTTCTATCTCCTCGTCCATTATTTCCTCCTCACCCTTTTGAGGTGTGACAACCAGTAATTGCTTGCCACTCCTGAGTGTTACAACACTGACATTCTCCTTCGTTGGATTCTCGATGGTCTGTGATGGAAGCTTTCCTGAATTGTTTGCCTCCTTAGCACTTAAGATTTGAATGAGCTGACTCATTTGATTCTCAAGATTTGTCATCCGTTCGGATTGTTGCTTTTCTAGATTTGCCATCCGCTCTGACTATTGTTTATCATTCTTTAAGACCAATCGTGACAGTTTCTGTAGTGGATCTTCATTATCCTCATTTGATTGTTGTTGACCTCCCTATCGAGTTTCATATTGTTGTTGAGGCCTTGCCTGTTGCCCCCCTTGCTGATTGAAAGAGGCTTTATAGTTCCCATAGCCTTGCTGATAGCCTCTGTTGTAATTGTTGTTGTTGAAATACCCAGGATTTCCATAATTGCCTTGCCTAGGCCTTTGTTGAGCGAAATTCCCAATGGCATTCAAATAAAAATTAGGATCTTGTAGAAGCGGGCACATGTCCATAGGATGAGTGTATTCATTGCAAAGACCACATGCCTTCAGTTGTTGATGAGTTCTATCAATAACCAATTGTTTCATCATCTCCTTTACCTCGGCCATATCAGTCTGATGTGCAGCCACAGGAGCATCGACAGCGAGTACACCCCTAGCACGAGGGCTCTTATTGAACTTTCTGGAGCCCTCAGATAGCTCCTTAAACACATCCCAAGCTGCGGCAGGCATCTTGTTCAGCGTGTTTTCTCCACAAGCAGAATTCACTGTTTTGCGCTCCATATCAGTTAACCCATTAAAGAGAAAGAGCACTAGATCCTTTTGAGAATACCCATGGCATGGGCAGCTAGCGCTGAGCTTCTTGAAGCGCTCAAAGTACTCATGTATTGACTTTGTCGTGTACTGCTCAATGCTGCTGATTGACCTTTTCAAAGCATTGAGCTTTGTTGCAGGGAAATACATCTCTAAGAAGACTCTCTTCATCTCAGCCACAGTAGAAACAGATCCAGGTGGCAGATAGAAGAACCATTCATTTGCCTCATCCTTCAAAGAGAAGGGAAAAGCTCTCAGCTTGATTTGATCTTCAGTTACATTCTCTGGTTTCATCCCAACCACCACCGTATGGAACTCAGACAGATGATTGTGAGGGTCCTCCCCACTCAACCCATGGAATTTGAGTAGAAGATGAACTACCCCAGACTTCAGCTCAAAGTTGACAGCAACCATGCCATTGTTTAATAAGCCCATGTCCTGATACTTCTTATAAACTTAACAGCAACCATGCCATTGTTTGCAATCAGGATGTTGCAGATTGGTTTCTTCCTTCCAAGTGCAAAGCAAAACTCGTCCACTATAGGCAATGCAACAGGCTTCCTGATAGGAACTACTGCATTTATGTAACTATTACTAACAACAACTACAACAGCCATGAGCGTGTAATCGTCGCCTGTGAACGAGCACATTAATGAATTTAGTATCGCTTATTGAAAGTGAACTAACGAACTCAACCTTTTGTGCAGGAGATGATCAATAAGCAGAAGATAAGAACTAGAGGATTTAGTTATTAGAAGAAGTCAACACTAGAACTAGAACTAGAGAATCTAGTTGGTAAAGAATAACTATATGCATCTTCATATAACTTGCATTGTTATCTACAGTTAGAGCACCTACAAAAGAGCTAGAGGATCTAGTTTCAAGGGTTTTATCATTCTACCAGCAATACAATGTAAATATTACACATCACAAACTCAGTGAAGAAACAACATGTGCTATGAGCTGATTACAGACAATGCGTATCAGGAAAAATAAAAAGATGAGACAAGAGACTCAGTAGTACATGTGACGGAGGGAAAACCTATCGTTGATCCGCCAAAGAAAACTCAAACCTATAGCAAGTGTAGCGATAAGCAAGAGGTCGATCCACAGGGAAAATTATAACTCAAGTATGATTTTAATGCCAATTAAAGTAACCAAAGAGGGGGGTTTTGAGTGTAAAAGTTTCGCCTTTTATCAAAGCAAAGTAAATAAAGCAAAGCAAATGAATTTGGTTTTTAGACACTTTGGAGAAGCAATTCAACCTACAATTTTTCACTTTATTGGATTGAAGGGATCATTGTAACTTCTTCTCATCCTATTAAGTTTCCTATGAATGCCCTTGTCTCGACCGAATATAGTTACTAGTCCAACCCGTCCTAGCAACCCTTATCAATCGAACAGTCCCTAAAGAAGGATTTAACCCAATTGATAGCTTTAAGTTCAGAGATTAGCCAAGGTATTTGCAGTCCCTAAAGAGGGATTTAACAACACATTCAACTTCATACTCATTCAATTAGTTCAACCAGCCCTAAAGGAACAAGTTTGCCACTTAGGTTAAGGTTCACAACCAGGAATCTACAAAACCTTAGTAATTGAATTGATCTAACAAGTTGGCCAGACAAGATAGAACAAAACAATAAACAATCAAGCACAAAGAAGTTGAAGCATTCAAATATAGGAAACAAGGAACGAGAATTAGAAACTCACAATCAATCCAAATAATGCTTCAAATTACAGGCAGAATAGATGAGTTTAGTTCCTCATGGAAGACATCGCTCAAAATCTCTAAAGTGTCTGATGAATGAATAAAAGAGAAGTGTTGAAAATAACATAAAACTTGGCCTTTTAAAACATCCAAAGTCGGCCATAAAATAAAGTAATAGATCTAGGGTTTTTTTTTAATATTCAAAACGACGCGCATCTGCGCTGACGACCAATGCTGCGGGCGCAGCATAGGTGCTGCGGCCGCGGCATCTCTTTTGCCGTGTTTTCTTGTTTTCCTTTGCGGGTATCTCCTCTTGTCTTGCATCTTTCCTTCCTTGTTTCTTCCAATGTTTCTTGTGTTCCTCTTCGAGATATTGCATCTCCCAAATGTGTTCCGATTCAATCTGCGAGATAAACACAAATTTGCGCAGAATCCGAACTCTTCTAAAATAATCACAAGATGCAATTTAGCAACAAAGTATGAAAGAAATGCAACCTAACTAAACTAAAAATGCCTATAATGCCTATCTAAAATATGCATTATCAACATGATAGAAACCAATTGCATTAGACATATTAAACTGAGATCATAAAAGGATCAACATTAGATTGAGATCATGAAAGTAGGCATGACATTAGACACAATATATTCAAATCAAAAGGCATCAATACTGCCAATGACCCATCTGCTAATCACTAAACTATGCACACAAAAGATCAAATTGAAACTATTTTAACTGTATTTGCAAAGTCCAGGGTGAGTTAGAATATGTTAATCACTAAACAAATGCAGAGAGGAGAAATCAATAACCATTAGCCCCACTTTTTTAAGAAGATAAAGAGCAAATCGATCACAATTACATTGAGTTCTTCATAGCCCCAATTTCCGACGATGACCATTAGCCCTAGTTACTCAGCTGTTTATTTACACTTGGACTCGGTCTCCTGATCTCGACTACTTAGCACGCCTACATTTGTCCTGTTCTTCTAAAATTCCCTAGTTAATTCTAGCCTTAGCACAAATGGCACCCTTCCAAAATTCTAGTCCTAACGTGTATCTCAACTCCAAAAAATACAAAGAGAATAATTGCATCAACACATCAAAACCTAGAGCTCCATTAGGGTTCTTCATCCCATGGTCACCAATTGCAGCCCGGAAGCCCTAATCTTGATCATTGCCTCTAGAGGGGTGAAGCTTCCCGAAAGAGACGAGTAAGAGGGAGGAGCAAAGAGCACGGGTACATCGCTTGTTGAGTCGGAGTGCTGGAATCGAAAATCGTGGGGATAGTCGGTGAGAGAGCAGAGAATCGAAGGCGGGGAGAACTAAAGCATCGTCGTCGCCGCCCGAGTCCGCTTCTTCTTTGAAGGTTCGATAATATAAAACTAAGTAATATAGAAATACTCTAGAAGGGGGGTTGAATAGAGTATACCGGATTTTCGCAGAAAGTCTCAAGACTTTTGAAGCTCGTGCCAAAACCCTTGAGATTAGACTTAATCTTTTCTCTGAAAACCTGAATCACAAAGTTAAACAATTCGAACCAAGTGCGGAAATAAGGTAAAGCAGTAAATACAGGACTCGATGAATTGTTTACGAGGTTCGGCACGAACTTGGCCTACGTCCCCGCCTAGGGTTCTTCCACAACCCTAGGATTCAACAGGCTTTATTGATTCACAAATCTTAAGATCCTAATAGCTCACCGAGAAGCCTCTCTCCTATACAATTGCAATCTAGTCAACTCACGTTCCCTTGGAGTCCTAGATCAATCTAGAAGAGCCCCACCTCTCTCAGCTATCTAGTACAATCCTCTTACTCTCGAGAATCAATAGCCTAGTGTTCACTTCCTGAGTTACAAACTCTCGAGTATAACACTATAACTGAATATATCCTATAAGCTCACTTTGTAACTCTAAAATGCTTTGAAATGAAATAACAGACTCTTAGGACAAGCAGAGAGCACAAGAAGACAGATTTCTCTTGAAGGCTTGGAGTGTATCAAAGGCTCGTGTTCAATGAATGTGTGTCTTCTGTCTTCATCTTCATTCTCTTTATATTGAGACAAATCGGCGCCAAGGATCTTCTCCAACGGCTAGTCTAGATTATGGCTTGAGCTGGATCTTCTATCTTTGGAAACTTCGAAGGCCACAATCTTTCCGATTTGAATCTTCTCAAGTTGTATCACTAGGAAGGAAATAATTCGAAAATACTTCCTGAAATGTTAGTTATGTAAATAATAATATAATGGAAGTATATAATAATATTTCGAACATAATAACATATAGAACATGTTTTGTATTTCATCAACACTGTTAAAGCTCCAAGACCTTTGACACAGACAAGCTGTCAAGGCCTTTGAAACTTATTCCGATTTTCATCAAGGGAGGGAGTTATCATTCTTCTTGGCTTCGAATCAACAAGGCGGAGGTATGGCGCGGAAGGGGGTTGTGTATGTAGGTCGACTCCTGGCGGCTGCCTTCTGGTTCGGCCGGACTTCGACACCGAAGAGAGGAAATCTCAAAGACTCAAAGAGAGAGAGAGAGAGCAGAGAGATTGAGAGAGGATGAAAACGCTGACGCTTCTGTGGATCTCGAGCTCAGGTGTGAAGGAAGAGCAGCTCCATCCAAATCCGAGAGAGAGAGAGAGAGAGAGAGAGAGAGAGAGAGAGAGAGAGAGAGAGAGAGAGAGGAAATTGAGAGGAAGATTGGGCTTTTTTTTAAGGAGCCCGTGCCCCAAAACCACACATAGACCCATTTTCACTTTAAGCTAAATTTTCACTTTAAGCCCCATTTTCATTTGAACCTTTACCTATGTATATGTATATATATAGGAATTGGATCAAATGAAAATGATTCTTAAATGAAAATACATTAAGATGAAAATGGGCCTATTTCTCAGGTTGGACCGCGGAACTGCTCATTAACTAAATGTCTGCTCTGGCCCGTATCTCTTTCCTCTTTACTCCGTTGAATATGATTTATCTCCCTTTCTCTCGCACTCGCCATTCTCTCCTTTCGCTCGCTCGCACTGGCCACTGTCGCCTCTCCTCGCCGACGTTCACCACCGCCATAAGCTTCGGCTTGCAGCAGCTCCCGCACCAACTACCTCCTCGAGTGTTGTAGGAGGAAATCAAGTTCAAAATATAATAAAATAAATCAAACCAGATTATGCCCACGCAAATGATTACAAGACTCCCTTCCTATGCAGTAGTGGGAAGTCAGGATCGATCCACGAGGAAGCGTGTCAGCGGATCTCAGGTAGCTGTATATCTCACAGACAGAAAAGCAAAAAGACATAAAGAAAGACAGAAATAACAAAGCGAAAGCAGAAAAAAAGCAAAGCAGCTGAAACTGTAAATTGCAAATTCTCGAACACAGAACTCAGATTTTCAACGAAATAAATCAATATATTAAAAGACTTCCAAAGCCAGGGTATCAACACCACAACGATAACCATGCAAGGTAACACATAAAGGCATAAAAGATCATGCTTTCCATCAAATAACTTTCGTTATTAACAAATAGGGATATAGAGGCTTTCGCATAAACCCTAATTGTTACTAACCCTTTTCACATAATTAACCCAAGTTGTATTAAGATCACTTTCGCTTCAATAACACAAACAAGGATCACCTTCAACTCTCGCAAAAGAATCATGCTCATAGGGATAGAAGAAGAATCGCATAAAAAGATTGTACCTTTACCGTATCACCTTACATGGCCACCGTCGGGCTCACCCCAGCCCCAGAAGTGGGTGGACTACTCGCTCTTCATCGCAATAGCAGACATCTTTGATGAAAAAGAACTAACTTGCATTAATAAACTCAAACTTACAACCTCTTCTCCTTCTCTCTCTATGTAACTAATTGTCTCTGAAATTGAATTGATAAAATCCAGCCCCTAAGGCTTTATTTATAGGCTTCCAACCCTTGCTAATCAAGGTAAGAAAGTCTATCTATATCTATATCTACTTTATCTTATAACATAAAGATAAAACATGGAATAAAAGAATTAAATCAACTACGATTATATCTAAAGTAGATAAATATCTTCTCCTCTTGATAGCTCTTGATAGATCTTGATGGAATTTGATCTCGAAAATATCTCCATTGGATTCGGGATAGAAACTTAACAAGAAGTCGGTTAAGCTCGGAATCCGCCGCCGTGGGTCCAATCGATATTGACTTGGTTAAGTCGATATTGACCTAGTTAAGTCGATATTCACCTAGTTAAGTCGATATTGACCTATGCTTCCTCGGTTTCTCTTCAGCTGGTCGATATTGGCTTCCTGGGGCAATATCGAGTGGGATGTTGGTCGATATCGACTAAGTGAAGTCGATATCGAGTAGAATCTTCAGCTTCTTTCTGTCCTGACTCGGTTTTGGAAGATAATGAGTCGATTTTTGGTCGATATTGACTTACTGAGGTCAATATCGACCTGCCCTTTTTTCTTCACTTCTTGCTTCTGGCTCCATATCGGTTTGACTTTTGATTTTTCGACCAGATTGAGTCGATATTGACTAGAATGAGTCAATATTGACATGTGCTCAGTTTCTCGTTCTGTGCACAGCTTCTCGTTCTGTTCTTTTAACGCACTTTCCTGAGCCCCCGTTCATCGGATTGACGCATATGAGCATGCGTTGGAAAGCTCTTTTCGAGGGCTACAACTCTCATGAAGACATCAGAACTTGACTTAGAATGATGAATGCCAAAACATGGCCTTTTATCCGGTTGCACCATCCTTAGCTTCTTCATGAGTGTTCCTTTAAGCTCCAAAGTGCGTCCGATTTCTACGAATTTGAACAAAAACTAGTGTAGACTCTATAATTTGGCAATTAAGCATAAACTACATAGATTCTGTATAAATCGAACCCAAATGCATGAAATGCATGCAGAAATCGATATAAAAGTATATATAAAACATGGCATAAAACTTGGACATCATTGAGTTCGCCAACAGGCCCGCAGAAGCCCTCCCTTGCCTCGCCAACAGCTCTGCCTCGCCAAGCAAGCCACATCAGCCCGACCACCGCCCTTCTTCCTCCTTTTCCTTTGAGTGCTCAATCCCGATTCTTCCTCTTCCCTTTGTGCTACACAATTACGGTATGTATCCTCACTTTTAGATCTCTTTTTACTCTGATTTTTCCCACACGTTTATATTGTCCATTTTAATTTGGGAAATTTCAATTGTTAGGGTTTGATTGGAATCGATTTGGGGAAATTGGGGTTTTGTGATTTGTGCTAGGTTGGGGCTGTATTGCTAGAGCTCACTTTGGAGATTTAGAGGCGGTTTTGATCAACTTTGGGGTTGCTTTCTTCTATCTGCAATGGCTGAGAACAAGGAGCTTTTTGGGGCTGACTTTGAACATTTCTGTTGCTATGCTTGTGGTTGTTGTTCGGAGATGCCATCCTTTTTCGATCGAAGGCGTTATCCCTGAATTCAGGCCACATTTCACCAAATTCGTGGCTATGTGGATGTTTAAGCTACTGCTATAGATTTGTGGTAAGCTCTCATGTTCATTATATATATATATTCCTTAATTGGCATATTAATTAGATGAAAAGCTAAGGACTTAAGTTATGTGAGTGTGCAGGTAGTTGTTGGGCATTTGCAACAGTGGCAACAATCGAGGGGATCAACCAGATCAAAACAAAGCATCTTGTGTCGTTATCCGAGCAAGAGCTCGTAGATTGTGACTCGAGCAATGAAGGTTGCAATGGAGGATTATTCGAACATGCTTATGATTTCGTGAAGAAAAAATGGAGGAATTGCTGCTCATAATTTCTATCCATGCTTGGCCAAGAAACAAACCTGTAACATCACCAAGGTTAGTGATCATTTAAGGCTATTCATATATATATATATATATATATATAGGTAAAGGTTCAAATGAAAATGGGGCTTAAGATGAAAATATGGCTTAAAGTGAAAATGGGTCTATTTTATTGGGTTGGGCCGCGGATCCACTCACTTTTATAACAAAAAAAAGGCCCTCGCTTCCTATATTTCTTCATTGGCTCTTCAGCACCACCATATCCGCACTTCTGCTTCCGGTTGTTCTTCCTCACTCTCCCCTCTCCCATCACCTGCCCATCTGTTTCAATTGGAGTCGCAAGGAAGATGGCAAGTATGATTCGGTGGAACAGAGGACATCCAAGCACCCTCGGTGTTGCAGGTCTTACACCTGACCTCGCCGGCTCACCATCATCGAATTCGAAGTAGGCGTCGGCGTTTGGTGCTGCATCTTGATCACCGGAGATCGCGTGATGGAGGGTGGATACCATTACAGAGAGCTCTTGGTCTTCAGTCAACCGATTTCCGTTGTCCCCGACGCGCCACCAGCAACCATTGAAGAAGAACTTTGAAACTGGTACTATAGCACCACCCTTCTTCCTCCTTTACCTTTGAGTGCTCAACCCCTATTCTTCCTCTTCCCCTCCTACACAATTACGGTATGTATCCTCACTTTTGGATCCCTTTTTACTCTGATTTTTCCCAGACGTTGATATTGTCCATATTAATTTGGGAAATTTTAATTGTTAGGGTTTAGTTGGAATCGATTTGGGGGAATTGGGGGATTTGTGATTTATCCATATCAAAGGAGTAGATACCTGTCCTGATTGTCCACCATCTAAAAGCGTTGTTGGAGATGGTTGTCAAGAGAAAATCTAATGAAGCGTTCAAGCTTCTGGCTGCCTGCGTTCAAGCGCTGTTATTCGACTGTTACATTTCCCTGCCCAAATAACATCGGTGTACTTGTTGAGAAATGCGCTTCATTTTTACAAAGCTCCCATGAAATTTGTTCTTCTGGATTTTTGTTTGCAACGCTTTCTTTTAATTTACTATTATATACTTAGCTCTCTCTGTAGGAAATATTTTCTTTTAATTTTCAGTGAAAGCCATGAGATGATTTAAGTTGGTAATGGTTTCGGTAAATGGTCGCATTTGACCTGTTACTGCATCAATGTTTTTCTGGATTTTTGCTTGCAACGTTTTCACCCATTGAATTTGTTCTTCTTTGGATTAAATTTATAGATGTAATGCGATTCGAACGGTTAAAAGGGATCTCCATTCACATAGTTTAAAGTAGCTACCGAATTCACATTCATTTCAACCCAATCATCATATATCTGCATCAGCAAATGCAATATTTAGCAGCATCTGTTCTGCAATTCCATACATTCAGCAAAGGAAGAAGTTTAATGTGCTTTCTTGATTGCTTCAACCCAGGTTCCTATACCAGCATCAATTCGATTCAACAGAGGGGTGTACATATCACAGAAATGGCTTCAGCTTCTTGGTTTGATAAATTCATCTAGTCATTCCATAAACAAATTCAAATGTGTAGTTACATTTTTTTTGTTTGCTCTGATGTAGTCCTCTTTTTGTTCCAATTCAACAGTCAAATCTCTCTATATGAAATTCCCCCAAATACTCCCACATGAATTTATGTAAATTTGGCTAGATCTCCCATGTAGTTTTCGACAGTAAGAAAAATCACGTTGCGGGGACCTCTGTTCACTTTCAATGCAACCCAAGCATAAAATCCAAAGCTTGCCAACATCTCTTCATTTGTGCTAATTTTAGAACTTAAATGTGCAATTTTAGTTTGAAAAAGTGCAAATATAAAAATAAAGAGTTCAAATTTAGAACTCAAATGTTCTTGGCTATTCGGTGTGTGTGATGCAATTCCGACTAATTCCCCATCAATAAGAAGACAACGGTTTTAAAAAAAAGCGTGGACTCCACGTACTAAAGCAATAATAAGATGATGAAGTGCAAAAATAAGATGATGAAGTGTTAGAATAAAATGATGAAGTGCAAGAATAATAAAATGAAGTGCGCGAATAAGATTCTGAAGTGCACAATTAAGATTATAAAGTGCAAAACATCTCTTCATTTGTGCTAATTTTAGAACTTAAATGTGCAATTTTAGTTTGAAAAAGTGCAAATATAAAAATAAAGAGTTCACATTTAGAACTCAAATGTTCTTGGCTATTCGTTGTGTGTGATGCAATTCCGACTAATTCCCCACCAATAAGAAGACCACAGTTATTAAAAAAAAACGTGGACACATACTAATGCAATAATAAGATGATGAAGTGCAAGAATAAGATGATGAAGAGCAAAATTAAGATGATGAAGTGTTAGAATAAAATGATGAAGTGCAAGAATAATAAAATTAATTGCGGGAATAAGATTCAGAAGTGCACGATTAAGATTATAAAGTGCAAAATTACGATGATGAAGTTTAAGAATAATAATATGAAGTGCATGAATAAGATTTTGAAGTGCACAATTAAGATTATAAAGTGCAAAAATAAGATGATGATGTGCAAGAATAAGATTAGGAAGTGCATGAATAAGATTGTGAAGTGCACAAATAAGATTATAAAGTGCATAAATAAAACGATAAAGTGCAAGAATAAAATGATTAAGTCTATGAATAATAATATGAAGTGCATGAATAAGATTATGAAGTGAAATAATAAAACGATGAAGTGCAAGAATAAAATGATGAAATGCATGAATAAGATTATAAAGTGTAAGAATAAAATGATGAAGTGCATGAATAATATTATGTAGTGCATGAATAAGATTATGAAGTGCAAGCAGAAAACAATGAAGTGTAAGAATAAAATGATGAAATGCATGGATAAGATTATAAAGTGTAAGAATAAAACGATGAAGTATATGAATAATTCATATGAAAATGAGTTTAATTCCTCGTTCTTTCAAAATTTAAGCAAGATTTCAGGCAAGCACAACATTCCTAATCAAAAGTTTAGAGATTAAAAAAATAGTGCAAGGCTGATACTATAAAGTGCAAGCCTAATATTATAAAGTGCACATATTAGATTTTAAGTTTAGGGAGAACCAAATTAGATTTTAGTTTGAATGTGCAATTTTAGAACTTAAATGTACAATTTTAGTTTGAAAAAGTGCAAATATAAAGCTGAAAAGTGCAATTTTATAACTCAAATGATTTTTTTGCATCTACTGTCATGCAAACGGAGAAGAAAAGTGCTCGGTTTCAATTAGAAAATTCATAACTTCTTCTATAGATTACAGATTTCATATTTCAACAAATATTACAGATTTGTAGCAAAAATTACAGATTTTTCAGAAAATATTCCATATTATAGATTTCAGTCTTTACTACAGATTTTTAAAATTACAGGTTTGACAGATTATATATTTTACAGATTTGCTGAAAATATGTGTACACAATCGACAAGAAGGGATGATGAAGCAATTGAAGAATCTCCCTCTCCATCTGTGCTCGGTGCAGCTTCTTCCTGGCAGCAAGAGAAGCATTGTCCATAACCTTCATGGTGAAGAAGCCTCACATTCCCACTTGGTGGCAAGGAAGTATCCCAAACACATCCCTTCTCAGAATCTATGGGAAGAGAAGCCTCTATGTTCTGAAACACAGATTTTTCAGCAAAGGGACTATAAACTTACAAAACTTGCATCACCGTGTACGGTAATTACTAGATCTGTCCCATCTTCAGGATCCCTTGCCACAAGAAGCGAGCATCTTTGATTAGATGTCAGATCCTGTGAAAAATAAATTTTCAAATTTTAGCTTATAACATTAAGAAATGTCAAATGTGAAACAAGGACAGGAGATCACAAGGGAACCATCAATAAGGCAATGTAACACGAAGCAAGGGAAGCATATATTGCTTCTATATAATATGATTCTAAAAGCACTCGGAAACATAGCCAAACAAAAGTAACTTTCATGTTTGTTTTGGTACACAAATTACCAAGAAAAGCAAGGCTACAACCAATGCTCTTATATGGTTGGCAGTTTCCACTACATAAGATATGAGGAAATATTTGAGACTTGAGTAATAGAGTACGCATCATTAAATTTTCCACCGATTGCACAATAAAAAAGAGTTGCAAGGACAAAAGATTTAGAATTTCAGTTTATCCAAACTACCATTTTTAACACTTCTCTAGGAATTTGAACAGGCTTCATAACTCACCTAATAATCCAGGCTCCACCAGCTACAAATGCAACAACTGGCTTTGGTCCATTGATGTTCTTGTGAAGGTAGATATCCTATGCAAGAAAGAAAAATGATAAGAAAAATGATAATTTTAGATGATAAGAAAACCTATACACTTGTGCTCCTATGTATGCAAGAAATATTAGATACTTAACACATCTTAACTACTCTTATATACTTAAGGTCTTAGTTTCTATGAAAAGAGTCATATCTCATTTATCAAATCATTTTCTCAAAAACTATTTAATCAATTATATTCAAAGAGTAACCAAAGTAATTCAATATTTTTGAGACATCAAGTTAAATTCACTTCTAGCTAAAGCTCACAGCAATTCAAGATCGTGAAACACTGCAAGCAAGATCACAATATAACAACAAACATCTTTTATATCTTATGCACTATCCAACCCACTTACTGAATACACCAAATTAGTTATTTCCATTTGTTAATCAATTTAACTCCATTACACTTCAACAAGTTCAACCATAATTCGTGTATTAATTAACATAGTTAAATGGAAGCCTTTATGAATCGAATGACTTCGTTCCCATTTTATCTGCTTCAAATTCAAGTATCCAAAATCAAAACCCAACCGATAAACCCATTAAATCAGTAGTTGAAATCCATAATCTAAGCTAATTTGATTTAGGGAAAGAGACCCAAGAATTATACCCCAGGTTCCCATCGAAGGCTGAGGGGGAGGATTCGAAGTTAGGCTTCGGATCTGGTGGATAGGTACACTACGTCGGTCTTGTGTTAACATCTCTTATGGTGTTAAGTGTTAACAAATCTGGACCATTGATTGAATGAAATGAGTGGTTGAGATTATTTGGTAATTTTGGCTTTTTCTTTAATTAAAAATTAATGGGACTCACCTCTTTCCTTCCCCACTTGCTGACTTACGTGTGTGTGTTACTTTTTTGGCTTTTTTTTTGCCTAACGCTTTTTTTGATTGGGTAACATTGTTTTTTTTGTGTAGTGCACTGTTTGAACTATTCACTAAGATCATATTAATTTAGCAACTATTCGCTAGAGTTGATCAATTTAGCAACTATTTGCTAGATTAATAGTAATTATTCGCTAAGTTGATAGTAATTATTCGCTAGGTTGAAAGAATATATAAATGTAATTCTTGATTTACCGCATCTAATTACCCACGTACCTATGAATAATGCCTTATTATCAACGAATAGTTACTATAGACTTGTCGAATAGCAAAAGAGTTGATCAATTTAGCAACTATTCGGTAGATTAACAGTAATTATTCGCTAGGTTGATAGTAATTATTCGCTAGGTTGAAAGAAAATACAAATGTAATTCTTGATTTACATATGAATAATTCCTTATTATCAATGAGTAGTTACTCTGAACTTGCCGAATAGTCAAAATAACGTTGGACACACAAATTACCTACATCAGCATAATCAACAAACATTGGAATATGACTTCAATAAACCAAAATTATGTAGATGTCAAAAGCAAATCAATAAACAGGGGAGTTTATCACTGGAAGATGTGGGGCTATAACATGTTGCAGAAAGAAATACTTGATATGCATTTTGGCTTTCTAAAATGGCTCCTTGAGTGCAAGCAGCAGTGCCAAAAATCCTAGATATGATTGATTCAATTAGAGGATAAAGGATAAAATTTATTCGCAATTCTTTGCATCATCTGTGCATCCATAGCTCAATTCTTTCAGGATATCAACTATAACAACAGCATACAACTCATTTTTACCATCATATAGAAAATAGATAGTTCGGATTCCTCAAAACGGTGGGAAAAAAAACAAAGGACGATTCCTTCGAATGCCTAGTGGAAGACGAACCTGGTCACCGTCGACCTTACCCTTGAACGCCTCGTGCTCGACGGTGACCAACACCCCTACCCAAGGCGTTACAGGACTGGATGCCCTCGTTGCAAACCGATGCAGATCCGGATTCGCAGGTGAAGGGTTTGAATCCTTAGTTGCAAAACTGACTCCCTCGTTTGCAAGGACAAACTCAGAGGGTGCTGCCTTCGCTCCCGTATAGGCCCTTGTTGCCTAGAAACGACAACAAATTAAAGTGAGAGATGGAGGCGAAGCGGTTGGTGAGGTTGGGGGATGAGGCCGGAGAGGTAATTGTCAGAGACATCGAAGAGACGCTAGCTGGAGAGGGAGACGATGCGAGGCGTCATGGGGAGCAGTCGACCGTCGTCCATTGCAGTGGAGGGAGCGGCGATTAGGGTTCTGGAAACGATGAACCGAAGCAAAAGAATGAGAGAGAGGCCGTCCTCTTAATACACGCGCTATTAGGGTGGAGTGGGATGTGTTTCGAGTGGACCCCACAAACAATTAAATTAAAAATCCAAAAAACAAGATTAAATCCTAGCCATCCATACCACTACGATCAAGGGTCTATATTTGTTAACATTTAACACTGTAAGGCTTGTTAACATTTGAACCATATTTTATATATATATATATATACCAGAACACATTAGGTGGGTAGTACGAACACTTGAAGATTGGCTTTTCTGTTTTTGATAGGAAAACTCTCATATAGGATTGCATCATTTTTGGAACACTTTATAAGCGCATGAAGCTCAAGCCTTGCATTCTTGATGAGTATTCAAAGGAGGTAGTAATGCTGCTAAGTACTGACTAAAGTTAACAAATTTTGTTTCATTTTTAGTGAGTGATTTAGAATTGAGACAGTAATTAAACAACCAAGTTTAACACTGCTATTTATGAAGACCATCTCATGAAAACCGCACAATTTTGTCCACCCAGACGATAGCTTGGTTTTAGATGATCAAAGTGGAAGAGTTAAGCTTGATGGGACTTTGCTCTTACCTTCGAATTATCTAACAGGTTAGATTCTCACTCGCTTTTTTCTTATAGTGAAGATTTAACCTTTGATTCTCATCTAACCTTTTTTCTTACAGTGAATATTTAACCTTTGATTATCTAACAGGTTAGATTCTCGCTGTACGTCTTCATGACTATATAGCTTAGCTTGGGATATCACAATTGATAACTCAGCAGCTGCTGGCATTAGCTCTGTTTGATTGATTAATGTTTATGGCACTCCAATGGCAACACAACGCCCCCTCTTTGATCTCCAAGAGCAAATCTGCTATGTACAATGCAGTTTCTGCACTACAATTCTGCTGGTAATTAATTATATCATTATAAATGTACACATATGTTTCTTTCTTTCTTCTTTTGTTCAAAGTTTTCATAGTAACCTTTTGATTGATGTATATAGGTTAGTGTACCATTAAGTAGCATGTCGTCAGTGGTGACCGTCAAATGTGGGCACCCACTCATCTCCTCTCCATTGACATGCTCAATGCCTTCTCTCTTCCATTTAATATCCTTGCCTCCTTTCACCAAAATCCACAAGTATACTGCCTAGCTTACACATCCTTTATAACATTCTTATACATATATGCCCTTATGAGGTAGATGATGTCCTCATATTTAGTCATTTTTTGCATCATGTTTTTATTTCATTCAAGTCCTTTTATTAGCTTTTGTGTTGGAAAGTAAGGAAAATGTGTAGTTATGCTTAATATTGCAAGATATGGAGTCTACACAAGCTTTGGTGTGATTTTGTAGGTTTTGAAGCTAAAAAGAGGCGATTCTAGAGCTTAAGGAAGAGTGGAGAAGGATGGAAAAAGGACACAAAAAGGTTGGCAAAGGAACAAGTGAAGAAAAAGAAGAAGCGTGTAACAGAGCCTCGGCGCCGACACCGAGCGGATTCCAGCAACACTGTTTTTGAACAGACCCTCGGTGCCGATACCCTGACCTCGGCGCCGATACCCTGCGCGAATCTGTGAGAGAATTTTGTGGGTTGATTTGATTGATTTTTGGGCTTTTTAATTAGGGTTTCTATTTAATTCCTTTTAGGATCTTTTAGTTAGATAGACTTAGATAGGATATATTATTTTCCTAAGATAAAATCTCTTTCCTTGGAGATTAAGTCTTAATTTTCTATCTTTAAATAAAGCCAATTAGAGGCTAATTAGGAATCATATTACACATCATCTCACGACTGATTTACAGCAGAAGGACGCACGTTTTTGGAGTTTTGGGTTGAAGGATATTGAAGTGAATTTAAGGTTTGATTTTATGCAATTTGAGAATATGAATTCTTCCATTGTTTTTGTGTTTTTCTTTGCAATGAGTGAGTAGTTCCCCATCTTCTAGGGTTGGGGGGAGCCCAACAATGAGCATGTGTGTGGATGAATGAATCTATGTTTATTTGATGTTTTTATCTTATTCTACCCATGTGCTCAACCCTTTGATGAAAGTTTAAGAGAATTAATTGTTGCAATTGAATTAAAAGAGGAGATTGTTAACATTGATAGTAATTAGGGATCTTTGACGAAAGTAAAAGGGATCTAATTAAAGAAAGGTCAAAACAAATAAGTTTTATGTGATCACCTCTATTATCTATTTGTTGAGTATGCGAAAGCTATATCTTTAAGATAAAAGCATGATTTCTCATAAGATTCATTGATTTATACATGTGTTTGTTGTTGTGGTAAGCCCTAATCTTGGAAGTTCTTTCTCATATATTGCATTCGTGTTAATTACTTGTTACTTGAACCGATTTGAGTGAATTTTCCACCAATTACAGTCACCACTTTTGCCCTTATTTCCCCTATTTTCGTCAATAAAACAACTAGGATAGAACCGCTGACATACTCCCTTGGATCGACCTTGATTTCCACTATACTATAGAGGGATTCGAGCATAAATTTATTTGATTGGAGTGAGCATAGGCATCGATCTCCCCTCACGCACGTCAAATTGGTGCCGTTGCCGGGGAGTAATCAATCGCGCCTAGTCTAATTCACTACAACAAAAATCCCTATTAGTGACCAAAACATTAGCGACAAATTATTTTTCCTCGATAAATGTGGCCTTTGGCGACGAACATAACCGGTCGTCGCACAAGGACATGTGAACTTTAGTGAGTAATCTATATTCCTCGCTAAATGTGACATTTAGCGACAATTTTTTTGATTCATCACTAATTGTTATTAGAATGTGGTCGCCTAAAGCATGACAAAATTAGTGACGAATTTGGAACTTTTATTGAGGAATATTTTCATTGCTAAAAATTTAAATTATCGAGGAATTTCATATTTTGTCGCTATATGTTTGGTGTATATTATTAAAACCCGCCAAATTTATTGGTGATAAATATTGTAATTTTTCGCTAAAAATATGTATTTCTCGAGGAATGAATTTCTCGCTAAACATATTGATGAGCGAGGAAATTCCATTTTCATCGCTATTGGGTTGGATGAAAATAGATAAAAGTACGCAAATTTACTAACGACAAAATTTAAATTCCTCGCCAAATTTAGTAGTGAATGAGATTCTAATTCATCGCTAAAAGTTTTTACCGAGGAAAAAGTTTGTTACTAAATATATTAATCAACGAGGAAATATCATTTGGTCGTTGTTGGCTTGAGTAAAAATAGAGAAAATGACTCAGGTTCATTAACGAAAAAAGATTCAATTCCGTGCTATATGATCATCTTTTATGATGAATCTTTTTTGTCATTAAAATAACTATTTAGCGAGGGAATCACTTGGTCGTTACTTTTACTAGGAAAATTATGGCAAATTTCAATTTTTATTTGCAACAAATATTAAAATTTCTTACTAAAATTGTTTATTTCTCGATGAATAAAATCGTCACAAAATATATCAATTAGAGAGAGTAACGATCCATTTTAATTATAATTTTATTTAAAAAAATTAATTGGTTTTAACAAATTAAAAAAGAAAATTTTCGTCTAAATTATCTTTTCAAAACAAATATTATTTTCAAAATTTTGAATTTTTATAAAAATTGAACCATAATATTTTTTAAATACATTAACAAATACTCCTCATCTTAAAAAAAATATAACAGTACGTAAAAAAATTATTCTAATAGAGTTATAAATTAATATCAATTACAATTTACAACATAATTAAATAAATATGTGAGGAGATATATTTCAATAAATATTAATGAAGATATAAATAATTCTTTCCATCAAAATAATCTAGATATAAATAAAATAAAATCAATCAAATATTTATCTATTAATATTTTTGGTAAGTTTTGTTATGAAATATTTTTTATTTGTATTTTTATTAATTTACTAAAATATGTTAAGATAGATTATAGCTTAATTAGGAAGACTTTCCATAAATTATGATAAAATATTATTGTTAATAATTTATTTTGGTTAGTTTAGTATGTATGTATAGATATTTCATATAAATGGGTAACTACAGTTTTATACTTTCCTAATTGTCATGTTGCTAAATCATGCCATGAATTATTAATTAGAAGTATATCTATTCTATTTAATTAAATAAAATATAAATATACATTGTATATTAGTTAATAAAATTATATAAATTAATAAAGTGTGCCTTATGCACCGATTATTAGAATTGGGTAATTTTCTTTTTAAGATAAATTGATATTACTTATAAATAGATATAGATAGATCTATTTATAGATATGTTATATGTATGTACGTATCTATAGATAGATAGATCTATATCTATAGATTGATTTAGATAGATATCACATTGTTATATATACTTTTATAATTAAAGTATCACAATAGATTATCACATTCAACCTAGCAAAAGGATTCAATTGTTACAAAGAGCTATTATTTTTTGCCAATATAGGTAATTACTCGATTGTTTACTTTGGTCTAATTTATACATGTTGGTGTTGTTTATATTGTGGATAGCATGTTGACTATACGTAATATGTATTATTTTTCTCATCTATTTGCAAAAAATTGATAACATTAAGGAACACAAATGCTTAATTGCATAACCTATTCTCGTTGAAAATCCATGAAAATGGAAAACCCCCAAAGCATGTATTGAAGGGGAAATAAAACATCAAGCCAAAAGTAATTGCATGCCACATCATCTTTTATTTACAAAGAACCAGAATGCAGTCATGTTTAAGGTAAATAACACTCAATGTAGAACTAAACCATAATAAAATGGAAAAACATTGAAAAGGATATTGTGAGTCAAATTTAAATTTTGCTCGTAGAGCAAGCTTTTTAAGCCTCCGCTCCTCAGCAGAGGAAGTATCAACCACACTTGGCGTGTCATTCTTTGACGCGACGGGTGCTACAAACACACCTGTCTCCAAATCTTCAAAGTCACCATAAGCATCATCACTTTCATCACTTTCTGCATCAAAGGCTTTATTCCTCTCTGTAGTCTTTTGACCAATCTCCAGTGACAAATCTGTCACAGATAATCCTGAGTGTTTCTTCATTTTTCCAGTCTCTCACACTTGAAGCACCGGTAAATTTAGAACAGTCATCCATACCAAAACTTCCAGCATCTACACTTGCTTCTGATTTCTGGGAGGAACAAACAAGATTTATAAGCTAACTGATTTCAATCAACTCAAGATATAAGAAAGCACAAATTACACTATCGCCCAATAGATTAAAGATCAAACCTTGCACATCTCCCCTTTCAGTTTGAAAAATTCATCATCACTTTCTTCTTCATCATTATTTCCTAATGCATCAGAAACTTCAAATTGCCCGTACACTAGTTGTGTTAGATTAGTGTTTGGTCTCATGGCAATTCTTTCTGACAAGGACTCTTTCCATTTTGCAGCATTTCCTAATTCCTCTTCCACTATAATAATCATTTAAAAAAGGTATCACATGACATGCATCATAATAGAAGATCTCTTCATTGGTCAGCCCAAACAAAGATTATTACCTTACATATTCCAAAACATTGATCATCAACCAATCTAATCTAAATTGCTTTTATCTGTCTCCTTACAATAATTTCCATGAACAATTCTTTAAGAGGAAATAACTTCAAGCATTATTTGGCATTTGGAACTTACTTTCCATATTGCCTTCCAATCCATCGCCATCAGAGTCTTGAAAAACTACATCGCTTCCATCATCATCATTGGCTACTTCCATGAGAAATACCAATTTTGAATATTATTAAAAGAGTATTAATTAGATGTTGTAAGATCATTAACAAAAATCATAAACAACATATCACCAACTATGAAAATATTTTATTCGAACATATTAACATTGATCAAATTTTTTAGACATAAAAACTACTTCAAACGTTAGTGTCATAAAAACTACTTGATCAAATTTTTTAGACATAAAAACTACTTGACACATTTGTTTAATTTTTAGTATGTGTATTTAGTTGTTTTTGTTCAATCATGTGATTTTTGTTAGGATGGACCGAACGTGGATGTATTTGCCTCATCGATTTCAAGATCAATTTTACAATGGCCTAGACATATTCATGGAGGCTGCAAAAAAGCATGTTAATGAAAAAGGGGAAACTCGTTGCCCTTGCCGTACTTGCAGAAATGGGGATTTTAAAACATTCGCAATGGTTCGTCATCATATATTGCAAAATGGGTTTCAATTAAACTATACAGTATGGACCGATCATGGGGAAGATAGGAATGATGATGATGATGGATTAGGTAGTGAACCAGAAGATGAAGATGATGGTGACCAAGGTGATGACGAAGGCTATGACGAGGATGTGTCAATGATGGACATGTTTGAGGACATGCAGGGAGAGATGGAATTAGATGAAGAGGATATAAATGATGGTGGAGATAGTACACATGGTAATAACTACGATGATATGTTTAGAGAAGCCTTAAAAGAGTTGTATCCGGGTTGTAAAAAGTTCTCTGCGTTGAGTTTTATTGTAAAACTCATGCACACGAAGGTACTTGGCCGATGGAGCAATAAAAGTTTCGATATGTTACTGAAAATATTGAAAGATTCTCACCCAGCTGGGGCAGCTATCCCCTCGTCGTTTTACGAAGCAAAGAAAAAGTTGCGAGAATTAGAGATGGGGTATGAATGTATACATGCGTGTACAAATGATTGTGTGTTGTTTTGGAAAGAGAATGCTAACCTTGAAGAATGCCCAGAGTGTCATGAGTCTAGATACAAATCTGAAGTAGGAAAAGGTAAAAAAGTTCCACAAAAAGTATTGCGTTATTTTCCATTAAAGCACAGATTAAAGAGACTATATATGTCTAGACATACGGCTACAGATATGAAATGGCATGAATTGAAACGTAAAACCGAAGATGATTATCTCAGACACCCTGCAGATGCTGCGCAGTGGAAGAAGTTTGATTTAGAGTATCCTAATTTTGCTGCTGAATGTAGAAATGTGAGGTTGGGGCTTGCTTCAGATGGGTTTAATCCATTTGGGAACATGAGCACTAGTTATAGTATGTGGCCCGTTATTTTGGTGCCTTATAACCTTCCTCCATGGAAATGCATGAAAGGAGTGTTTTCAATGTTATCATTGCTTATTCCTGGTCCACGGGCACCTGGAAAGGACATTGATGTGTATCTTCGTCCTTTAATAGATGAGCTTAAAGAATTATGGGAAGTTGGTGTTGATGCTTTCGATGTTTCTACCAAAGAATCGTTTACCTTGTGAGCATGTGTCATTTGGACTATAAATGACTTTCCGGCTTATGGAAATTTATCAGGATGGAGCACAAAAGGATATTTGGCTTGCCCAGTGTGTAATGAAGACATAACTTCAGATGGGTTGAGAGGGAAAATTTGTTATATGGGGCATAGAAGATTTTTGCCTAATAATCATGCGTGGAGAAGGAGTAAAGAATATAATGGCAAGGTTGAAAATCGGGCAGCTCCAAGAATATTCTCTGGGGAGGATAAGTTGAAGCAATTGGACCGGGTTTATACGAGGAGACCCGGTAAATCTCCATCTAATCCGGATTTGAAACGAAAGAGACAAAGTTATGAATTGAACTGGAGTAGAAAGAGTATTTTTTGGGAGTTACCGTACTGGTCAAGACTAGATTTGCATAATAATATTGATGTGATGCATTGTGAAAAGAATGTCGGTGAAAGTCTTGTTGGAACTTTGCTGGATATAGTGGGAAAGACAAAAGATACACACAATGCTCGTTTGGACCTCGAAGATATGAAAATACGAAAAGAGCTACATCTAATACGACAAGGGAATCAACTCAGAAAGCCTCATGCCAGGTACACACTCAAGGTTGAATCTCGTAAACTTCTAGCTAACTTTTTAAAGACCGTTAAATATCCCGATGGGTATGCTGCAAATATTTCAAAAAATGTGAGCATTGTTGACGGGAAGATACATGGGCTAAAAAGTCATGACTGGCATGTTCTACTACAACGCCTTATCCCTGTGGGTATAAGGCCTTTCTTGGACAAAGATGTATGCACCGCTGTCATTGAATTGTGCATATTTTTTCAACAAATTTGTGCAAAGACTCTAAAAGTTTCAGAATTGAAACGAATGGAGAGTGAGATAGTTTTGATACTGTGTAAGCTGGAAAGAATTTTCCCACCTGCATTTTTCGTTATTATGGTGCACCTGACAGTATGTGTCAAAATCTTGGGACTTACAAAAAATATGTGTCAAATAGAGCCCGTCCCGAAGGTTCGATTGCTGAAACCTATATTGTTAATGAGGCAATTACATTTTGCTCGATGTACTTTCGTGGATCTGAGACACGTTTCAACCCAGTGGAACGTAATGAGGATATTGAAAACGAAGAGGAAGGTGGATTTTCAGCTTTTACCCAAAAGGTTCGTCCATTAGTGGGCGGAAATTTATCACGCTGGATCGGGATGAATTAAACAAGGCTCACTGGTACGTGCTCAACAGTTGTGATGAAGTTCAACCATATATCAAGTGAGTTATAAACGCTAGTTTGTTATTTTAGAATATTTGTATGTTAAAATATTGTTTTATTTGACTAGTTCTTCAATGCATGCAGAGAGCACGCGAATGAGATGCAACACTTATCCGTTGAGGATATACGTAAAAGACAGGAAAAGGAATTTTCTGCTTGGTTTGAAAATAGAGTATGACTTAACCTATTAGTTTTATTTTATCGTTGTTTTATCACCCTGTGTTTATCACATGGTAATGTGCTGATATGATTTTTCATATTTGTAGATGACTAATTTAGTACAAAGGGGAGAGGTTTCATCAAATGATGCAATTTATTGTTTGGCATGTAAACCAGATCCACGCGTTCATACATACACCGGTTGTGTTGTCGATGGATGTAGATATCACACAAAAGAGGTTGATGATCGACGAACTACTCAGAATAGTGGTGTTTATGTGAGTGGAGTTTATACCGGGGGAACACACGATTATTATGGTGTTCTCATAAGTATTATCAAATTGAGCTATTTAGGTGCGCATAACGTTTTTCTGTTCAAGTGTAAGTGGGGCAACCCTGATTCCCTTCAATCCACCAGAGAGTCTCACCACACACCAAAAAACCAAAGAAGTCCAAGCATGTGTGGGGTGCCTTTGGATAAAGAGACCTTGATCTCATTACTACTATAGGTAGTTGTAGGACTAAAGAACATGGAGGGTTCAGATTGAACAAGGTATATCTTTCTAGGAAAATCATCAACCCATTGGTTTATCATATCATATCATATGAACCTTTCACAACCATTGAGCTAAAATATCAAAAATTTAATGTCAAAGATAAAGATTTGATTGATAAGAAATTAGAAACATTACCTCTTCCATGGAGTTCAAATTTGAGCTAGGAAGCTTGTCATCAGCCGGGTCACAACAATTCGAAGAATCTTCTTTATTGGGAGGGAGTGGACTCGAACCATACGATATGCTACACGGGCTTTGATCTGGTGGGGTGCTCTGAGTGCACGTGTCCTTTGCCTGGCATCCCTCCTCCATTCCCTTATCTGTTTGACATAGCAAATGTCAGCAGCTGTTCAAAATTCATGCTGAATTTTCACTGTTGAATTGAGTTACCTTGAAGAGGCAAATCAAGTTTGGTTTTAGTTTTCTGATGTTTGTCTTCATCCACAACCATGGGAGGCTTAGGACAGTTGTTGAATCTCCGAGAGGAGTAAACGAGAGGGGCCGACATTGTGATCCTCCCAACTATAATGCTGTGGAAAGACCTTCCACTGAGTGACTTGGAAGACAAGCACTCCAAAGGGAATTGCCCTGATAGAGGGTTGCAAATATACCTCTCGGCTTCGTTCCACTTCGAGTTCAATGCAAACCCTTCTGGGGAAAGACACTCCCACACATACCCTGATCTTGCTTGCAATGCTGCATTGACAAACATGTCAAAACAAAGAAAAATGCCGCGGAGTAATTCAATCCAAATGCTAACAAACTAAACCACCTTTGAGTGCAGTGGTGAACGTTTACTGAATCGTAGCTAAACTGGGCATATAGCTGATTATGCAATGTTCTATATGTACGCGGAAGAAATGACCTGAAATCAGAGGATTTGATGGATTGTTGATAAGAATTTAAGAACCCAATAGAAGAATATGTATTGAACAATATAAACAAAACAAGGGCAATCCACCAAAAACTAGAAGCAACTAAAGGAGAAAACAACAAAATAATTTCTGTTAAAATTCACAAACTAGTCTTGGCCGATCTAAAGGAAAGCTACCTACATTAAAACTTCTTGTAACCATGAACAAATACATTCTACTTGGCCAAACCGAAATCGATAATGTGGATTACATTTCAATATTTCAATAAACACCTATAGCATAATCAAGGCACTAAGCTATAATCTGAAACTTGCAGCATCATATTCTTGCAAATCAGAGGCGCGATAACAAATTAAACAATATTCTTGCAAATCCTGAAATAGAAACTGATCGAAGTGACCACATACCATCCGATAACTGCAAGTCTGCAAGTTTTTTTTATAGAATAGTACTCCAGACACTACAGGATGGAAATGAGGAAAACTATAATTAACTCATTTGCATATAAAGGAAACCTATATGTAACCTTATCAGGCATTATCAGTATTAAAAAAAAAAATTGCATCAGTGAGACATGCCAAAGAGGCCCCAAGGCTACCTAGATAAAGCCTTACTCAAGTGAAAGCCCTTGTAAAAGTCAAAACAGCCTTGCAGCATCATTAATCAAACAACAACACAGCAGATCATCAACAATTAACCATTTCAGATAATCCAATTTAGCAATCAATCAAACAAATCAAAATAGAGCAAGCTCAAAGCCTAAGAGTTTTACCCCAATCCCGACAAGGCTAAAGGAGGGCCCGGATTCAGAGGATTCGGGATTCAGCAAAGCCGGTTTGGTACCGATTCGGGGCTGCAGAGGTTCATCGACTCACAGGATCATGCTGCTGAGCTCAAGGTTCGTGTCTGCAGCAGTGGAGCTCAACGAGGGAAAGGCGGGGCTCGCTTCAAGCAACGGAAGTAAGGACCGACGAGGTCGATTCGAGTCTCAACGCTTCACCATTGTCTCCGGGCTTTGGCCAGAAGCGAACAGGGCTGCAAAGAAATTCGAATGAGCAGGGCCGAGGAGCTCCTAGATCCAGATGTAATTTACAGAGGAAGAAAGAAGTGGAGAATGGAATGGGGCAGTGGGGACTGGGGAGGAGAGCCGAACAGATCAAGTGAACAACCCCTAAATGTAAAGGGGAAGAAAGGAGATGGGATCACCTCCAAGTATCTAAGTACAACACAAAATTAATTAGGCTAAATATTTATAATAAATTTTTTTAAAAAATTATTATTATGTTATAAATAATAAATCATATATATTTATATAATTTTCTCATGAAAAAACATATTTTAGAAAATATTAAAATTAAAAAGATGATTATTTTATGATAATAGTTTCAATATTAAAATTATATAAATATATATGATTACTTATTTATAATATAAAAATATATTTTTTGAATTTAGCCTAATTAATTTAACTAACACTTAAATTATTTTTATGTTATAAATAACAAATATACTAAATATTACTAACACTTAAATGAAAATAATTAATAAACAGTTTCAATTCAACCAATTATAGTAGAGGAATCGTAAAATGGATTGCGAAAGCGGACCAGATAATCCTACTTGAAGGCCATCTTTGAAAAAGCAAATGCTTTGAAGTAAATACATTTGAAGTTATAGTAGAGGAATCATAAGCACATGATTTTGCGAATATTCTTGAAGTTATGTAGATATACAAAACTTATCCATTATTTTCATTAGAAAGTTGCCTAGAAAGAGAGTGAAATAATAGTGAAAATAAATGTATGATGGTAAAAAAATAAGATAATAAAAGGTAGAAAAGTGATCTAAGACGCCTCATCCAAGATTTAAAATAAGCATTAGTAATGCTTGTAAGTCTTAAAATATTATATATTTTTCGATAGTTATTTAAGATGTCTAAAATAAGTAAATTGTAAAAAGAACCAAAAATTTTTTCGCTCTAATTGAATTTTATAATTAATTTTTGAAATTGAATATTCACAAATATATTAATTTTCCTAACTTAAAAAAAAAACTTTTGCAAGCCTTCAAATATTGAAACTATAATAAGGGCTTTCAATTTTTATTTTTATTTTTTTGGATTAGGAAAGAATTCAGGTGAGAGGCTCTACCCGAGAGCATCCTTGCGGATGAGATCAAGAAGACCAGAGTTGTTTGAGGTATCGAAGGCACGGGCAGAGTGGAAAATGTGTGCAACCTTATTAGCCACTTCATTGCCTAATCGAGACACATGATTAGACCTGTCAAACAGGTCGGGCGGGTCAGGTTTGGGTCGGGTTGTCTCGGGTTCAGGTCCATTCCGGGTCGGGTCATTTCAGGTTATGGCTCATGAAATGCTCAACACAGACCCATATTTAACGGGTTCGGGTTGACCCAATGGGTCAAGAGTGTTACTCATCCATAATTTTTTAAATGTCATTTACTATTTATACACGTTATTTAAAAATGATAAAAATATGTAAAATATCAATAAAAAATTATTACTTGTTATAATTTCATTATTTTTAGTTTTGAAGTATGAAATTATATATAATATCTAAATTGATATTTTATATAATTATTATCATCCTTAAAACCATAGATGAATAGTAAACAATATTTAAAAGTAAACAGATGGAGTTTTTTAATGACTATTTACATAGTTCCTAAATATGAAATTGTTATATTATCCTAATAATAGTTATATTATTGGAAAAAAATAATTAATGTTGCTACAATAGTAATATGTGATTTTATATACATAACAATTTGTAATGCTAAATTATAAAGTAAAGATAATGATGACAAATATAATATCCAATCCTAATTATTATTAGTAATAAATTTCAATATTAGGATAAATTGTAATTTATTTATGTTTTTATTATCTTAAAACTTGATCCACGGGTTGACCTAACCCGACCCAGAAATTTGCGGGTTGAACGGGTTCGGGCTGCTTCGGGTTTCAGGTTGAAATATTTGCGTCAAAACTCCCGTTTTACGGGTCGGGTCACATTTTGACAGGTCTACACGTGATATATACACACACACATTATATATTTAATAAAATAAGAATATTATGTAGCCATATTTATAGCCATGATCCATTCGTGCATAGATATTTTAGTAAATTAACGTAATATATACAGACATTATATATTTAATAAAATAAGAATATTAAAATATTTTTAAAAATTAGTTATTATTAAATTACATGAGATTCAATTAATGGTAGATTAGAAAAAAAAAGCTTTTAACTTAAAAATGTGAATTTATTTATATTTTGAGAGAATCTAAATGAAAATATTTAGATTATATATATATATATAATATGTCGAACTAATTTTATTTATATCCATATTATTTTTTAGTGGAAAAAATTATTTAAATTTAAATTTAGATTTATTTATTTATTGAAATCTATGTAAATTATTTATAATATTGTATTAATTTATTCTCCGTACACGGAACGAGATCTATAGTAGTATATAAATAGATATGTGGACATGGATTTATTTTTAATTGTGTTTACCGTAAAGCTTAGAAATATTGGACAAAATATCAAAGTAAATAATCTAAATTCGCAAAGGATAACTTGAAATTTAGCAATTTTTGAAAACTTGAAACTTAACTTCAAATTTTTAACAAAGGCGCTAATTTTTTTTAACCAAAGGCGCGATTTTTCTTAACCAAAGGCACTAATCTTTTTAATTCCACTCCACTAAATAAGGTAATATATATCTGTATTTCTATCCTTCCCAAAACAACACACTGATAAGCCCTAATTCAGTCTTTCACACGGCGGCATATCAGTCGACCTTCGACTGCCGAGGCTACTCTCAAGAGGAGGGGGTGATCTTCACTCGTCTTCTTCATAATCTCATTGCATCTAGCAGACTCAAGAACATCGAGGTTCCCTTTCTCTCCCTTTTTACATGCTTCACCCAATGCTTTTCTGAGATTGATGTTCAATTGAATCATTTCTGCAGTTTGCTCAATTAGAATATATTCCTCTCTTTTTTTCTGATCAATTGACAAATTGATGTTCACAAAATTGATATGAATTGATTATAAATGATAAATTGATTACAATTGCATTAGTAATCGACAAAATCTTGCCTCTTCGGCCCTGCTCATTCGAATCTCTTTGCCGCCCTGTTCGCTTCTGGCCAAAACCCGGAGACAATGGTGAAGCGTTGAGACTCGAATTGACCTCGTCGGTCCTTACTTCCGTTGCTATAAGCGAGCCCCGCCTTTCCCTCGTTGAGCTCCACTGCTGTAGACACGAACCCTGAGCTCAGCAGCATGAACCTGTGAGTCGATGAACCTCTGCAGCCCCGAATCGGTACCAAACCGGCTTTGCTGAATCCCGAATCCCCTAAATCCGAGCCCTCCTTTAGCCTTGTCGGGATTGGGGTAAAACTCTTAGGCTTTGAGCTTGCTCCATTTTGATTTGTTTGATTGATTTCTAAATTGGATTATCTGAAATGGTTAATTGTTGATGATCTGCTGTGTTGTTGTTGTGATTAATGATGTTGTAAGGCTGTTTTGACTTTTACAAGGGCTTTCACTTGATTAAAGCTTTAACTAGGTAGCCTTGGGGCCTCTTTGGCATGTCTCACTGATCCAATTCAATTCGTTTTGGCTTCCTAAAAGGTTTATCTCTCACCCATTTTACTACTTCAAAGAGGCAAGATTTTGACAACCTCTCTGGAAATTGGCAGTTCTTCCTTACTTCTCTATTTTCTTCTTCTGTTTTATGCATCTTTTGGTGGTAATTTGTTTTCTTCTTCTTCTAATTTGCTGTTGGATTGGGTTCTGCACCCGAAATGGCGAATTCTTGGCCTGAATGCCTGATGCTGATATATGATGTTGGATTGGTTTGTGCACTTGTGTTGTTTTGCACCCGAATTCTTGATCAAAATCTGTTGGATTGGTCTGTGCAAATGTGCTACTACTGTGCAATTGTGCTGCTGAAAATTTGTTTTCCCATCCAAACATCACAGCGATTTACCTATCTCCTGCTGCAGTGATGCTGGCGCTGTTGGCGTGATCAAAGCAGTGCTGCTTGCATTTATCTTTTCCTTACTTGCTTGCAATTTTTTCGTGATGCTATTGAATGCAGTGGCCTGATGACTGATGTTATTAAATATTTGAATGTTGTCGGTTGCTTGCTTGCATTATATCAGTTTAATGATGTTGGTTCAATGCTTTCGGTTGCTTGCTTGCTTGCTTGCTTGCATTCTTCCAAATTGAATATAGTGGTCTGATGTTTGCGTTCTTCCAAATTGCACTCACTTTTGAATGCAATGGCCTGATGCAATTGAATACTTGCTTGCTTACTTGCTTACATTCTTGTCCTGATGCTATTGCTTGCTTACTTGCTTGCACACACTTTTATATTGAGTTGTTCTCTTAAGTTTTGCTTACTTGCTTGCACACACTATTGCTTGCTCACTAGATTGTAAATTGATCGTATGAACACTTTTTGCAATGATTTTGGTATTGGAAAATTTGTAGATCAATTTATATTTTTAGGTTCTTTGATTGCTTTGTTCTTTATTCAGTTCAAGCCCAATCTGAATGTCGTTAACATATTTCTTTTGCTTGCTTTATTCTCATAATTCTAGATATATGGAATGACTAAACAAAACTGGTTCATCGACGGTTGCATCAAAACATAAAGCAATGAACAAAACTACCTTGAAACAGACCGAAGCCCAAAAGCGTCCACGATCGTATGTAGCCAATAATAATGCTCGGGCCATTGCTGGTACACAACCTTCTACTTGTAATCAGTTTTTTAAATATATAAATTTGTATTAAATAGCATGGTGGATACTCAGGTGTTACTGTTCTTAAACGGACACGTGTGCATGCGACTTCACCTACCACACAACCTGTCTCACAACTCAATGAACCTCGCATGCCTTTTGTGGCCAACTCAGCCGGAGCTAATGCAATTGAGAATTCTCCAGCTCTCACACACGCCCCTACAAATGGTAAATATTTAATTCATATAAATTTTTAATACATGTACATTGTTTTTATGGAGATGATGACAATCATATTATTCTAACATGCCTTTTCTAATACAGGTAACCATTCAACAAATGAACATGATGATGCTTCTGCCTCGGTTGTAGTCCAACCAAAAGGTATATGTAACTTCATCATTTCCTATTATATTTAATTTGTATATTACTTCTATATTTTTTCAGATCAAATACTAAATTTTAATTTCCAGAATTGTCAAAGAAAAGAGTTCGAGGAAGAACTAGAGGTGCCAATGCTGATAAGGCGCGCAGTCAGCTTGGTGGGAAACTACCAATCACCATCATAGGAGAAGATGAGGGTCGACCAACTGGTCCTTATGCAGAGATGTTTGCAAGTGAGATTGGCTTCGTGATTAGGAACCACGCACCACTCAATATTGAGAAGTGGAAGCATATTTCTAAGGAAGTGAAGCAAAGTTTGGTCAAAAGAATCCAAGTGAGTTCTACCTTTTTAAATATATAATATTTACCTTAAATTTATTATTTCCTATTCACCTACTCTTATCTTGAATATATTGTGAAAATGAATATGGCTTGAATGATTATTTTACCATTTGTACTTTTTGCAGAATAATTTCCAGTTTGACATGAATCTTCCCTTGATAGACCGATATGTTAATAAAGCTTTGAGCACCACTTTTTCTAACTTTCGGTTTAAGCTGAAAAATCATTTTAAAAAATACCCAACCATGGAGGAAGCTGTACAAAACAAGCATAAGGATGTCAAAACAGACGAGGATTGGAAATTCTTGTGCAGCTATTTTGCAAGTGAAGGATTCAAGGTATGTTGTTTAGTGCTAATATCAATAATGTGATATTCATCTTCCACACATAGTTCTAAATAGATTAAATGTAATTTATTTTGCAGAGCGTGTCTGAGAAAAATTCTGCTAATAGGGCAAAATTGAAATACCACCACAAAACCGGCTCTAGGTCATTTCAGTCCCAAAAGAAGCACGAGGTAAGATGATATAAATATCTTCTTATTTGTTTATTTTTATTTGTTTAATTCTGAAGATATAAATATCTTCTTATGTACTATTAAAGTCTTGTACACTTGGGTCCTTTTGTAGGTTGCAAAAACGGGTTTACCGCTTGATGCAATTGACACTTTTGAATTAGTCCACAAGAGCTCGACCAAAGGATGGGATGTTGGAGCCAAAGAATTATGGGTATGTACACAAAATCTTGAATAGAATCAATTGGAATTTGTAGGAATATTGGATTTGGAAAGGAACATATATTTTTCTAGATTTATTTCATTACTAATTCTTAATGTTTATGTAGGAAAAAATGGTGCAAATGCGCTCCGAAACAACACAAGAAGATGGAGTCCGGACAATGACGGATGAAGAGATATGCGCAAAGGTATTAGGAGCGAAATCTGGCTAAATCAAAGGTGCTGGTTTTGGACCTCGACCCCCACCCAAATATGCCTCTGTATCATCAACGCAAGAAATGAATGAGAAGAACAAAGCACTGCAAGAAAAGCTTGATGAAACTCAACTTGTTGTCCAAGCTCAGACTCAGGAGATCATTGCATTGAAGGAGGCTTCAAAGAAGTTCGAAGATTTTATGGCAAAGTTCAATCTAGAACATGATGAAACTGCTTAGATGGTTACTTATTACTAGTATATTTTCTCAGAATATTTTAGTAAGGTATGTCGATTTGAATTTTAGTTGGAATTCAATTTGAATTACTAGTTTAGGTATATTAAATATAATATTCATGCTATATTTTATTAACTATTAATTTTATATTTCTTTCTTTAGTATTTTATTATTTAAATTATAATATGTATACAATTTCCTCAAATTTGTATAATCTTGCAAAATTCCTCGCTATAAATAAGCATTAATAGTGACCAAATTGAACTTCATAGTTAAACCACATAATTTGCATCAAACATTTTCCTCGCTAATAACATTACAATGTAATGAAGAAAAACTATTTTCTTGATAAACTGATACATATTACGATGAAATCAAGTTCTCTTGCCATATTCTTGTTTACAACGAGGAATAAATTCCTCACCTTAAGCCTTTTTTACGATGAAAAAAAGGTCGTTAATGAACCCCTTTCTCGAGTCAAAATTTTATCACTAAAACCATTAATTACATGACGAATTCTTTTTCCTCGCTAAAAAGCATTGATTGCGATGAAGCAATTTCTTCGCCAAAATTATCTACACCGACAAATATAAATTTGTCGTAAAAGATCGATTTTCATAATTACAAATTTATAATTACTATTTACCATTGGCGAGGAAATAAATATTTTATCAAGGAAAATATGTCTTTTGCGATGAAAATTTTAGTCGCCAATAAATATAGACACAAATTGATGTCATCATTAACGAGGAAAAAAGCATATTATCGATGAAATTAGATTTGTCACCAAACACCTTCAACGACTATTATTGAATCCTTCCACCTGTTTGGTGACAAAAAAAATTGACTTTTTACGAGGAAAATATTAGTCGCTAATGGTTATTGCGAGGGAAAATGATTTCATCGCTAAAAAAAATTTCAACGACGAATTTTTTTCCATCGACTAACCTTTCCTTGACGAGCTTTTGGCGACGAACTGGCGACGAAATGTATTTCCTCGCCAAATCTCTTTAGCGACAAAAAATCAGTTTTCAGCGACAAAAATTTTCCCCGCTAATAGGCATTTCTGTTGTAGTGATTGTTTTAGGGTTGGGAATAGCCCATCCTCATCTTTCTTTTTTGTTTTCTTAGTATTGGTTTGAAAGTTTATGCAAAGAAGTGACCATCCTCTATACGAGCCATTCCTCGAGCCCGAACGTATTCTGCACCAACGTCTAAAGGAAAGGCTTAGGTGAAAGATGTCAGAAATGGAAACACTTCGTGCAGAGCTAGAAAGGCTTCGCCAGGAGAATCAAGAGGCTGCGCAGCGAGAAGTCGCTGCCAATCTAGGTCGGCAAAGAGAGACCGATGCCACTAGGATAGACAGGGAGGAGGCCGAAAATCTTAGGGAAGAGTTGGAGAGAATTCCTGATGCGGGACCATCTTCTACAGCTCCAAACACACCAATCATCTTAGGAGAATGACCTATGACTCGAGCCCGAGCTAAGAAGCTTCAGAGAGACTCATTCCTATTTGTGAGTCATGCTTTGTTCTCGAGTACGGTTCAACTCCCAGAGCCAACATTGAAGACATACATGTATATTGGAATTCCAGAAGAGGCCGATTCTCCGTTGGCCTTGTAATGCCGATTTGTCTTAAGTGTTGAGACTCATTATATTACTATTTTTAGTATTATTTTTACTTAAGTTATTTTAGGAAACTTTAAAGGTTATTTTATTAATTTCTTTAAGTAACCTTTTATCTTCTTTTATCTAGAACTCGGCCCAACAGCCTTGCAAGGCCTATATAATGTCGAGTTCCTCCATGTATGCCGATTGTGTTTTAATGAATAGAACTAGTTCTTCTCAAATTGTGTGAAACACATTGAGTGCAAGTCGATCGATTAGAAGCGGAGCTCATCGATTGCAAATTGGTTATTGTCTCAGCTTGGTTTGCTTTTTTGTTCATCAACTTCGCAAGACTTGGTGATCCTAGTATCCACGAGCCCCCTCCTTGTGCCTCCAAGTTATCTGTTTGGTTGTGTAGGGTTGTAGAGGCGGGTTATATAGTCATTGGTATTGGTTCCTACCCTCTGAGAAGGCCTGGGGTCTTTATCTTGTTCTATATAGATCGACTCAGTCCTTATCGGTCTTTGGTCTTTATCAATTTCGAGTTTTATTACTGTTCTTGTCGAGTCTTGTGTTTCTTGCTCAAGTTGAAATCGAGTTAGCTTTTCTTTATCGAGTCTTGGTCGATTCTTGATCTTCTTGGTCGAGTTTCTTGCTTTCTTGCTGAGTCTTTCTTGTTTCTTGCTTCCGTTCTTTAGTTTCTTGTTTGATTGTCAAAGATCGGGCCATCTCACGACTAACCCCGTATCAAATTGGTATCAGAGCTTTGGTTTCCGACATCAGAGATTGAGTTTTTTCTTTTCTTAAACACAAAAACCCACAAAAAGAGTCCTTTTCTTTATTTGGTCTTTTACTTCTTGTTTTTATTTGATTATTGCACTAATCTTTGTTTGTGATTGTTTGTGGTTGCATAGTCTAAACACAAGCCTAGCCGAGACCAGTGGAGTCGACCAAGCCATGAAGCACCCTTGTGCATCACCTAGCCGACGGCACACCCCTTGTGTCCCCATAAGTCAAGCTTTGCCTATCCTATCATACCACCACAAAAAACCCTTATTGTGTTTATCTTTTTCTATCTTTGGGATATTAGTTCTATCTTGTACTTGCCTTACATAAAAATCAGATTTTATTTGGTTGATTTAATTCATTATGTCTATCATATATCTTTTAAGGCCAAGATAGATCTACTTACCTAATGTATCCAAAGGTTGTTTATATATTTATCTTTAGGGCTACAATTTTATTTTTTTATCACCATTAACATCAGATTTTCGAGTCCTTCATACATAGTAGAGTCTTTCTTGCATTAGTAAAAAAAAAATCAGTTTCGAAAATTCAAAAAAAAAAAGATTGAACTTGGACCTAGAAGGATAAAATTCACTAGGGGCAAAAGTAAGTCAAAAAAAAAAAAGTTTGTTCTACTAGTGCAAGAAAGCTCCAAGGACCAAGATTGGTGATTTCTCTCCTAACCCTAGTCGATATACCCCTTCTACCAAACACATACCTCCACAAAATATTAAATTGAAACCCTACCTTGCAACTACAACATCCTAACTTCAGGTTTTCAATCAAAAGAGGTAAATTTCCATACTTTTCCTTATTTTCTTTTATTTTCTTCAGTTTTGTCGAGTGCTCTTGTCGAGTTCTCAACTTTTTCGAGCACTTTTCTCCTGTTTCGAGTGCTCTTGTTGCTATCTCGAGTTGCTGTGGTTCTATCGAGTACTCTTCTCCCACGTCGAGTTCTCTTGCCATTGAGTCGAGTACTAATCTTGCTTGATCGAGTGCTTTGTTGCTTTGTCGAGTGCTTTACACATCCTGTCGAGTACTTGTTATTGCTTTGTCGAGTGCTTGAAGCCTTTTTCGAGTACTCTTTGAGTCTTGTTTCATTCATTCTCTCACATATATACTTTGATTGTTAGGTTTTTGCTTGAGTGTTGATTTGCCCAAGGCAGATTGCCCCAACAAGCATGACATACCAATTAGAGAGGGAGTGTGAGCAAAACACGTTGTGAGGTTGTTTATATTTTACTAATCTTTACATAGTTCTTTGTTCGTTTTATTTGCAATGTCTCAGACAGGTAATCAGGTTAACAATGAGAACGTTGTCAACAATGCCAACAATGGCAACAATGACAACAACGATAACACCTCCAACACAACCGTGTCACCTGAGATATTCAACAACACAATGAACACTCTTAACACCACATTGGCTGAGATGATGGATAGGTTGACAGCGTTGGAGGCTAGGCTGAGTGGTTCTACCACCGTGGGAGGCCGAGGTGAGTAAAGCCGTGAAGGCACGCCTCGCGATGAAAGGGAATTCGTTAATCCTAACCCTAATCCTAATCCTAATGTCAATAACCCTTTATTTGATGAAAACAACTCTCCACGAGGGGAGATATATGGTAGAAATAATGAGTTTGCTAATGCGCAGGGTCAAGGAAGAGGAAGAGGGAGAGGCCGAGGCTTCTAGGAGGAATTCTATTATTCGGAGCGCGATGATGATTTCCAAGAAGAGGAGTATTGGGATCAGCGCCCGAGGCGGAACGATAGAGGAGGTCGATACCAATACAGAGAGCCTAGGAATCCTGGCGAGGACGGCATAGGTAAGGTAAAGGTAAAGATTACTCCTTTTGAGGGTAAAACTGATCTAGATGGATACATTGATTGGGAAACTAAAATGGATCAGATTTGGAATTGTCATAACTTCTCAGATGCTAAAAAGATTCAGCTAGCTTCCCTAGAATTTACTGGCTTTGCTTTAATTTGGTGGGATAATCTAGTTAAAGAAAGAAGAAGAGCCCTTGATGCGCTTCTCGCTTCTTGGACTCAATTAAAAGCACTTATGAGAAGTAGGTTTGTTCCTCAACATTATGCTAGAGAACTTAGACAACGTCTAGAAAACCTTAAACAAGGTAATAAAACTGTTGAGGAAACTTTTAACATTATGCAAGAAACCATGGCTCGAGCTAATGTGGTTGAACCTTATGAAGATACAAATGCTAGGAATCTTAGGATTTTGCATCCCGCCTTAGCTCATGAAATTGATTATTTTCCCTATACTAATCCTACTGATTTGTTACACTTAGAAATTAAAGTAGAAAGGGGACAATGTTATAAGAGCCAGGGAAGAGTGTCGAGTGGCCAGCAGCAAGGGTGACGTCCGAATCGACCACAACAGCCCCAAGGGCGCTCGGACATGGGTTCTCGAGATCGACCATAACAGCCCCAATGGAGGAATGAAGGTCGAGCACCCTAACAGCCCCTCGACAAGGGTAAAATGCCATGGACTGGGCGTGAATCGTCTGGGACATCTACTGGTCCCAAAGAGAGTAATCCTAACCCTTTTACCACTAGATCTAGAGATATTGTATGCTTTAAATGCCAAGGTAGAGGTCATTATATAAAGGATTTCCCTAATAAGAAAACTCTCATGATTAATCACTTAGGAGATATGAATCTGATAATTCTTGTGATGAACATGATGAGTATGCTAATGATGATAATGATCAGAACCTTAACCTTATATGCTATGATGATGATGATGGTGTCGAATATGAACATGAAGAGTCTTTGATTGTTAGAAGAGTATTAAGTGTTGTTCCTACTCCCTGTGATGACAATCAACGTGAAAACTTGTTTCATACTCGATGTCTAGTTAAAGGAAAGGTTGTTAATGTGATTATTGATGGTGGTAGTTGTTGTAATCTAGCTAGTCAAGAAATGGTTGATAAATTGCAACTATCTACTGTCCAACACCCTAGACCTTATAAATTGCATTGGATGAATGATTGTGGAAACTTGAAAGTGAATAGACAAGTTAAAGTGTATTTTAAACTAGGACATTATGAAGATGATGTTTTATGTGATATTGTGCCCATGCAAGCTTTTCATATTTTATTAGGTCGTCCATGGCAATCTGATCGTAAGGTTATTCATGATGGGTTTACTAATCGTTACTCCTTTACTTTTCAGGGAAAGAATGTCGTTCTCAAGCCCATGACGCCTACACAAGTGGCTGACGAGATTGAGAAGCGCTAGGTAAGTCAAGGTGAGTTAGATAAGGCGGCTCAGTCGAGCCAAGTGGATCCTCAATCTCGGCCTAAGGGTGTGTTTTTGGTTTCCAAGAGCACATTCATAGACGATTTTGTGGATGAGGAAACAACTCTCATGCTCATATGCAAAGGGTTGAATATGTTGAGTGAGGAGCTTAGAGCTACCTTACCTTCTCACATCCTATCTCTTCTTGAAGAGTATAAAGATGTATTCCCCGATGACATACCAGCAGGTCTACCCCCTATTCGTGGAATTGAGCATCAAATTGATCTTATTCCAGGGGTTGCCTTGCCTACTAGGCCTGCTTATCGTATGAATCCCACTGAGACCCAAAAGGTCCAATCCCAAGTCCAAGAACTGTTGGATAAGGGATATATTAGAGAAAGCTTAAGTCCTTGTGCTGTGCTTGTGTTATTAGTCCCTAAGAAAGATGGTTCATGGAGAATGTGTGTAGATTGTAGGGCTATTAATAACATAACTGTTAAATATCGCCATCCTATTCCACAATTAGATGATATGCTAGATGAACTACATGGAGCTTCAATATTTTCGAAAATTGATCTTAAGAGTGGATATCATCAGATTAGAATGAAGGAAGGTGATGAATGGAAAATAACATTTAAGACTAAGTTTGGTTTATATGAGTGGTTGGTTATGCCTTTTGGTTTAACTAATACTCCAAGTACTTTTATGCGATTAATGAATCATGTGCTTAGAAACTTTATAGGGAAATTTGTTGTTTTTTTATTTTGATGATATTCTTATTTATAGCAAATCTTCTAATGATCATAAAGCACATCTTAAAGAAGTACTTCAAACATTAAGAAATGAACACTTATATGCTAATTTAAAGAAATGTGAGTTGTAGTGAGCTCTAACGGACTGCGTGTGGATGAGGCAAAGATCAAAGCCATACAAGAATGGCCGACTCCCACTAATATCGGCCATGTCCGCAGCTTCCAAGGTCTCGCGAGCTTCTACAGGCGTTTCGTGCGCGACTTCAACACCATTTCGGCCCCACTTACCGAGCTCACAAAGAAGAGGAGTGAGTTCAAATAGGGAGCAGCTCAGGAGGAGGTGTTCAACACGCTTAAGGACAAGCTGGCCCACGTGCCACTACTAGCTCTACCGGACTTCTCTCGGCCATTTGAGGTTGTGTGTGATGCTAGTGGAGTTGGAATTGGTGGAGTCCTTATGCAGGAAGGTAAGCCTATAGCCTTCTTTTTTGAGAAACTTAAAGGTGCTTGTCTTAGTTACTCTACATATGATAAAGAGTTGTATGTATTGTATAGAGTTCTTAAGACTTGGTCTCATTACCTATGGCCTAGAGAGTTTATTCTTAGGACTGATCATGAATCATTAAAACACTTTAAAAGCCAAGATAAACTTCATATGAGACATGGTAGATGGATGGAGATCATTGAAACATTTCCTTATGTGATTAAGTATAAGAAAGGCAAAGACAATGTGGTTGCTGATGCTTTATCAAGAAGACATGTTCTTTTAACCACTTTGGATTCTAGAGTCTTAGGCTTTATTTACATAAAGGAATTGTATGAATCTGATTTGGATTTTGGTAATGCTTTTAAAAAATGCAAAGAAACAGAGCCTTTCGATAATTTTTATATACACGATGGTTTCTTATTTCGAAAAGATCAAGTGTGCATTCCTAGATGATCTCTGCGATTATTACTTGTTAGTGAAGCCCATAGTGGTGGATTAATGGGACATTTTGGTATACATTGAAATCACACTTCTATTGGCCACATATGCTTAAGGATGTAGAACATTGTCTTAAAAGGTGCATAGATTGTATAAAATCCAAAGCTAAGCTTATGCCCCATGGCCTATAAACACCACTGCCGACTCCCTCAGCCCCTTGGGAAGATATTTCTATGGACTTTATAGTTGGGTTGCCTAGAACTAAGAAGGGGAGGGATTCTATATTTGTAGTGGTTGATCGTTTCTCTAAAATGGCTCACTTTATTGCATATCAAAACTGATGATGCTACCAATGTTGCTAATCTATTCTTTAGAGAAGTAGTTAGGTTGCATGGCGTGCCTAAAAAAATTGTTAGTGATAGGGATGTGAAATTCTTAAGTCATTTTTGGCGAACATTATGGAATAAATTGGGAACTAGATTGATATTCTCTACTTCTAGCCACCCCAAACTGATGGCCAAACTGAGGTGACTAATAGAACCCTTACTACTGTCCTAAGAGCCATAATTAGGAAGAATTTGAAGCTTTGGGAAGAAGCCTTACCTCATGTGGAGTTTGCTTATAATAGAACAATGCATTCTGCAACGAAAATCACTCCATTTGAATGTGTCTATGGTGTTAATCGACTAACCCCTTTTGATCTTATTCCATATCCTATGAGAGAGAAAGAATCATTTGAAGCAGGTAAGCATGTCGAGTTCGTCAAGGAGCTGCAGGAACGAACGCGTCAGAAGCTTATGCAAAAGGCTGAATACAACGCTAACAAGACCAATAAGGGACGTCGTTTGGTCATATTTCAGCCTGGGGATCTCGTGTGGGTGCACCTAAGGAAGGAGCGGTTTCCAGAAGCACGGAAGAGCAAGCTAGCACCAAGGGGTGACGGACCATTCAAGGTGCTTAAGAGAGTGGGCGACAATGCCTACCAATTGGAGCTTCTTGGAGACATGGGCGTGAGCACTACATTCAACGCCGTCGATCTAATCCCTTACTTCGCTGTTGATGAAGACTTGGATTCGTGGTCGAATCCTTTTCAAGAAGGGGAGGTTGATGCGGGACCATCTTCTACAACTCCAGACACACCAATCATCTTAGGAGAAGGACCTATGACTCGAGCCCAAGCTAAGAAGTTTCAGAGAGTCTCATTCCTATTTGTGAGTCATGCTTTGTTCTGGAATACGGTTCAACTCCCAGAGCCAACTTTGAAGATATACATGTGCATTGGAATTCAAGAAGAGGCCGATTCTCCTTAGGCCTTGTAATGCCAATTTGTCTTAAGTGTTGAGACTCATTATATTACTATTTTTAGTATTATTTTTACTTAAGTTATTTGAGGAAACTTTAGAGGTTATTTTATTAATTTCTTTAAGTAGCCTTTTATCTTCTTTTATCTAAAACTCGGCCCAACAGCCTTGCAAGGCCTATATAATGTCGAGTTCCTCCATGTATGCCGATTGGATTTTAATGAATAGAATTAGTTCTTCTCAAATTGTGTGAAACACATTGAGTGCAAGTCGATCGATTAGAAGCGGAGCTCATCGATTGCAAATTGGCTATTATCTCAGCTTGGTTTGCTTTGTGTTCATCAACTTCGCAAGACTTGGTGATCCTAGTATCCACAAGCCCCCTCCTTGTGCCTCCAAGTTGTCCGCTTGGTTGTGTAGGATTATAGAGGCGGGTTATATAGTCATTGGTATTGGTTCCTACCCTCTCAGGAGGCCTGGGGTCTTTATCTTGTTCTATATATATCGACTCAGTCCTTATCGGTCTTTGGTCTTTATCAATTTCGAGTCTTTATTACTGTTCTTGTCGAGTCTTGTGTTTCTTGCTCAAGTCGAAATCGAGTCAGCTTTTCTTTATCGAGTCTTGGTTGATTCTTGATCTTCTTGGTCGAGTTTCTTGCTTTCTTGTTGAGTCTTTCTTGTTTCTTGCTTCCATTCTTTAGTTTCTTGTTTGATTGTCAAAGATCGGGCCATCTCACGGTTAGCCCCGTATCAATTCCAACCAATGCTCGCCAATATTTGCACCCTACGCTGCGGGTGCCAGAGTCGGCCATTGTTCTCCCCAATATCAACTTTGAGATCAGGACTACCTTCCTCGCGATGGTGAAGTGGACTCCTTTCGAAGGGAAACCCAACGAGTGCCCTATGGAGCATATGAAGGAGTTCAAGGAGATGTGTGATACCATAGCCAATGGAACCAACTTGGAGTATGTTCGCTTGAAGGCTTTCCGTTGGTCCTTAGTGGGAAAAGCCCTTCATTGGCTTGAAAGCTTGCCGCCGCGATCCATCAACACATGGGAGGAGCTTCATGATCTATTCATGAGCAAGTTCTTTCCACCTATGAAGATGACGGAGCTGCGCATAAAGATCACGACCTTCAAGCAATTAAGGAATGAAACTCTCGCCGGAACTTGGGAGAGGTTCAAGGAGTTCATTCGCCAATGCCCTACTCATGGGCAACCACCTTATGTTTTGCAAGAGATCTTCTTCAATGGTATCAACTCGGCTACTAAGGATTGGATCAATATCCACACATCCTATAGATACATTGAGATGCTTCCTCAAGAAACGTGGGATGCACTTGACAAGCTCACGGAGTTTGACACTACTTATGGGACCCTCGTGAACATTGATGCGAGGCCCTCTCCATCGATGCCACTTTATCAACCTTCCGATGAGATTGACCCTGATGTGCAGCAACAATTTATGGAGGATGAGAATAGAAAATTGAAGAAGTAAGTAAGGTTTCTCTCCAACAACAAACCGTGCATAGAGTGTGGGTCCACTTCCCACATTACCACCGCTTGCCCACATTTCGAACAAGTGCAATCCGTTGAATCATATGGAGGAGCAAACTACATGAGAGGTCCTTATAGGAGCCAAGGCAACTACTACCAAAGGAACGATGGGCACTCCAATTAGGGTAACCATCCTCCTCAACATGATCAACGACCCCCATATAGACCTCCAGGCCATGTGGATCGTGAGCAACCTAGAGATGATATGAGATCTATTTTGTAGAAGCTAAGGAAAGGCCAAGCTGAGGCCAAGGCGGATGCTAGGCAGTTCAGTTTGGAGATCAATACGCAGCTGCGAGGCATGAATGCAAGGTTCGGGGACATTGATATTTGGAGGAAGAACGTTGAGACCGAATTGGGTCAATTGGCGGCTCAAATTCCAAAGCCAAGTGGCCAACTACCCGGCCAGAATAAAGCCAACCCCAAATCCCAACATATCGCATCCATTCAAACAAGGAGTGGGAAGGTTCTACCGGAAAGGGAAGCCAAGGAGAAAAGAGAAAAAATCGGTCAGTCCAACACAGACCTCGATGACGACACCCTTGACCTCGGCGCCGACACCTTGACAGTGAACAAGCCTACTGCATTCGAACAGACCCTCGACGCCAACACCCCTGACCTCGGCGTCGACGCCTCTGAGGAAGCTCTTGAACAGACCCTTGACGCCAACCCCTCTACCCTCAGCGCCGATACCTCTGTAGACCAATCCACGCCTATACCCGACATGTTGAGCACTCCAAATGCCCAACCCAAGCTCCCTTATCCCTCAAGAGCTCTCAAGGATCCAACCGAATGGAAGTTTAAGAGATTTGTGAAGATTCTCCAAGGCTTAAATGTGACTATCCCCTTCACCGACGCACTTCGAGAGATGCCCGCCTATGTGAAGTTCTTAAAGGAAATATTGAGCAACAAGAGGTCTTTAGTAGATATTACGGATGAATGCAACAAGATGGACTTCCGCGAAAAGAAGGTTGATCCCGGAAAGTTTGCCATCTCAATTGGGCTTGGAAACCATCGTTTTAAGGCCTTGTGTGACTTGGGAGCTGGTGTAAGTCTTATGTCACTCTTCATATGGTCTAAAATTAACATGGGACCATTAGTACCCGTCAACATGTGACTCTATATGGCGGACAACTCCTCGGTAGAACCTACCGGCGTGATGGATGATGTACCAGTAAGGGAAGGTAAGTTCTATGTTCCCACCGATTTTATAGTACTTGATATGACTATAGATCCCGTTGTGCCTATTATCCTAGGGCGCCCTTTCTTAGCCACGGCGGATGCGGTCATAAATGTGAGAAAAGGTCTCCCAACTTTCAAAATTGGGGATTAACTTTTTAAATTTCAATTTGACCCCAATCTAAAGGAGGTCAGAAAAACGGAGGTCAAGATGGTTTACACGGACATGGAGAGGACCTTGACTCATGAGGAGCCCACTCGCACACCACCTACCGAAGAAGAAGAGAGTATCATTGAGGAGCTTTTGGCCACCCTTCAAGAGGATGAGAGCGATGAAAGTACAAAGGATACTGCTGACCCCTCGACGCCGACCCCCTCAGCGTCGCCGTCGACCTCCCTGGAGGATATAATGGTTCTGCAGAAGGCTGAAAAAGCTACAGATGCCTAGGCGTCGACACCTTTTGCCTTGGCATCGACACCTCTAGTAGTAAAACAACATGAAGAAGATGGTTGCGCTACCATGGAAGAAAGAGTTGACAAGAAAGGAAAGAGTTGGGCCGAAGACCATTATCCCGGTCCCGACAAGGTAAGTCAAGGTAATAATTTCTCTTCCCCTATTTCCATTAAAAACTTATCTATTACGAATGGAAGAGGTATACCTTGGTATGTGAGGTTATGTAGGGGATGCAATGAAGATCCAAAAGCCTATGAGGTAAGAGATACAGTGTACATCTCCAAGGCCAAGAGTCATTGGTTCCCTAGCAAATTCAAAGAGAAGAAGGTTGGTCCATTCGAAATTCACAAGATTCGACCCGGCGCAATGGAGCTAAAGGACAAGGAAGGAGTCCTATGCAAGGTCGAACTAGAGAGTCCGGAAGAGGAGGCCCGAGCCACATGGGCCTTGAGAATGCCCAGATGAGCGTAAAAGAAGAAGTCGGCCTAGCGACTTAAAAATCTAGAGCTTGTACATAGACGATGATTATTTAGGATTTTATATTTGTTGGTTTTGGTTTTGGATTTTGCTTTGGTTTTTCTTTAAACTTTGTTTTTGGAGGTTTTAGTTTTGATTGCTAACGAAGTGGTAGGTGCTAAGCATGGTGAAAGGACAACCTTGGAGAAGAGAAGCTTGTCGACTATCACCGGTCGATGTCGACTCCTGGGCACGATAGTAGCACCTATTTCCGGTCGAAATGAGCTTCAATTCTATCTTGTAAGTCTTTTTTTACACCCATCTCTCATTTTTGAGCTTATACTTTGAGGACAAAGTAATTTTGTATTTTTGCATATTTTGAATTTTCATTGAGTCAAAAAAAAATGAAAAATGTCTAAAAAAAAAGAAAAAATGCATGTTTATTTCTTGTTTTAGCCTTTATTTTAGTTTTTAGTTTAGTTCGAAACACTTAACTTAGATGTCCTATGATGATGCCTAATAATAAACTTGACCATGTAAAACCCTATGATATGTTTGGATGGTTTAGCCTAAGTCTCCTGGAAAGTTTGATTTTTATGTGGGAATTTGACTTGCGATTATAATTGAGCACATATGACTTTAAGTAGAGGTGATTGAAATCCAAATCTATGTCCTATTGCGATATCTTTGGACTTATAGGGAATGTTCTTCATATATTTCCCTCTATTTTTTAGGTGTGATTTACTCTCCTTATGTGATTACCTCTTGACATTGTTGTAGTTATCTATTTCTTGAGACCGATGATGAGATACTAGTTCATTGCTTATTAAAATTAGATGATGGAGGACTTATATTCTCTTAGCCATATTTTATCCATTCATTTACCTACCCTCATATTATCTTTGTTTGAAGCCCGTTGAGCCTTTGCCTATTCTTTGTTAGCTCCACAAAATTAATTCCTAGCCGATTATAAGCTTACCTTTTATCCGGGAATTAGGATTTAGAGTTGGTTGTAATTTGATTGAGTTGAGTTTGATGGAGAAGAAGCTAAGTTGTTGAGCTTTGTTGAGATGCTTTGAGTGAAGTTATGTAAGGTTGTGCATTATTCATCATATTGTTCTTATATTTTAGAGGCTCCGAAAATTTATATATATGTATTATTGCCGAAAAAAAATGAAAAAAAAATATCGGCAAAAAAAAAGAAATGAAGAAAAAAAGTGTTAATTAAGAGCCCAATTTATTACATGTGAGAGTTGGATGAAATTGTTGGTTGAGAAGTGTTTTCATGGGTTGATGATCTTGATTGTTAATGAGCATTGGTTATGTGCTGAATTTTGAGATGAGTTGTTTGGCTGAGTTGAGTTGGAAGTTTAGGGGTCTTGATTCCCGGATTTTTGGCACCACTTTGCCTAAATAATTCCATATCTTTTATTTCTTACCAAGTCACATTACAACCCTGTCGAATGAAGTCTTCTTTGAAGTCTTTCATTGAGCCATAAGTCCTCTTGATGATTTTGATTGCTTTGACATCTCCGGTGGAGAGATTGGTGATATAAATAACAATGTCTATGTAGCTTTTTGCATTAAGGATTGAGTTGAACCACTTCTTTATAACTTCATGAACCACTTTTGTATAGCTTCTTGAACCACTTCTTTATACCTTCATGAACCACTTATTTATAGCTTCATGAACCAGTTCTTTATAACTTTATGAACCACTTCTTCTACAACTTGTGAACCTTATGAACCACTACAAATAAAATGGTTGAACCACTGTGAATAAAATGGCTGAACCACTATGAATAAAATGGTTGAATCACTACAAATAAAATTGCTGAACCACTATGAATAAAATGGCTAAACCACTATAAATAAAATGCCAGAACCACTGTGAATAAAATGGTTGAACCACTGTCAATAAAATGGTTGAACCACTATAAATAAAATGGATGAACCACTTCTTGTCAATTTTTTTAAAAATAAAACATATACAAAGTGAGTGTTTATGTGTAGATAAAATCAAATTACACCCATATATATATTTTTCATGTTTTTCTAACAAGTGAAAATGTCAAAAAAAAATTTTAAAAGTTCATTTCTACATGTGTAAGTACTTTTTAAACTTGGCGTGTGTAATTAATTAGTTTGGTGTGTTAATTAACGTGTGTCCAACTGAGATCGGGAGTGTTACTAATTAATTTACATGGGTGTTGCTAATTAATTTTGATACGGCCTTGTAAACTTATTTGACATTCACTTTTGGACACGTGAACTAATCAAATAACTTCTTTCCTTCTCACTTTTGGAGACCTTCGTACCTGAACCCGACCATATATATATATATATATATATATATATATATATATATAACTTGATATAAAAGCTCTAAACCACTTGGTTTAAAACCCCGAACCACTTGGTATAAAACCACTGAACCACTTGGTATAAAACGTCTGAACCACTTGATATTAAAACCCTGAACCACTTGATATTAAAAAATGTGGTCTTTCAACTAAGTTTACACCTATTTGTAATTTCCAAAAGTATTTATTTTATAAACCACTAACATTTATTTGGACAATAAAGCATAGATTTCAGATTTTAATTTGTAAAAAAAAAATTCAATTGGTAAACAGGAAAGAGAGATGAACCACTTACAATTTATTTTTTCCTAAAAAAATTAGTAAAAGATTTCAATTTGTGAACAAGAAACTAAGAAAGAGGGATTTCATCCACTCACAAGGCACAAGCACGCCGCCAGAAACTCCATTTTTTCCCCTCCTCCATGCTCCCGTAGTCCCGCTGTCTTCAACACCGAGAAGACTCGACGGATCCACCTTGTGGAACCTCACTCATCGACCTCCCCATGGTGGTGATAGCGCTCGTCGTTGCTTTCCTCATTCCAAATTGACAACGCTCTCATCAGATCTGATCGTCGTTGTCGGATCTCGGCCCATGGTGGGAGAGGAAGGTGGAATGGTCGCTTAGAGTCCATGGCGCCGAATCCCTTGGTGGGGGAATGGTTGCTTAGAGTCCCTAGCGGTGTCATCGAGGTGAGAAAGAAGGACCTGGACAGCGGACCGGAAGATTCCACTGATTCTTCATTCCAGAAAACGTCGTCTTCGTTGATCTCGTGTAGCCCACCAGCGGCGACTACGAAACCGATCGGTTGACAACTGTAGCCATTGGCGAGAGGAAGGACCACCATTTGCTTCCATGGGGGGGGGGGGGGGAGAGATCGGTCTTAAGGTCTTTTTTTACGCTGAATAAAGATTAGGCCGGGTCAGCCGCAGCAGATAGGGGTGTTATTCGAGCCGAACAAGCCGAGCTTGGCATGTTCAACCTTCGTTCGTTTGTTAAACGAGCTCGAGCCGAGCCGAGCCTAATTTTCAAACGAGCTTTTTATTTTGTTCAAGCTTGGCTTGTTTAGGAAATGAGCGAGCTCAAGCCGAGCTTTTTTTGAGGTCTAAGTAGTTCTGCTTGGTTATAATATGTTAACTTAAAGGAAATTTTAGAAATTCTATAGAATTCGAGCTATTCAAGCTTTATTCGAATGAGCCGAGCTTTCAACCGAGCTTAAAATTTTTTTCAAGCTCGACTTGTTTAAGTAAGTGAATGAGCTCAAGTCGAGCTTTTTCGAACCGATCCCAAGCCGAGCTCGAGCTGTTCAGTTCATATAACAACCCTAGCAGCAGAAGCCCTTCCTAGTGCATCCTTCGAGATGAGAACAAGCAGTTCTGGATCATCCTCACAACAATCGTCGGCAGGGAATGCATGGGCACTACGAGCAAGATAGTCAGCCACGACATTTGATTCCCTGAAAATATGATGAATAACAACATAAGAAAAGGATGAAATATCTAACAAAATATCCGATTGTAGCAGCTCGATTGTCCAAGGGCATTTCCAATCCCCCAGTAAAGCCTTTATAACTAGTAAGTTGTCCCCTTTAATCTGAAGGGTTTAAGATCTGCATTTCCTTTGCATGTAAAATACCCATCTTGAGCCCGAGGTTTTCAACAAATACAACAGAGACGTTATTGCAAATGGCATGATGTAAAGCCACCACCATGCCCCTAGAGTCACGGATGACAAATCCATAAGACGTCGAACCGCCCAGTATAACTTAACCGTTGAAATTGAGTTTGTAACAATTTATAGAAGGCTTGTCCCATTTCTCAGATCGAGGCCGAGACCGGCTGGCATGATCAACCAACCGATAGCACGAACGAACAGAACGACAATTTCTCCCTCGACCAGAAGTAGATGTAATAAGGAGGTCCTCATCTAGTCTCTTCGTTTGTTTCCAGCAATGAGTGCTTGTAGTATAGAGTAGAATTATTTCGTTTATAGTTACCTCATTTGTGTGATTAAACATGAATTGGTTTCTGAAGAACCACAAGGCCCACCATACAAAGACAAGATCAATAAAAGATTTGGTTCCAATAGCCCTTTTAATATCGGTAAGTGGTAGAACATGACCCACTCCAACACTTGCCGCAAGATCCCTCGGTATTCGGATATGTAAGGCTTGTAAGAGATTGGTCGCCATAGGACACTCAAAGAAAATGTGCGCCACTGATTCACAAGAGTTAGCACAGAAGGCACAACCAGATGGCACAACCACATGTGATTTTTGTAATCTGAGAGTAGTTGGAAGACCATCACGAGAAAATTTCCAAACGAAATGACGTACTTTAGGAGGGACGCCCTGATACGACCCGAAGGATCAATCCAACAAGTTTCAAAGCTTCAACCGAGCACAAGAACAAAATTTGACACACGCAACTCTTTTATTTGGATTTTTCTAGATTTATGGGAAAATAAAAACAAGATATGGATGGCTAAATCTATGAGCATCTCACCCATAGACTTACCAAACTCGCTCTCTCACTCGTCGGCATCTCACTCCCGAACAATCAAGCCTTTTTTTGAACAACTCTAACAAGCATCTCACCAGAAAGAGTTAGACAAACGGGACCATTCCTCGGCCTCTCACTCTGGAATGAGGTGTCAAAATGGCATCTCACCAAATCAACCAAACACACACACTTTTTTCCAAAAATTATCAAATCAAATCTTATTTCTTATGAAAATGGTTTAGACATTTTATAGCCATAAAATAAGCAACAATTAAAACAACAAATTCAAGACGGAAAACATGAAAAGTCTATCGGGAATTGGTGGAGAAAGTTGGCCAGCCTCCTAGTGGAAAATGGAGGGTTGGATGTCATCATGAAGTGGCAAAATCATCAAGTTCCATTGAATGAATCTCATTCAATGCCACTTCATCTATTTCGACTTCATTCAATGTGTCGGGAAAACTGTCCAGATTTTAAACTGCTGGAGTATTGTCAATTTCGAACCTCTTTTTGGATGATTTCGATATTTTGGTCTTCATGAAATATGTATCCATTCGAATTAGCTTTCCAACAAGAATCATGGACCTTCATCGAACAAATATAGCTCCTGTTATGACTAAAACACCGAGCATGTGTCGAAAGAGCTCGGACCACATCATCCTCCCCTCCTTTGAAAAAGATTCGTCCTCGAATCTTGCGTTTCCCTTCCAAAAAGAAACATCACGCCCCTGTACATTTTATCTGTGTAAGATATCTTGATGGTTGATCCCGCGAAGACTCTCAAATCTGCGTTTGCCTTTCCAAAAAGGTATGATACGCCCATGTACGTTGGATCTGCGTAGTGCACTTCAATGGTTACAACCGCGACAACTCTGAAGAGGGATGTGGATGAAAGTGATAGAATCACATAAAGCTTTGTGAACTTGATGGATTAGCTCTGATACCACTTGACGTGCTCACACCCAGGCTCGAGCAAAAGGACCGGCGACGAGAGTTTTGAGAAGTCGGGAAATTGTGGACAGCTTCTAAGGCAACAGATCAGTCTTCAAAGATTGCCGATTTCCCATCGATTGGCGTGGCTTCTGGGGACGTGCAAATACTACCCTTGTAGATCTTTAAGTCGCGGTCGTGGATTGGGGCAGATCTTGTCAATCAGAGGTCAGACGAAGCGGGAAATCGCGTTTTACCGAGACGTCGCTTATGTAGAGACTTTTCCGAACGGGGCTTGTTTGAGAAGGACTGAGGGGCTGTTTTGGAGTGACGTTTTGGGGGTGGTTTGAGAGTGATAATGGGGTTGTAGAAGGCCTTAGAATGGTGGTAAAGTGGGGGATGGGGGTTGAGGGATATTTGATGCAAGATAGCTCTCGGCCTCGTACTCTGAGCTCTCTCCAACACTCAATCTTCCACACTCTCGGTCTCGCACTCCGAGTGTTTCCGACCATTTGATTCCATCTTCTCTCACTAGGGAATTGCTCTTAGCATCTCACCAAGAGGTTTTATCCGGCATCTCACCAACATAGAGTTGTTTCTTAACCCGAAACGAAGGAAGCACAAAGCTTAGTTTTTTTCTCAAATTCAACTTGTTCTTAAATGAATAGAGTTTACACATGTATAGTAGTTTATTGGCATCTCCATGTGTTTTTAACTGATGTGGGATAAAACAAAGGACTTCAAATTTCGTTCAGCTTAGAGCTGTTGAAAGGAACGAGATTTTTGACCATCTTTGGACTAGAATTGGTGGGAGACGTCTTCAACAATGTCGTAGCCCTCGAACTCAGCTTTCCAACGAGTCCTCTTGCATCTTCTTCGGACAAACACAACTCCAGTTAGAGCCAAAATAGCGAGCAGTTGTCGGTTCATCAAGTTATAAGCCTTTGATGTCTTTTTCTTCAGGAAATATGATGTCGTCCAAGGTAAGAGCTTCCGAGGTTGCCTTGTCAAGGCTAGGATCACATGTTCATCCCTCCAAGATCCATCAACTGTGTCATATTCTCCTCCAGGTTCATCGACCAAGCTACCATCGTCGAGGATCACATCACGTCCAAATCCCAAATCCAGCCACAGTCAAAAGAGGTCGACCCAACATGTTCTGATAGTAAGGAGTTTGCAGAATTGGTTGAAAACCAGCCATTATTGCTTGTACCCCAATAGACACGATCTGTCATTGGATTTTTTGGCAGGGTGACCCTCATAATTAAATCAATGTCTTCTTTAGACAGAATATTAGTTAAGGAGTTGATTAATAATGGTTTGTTCCACTGAGCTTCTGTATTTAGAAAGTGAGATACCTTTATACCTTTTAGGGCTTCCGATATAGGTTGTAATATTCTGGAAGCCAATGGTTTCGAGAAGGCCCAGTTATGAGACTAAAAGTCAATCGTTTGACCATTTCCAACGCACCACTGAAGGGTCTGCTGGAACTGAGGTCTGATAGACATAAGACTATTCCACTGGCATGATGAAAGACCTTTTTTCTGGTAACTGGGTAGATCGTGCCCTTTAAGATATTTGTATGAGACAACACGGACCCAGATGTTGTCTGGTTGCGAAATAATTTTCCAAAGAAAGCTTGCATATGTGATGGAAGTAAGAAAGCTTGCATAAGAAAAATCGGTTTTGCACTGAGATTTGCTTTAATAAGAAACCTACGGCCTTCGGCAGAAAGATTCAAGGCTTTCCATTTTGTCAGTTGTTGTTTCGTCTTGAGGACGACATCGGCGAAGGTATCCCTATTAGTTTTACCATTCACTATAGGGCAACCCAGATATTTATCAAAATTATTCGCTTGTGAAATACCAATCACATCGATTGTAGTGGAAATAGCAGTTGTTGACGTGTTGGGTGAAGCTTGGAAGCTGGATTTATGCAGACTGACCTTTTGGCCTGAGATTAGGTAGTATCGATCTAAAATGGACAACACAGATGTGCAAGCTAAATGTGAAGCTTTACAGAAAATAAGAATATCATCTGCAAAGGCCAAAAACCGAACCTTAAGACCCGGGCGACCGAACGAGATGCCAAGATCCAAATTCACTTGTCCATGAAGATGCAAAGTCCGTGCAAGTACTTCAGAAGCTAAGATAAAGAGGAACGGAGACAAAGGATCTCCCTGTTTAAGCACCCTAGATGGTTCTATAATTGTGGTCGGCTCATCGTTGACTAATACCGAGTAGGAAACCGTTGAAACACATTCCTTAATACGGCTGATAAAAATGTCGTTAAACCCAAATATGGCCATAACTTGGAATAGAAAAGGCCACTCAATACGGTCGTAAGCCTTTTCCATATCCAACTTCAAAGCAACCAACCCCGTTCGGCCTTTTTTAAGCCGAAAAGAGTGCAAGCTTCATGAGCTATAAGGATATTATCCTGAATTGATCTCCCTTTTGTAAAAGCTCCCTGTAGTGGGTGAATCAGTTTGTCAAAAATCTTGGTTAGCCAAGCCAAAATAACTTTTGCTATAATTTTATAGATCGTAGAGCACAAGCTGATGAGCCTATAATGGTTTACCGAAGATGGGTCATCACATTTTGGTAGTAAGGTTATAAATGTATGATTGATCTGCCGTAATACTCTACCACTAGTAAAGAAATCCTTTACTTCCTTCATTACAGAATGACCCACAGTTGGCCAAAACTTTTGATAGAAACCAGCCAGGAAACCAACTGGCCCTGGAGCCTTATCTGGGCTCATAGAGAAAACTGCAGCTTTAATCTCATTTTTGGTCACGGGAGCTGAGAGCATGGCATTGTCTGCTTGAGAAACCAAAGTCCGGATAACCGCTAAGTCTAAAGACAGATCAGGCCCACCCCTAGGAGTGGACTTGAACCTTGATTTAAAATCTTTAACAAACTCTTGTTGAATGATATGAAAGTCAGCCGACGACTCACCATTCGGGAGTGTAATAGACTTGATCATTTTCTGGCCTCGTTTGGCCGTAGCTATCTTATGAAAGTAGTTGGAGTTGGAGTCATTTAATTTGGCATGTTTTACTTTGGCCCTTTGGCTCCAGTAACGTCGGTGGAAATCCAACATACGTTCTCTCTTATTTAGTAGTTGTTTAAGAATTTGAATATTCTTTGTATTATAATTGGTAATTAACGAAGCTTGTAATTCAAGAAGCTTTTGGTTCGTAGCCTGAATCTGGTTGTTAATGTTGCGAAAAATCTTCTTGTGCCAAGTTTTGGAAAGCTTCTTTAGTAACTTCGCCGTCGGTACCAGTTTGAACATAAGGGAACCTTGAGAATCCAAACGCCAAGGTTGTGAAACCAGATTTCTGTAATCGGCTCTAGAAGCCCACGCTAGTTCAAACTTGAACGATCTGTTTTTAGGTTGGATATTGTGACGAAAATCGATAGAAATCGGTGCATGATCAGACCTAGTGAATGGATGAATCTGAATTCGAAGAGAATCAAATTACGGGTCTTAGAGTAAAAAAAACCAAAAACCCTATATGAACGCGCTCCACGCGCTCTCTTCATCTCCGCTTACAACGCCGTCCGCCGCCCAGCCCTAAAACCACCAACATATCCTTCAGACCAACCCTGCAATTCCCCCTCCTCACTAAGCATCTATGGAGTCCAAAAGAGGTTACTCCCTCCCTTTGCAATCCAGTTATAGATCCCAATCTCAATTCCTCAAAAAAAAAAGAAAAGATTCCAATCTCAATTCTTCAAAAAAAAAAAAGATCCCAATCTCAATTGGTTTCGTTTGCGGTGCCGTTGGGTTGTCTCGGGCAAGCCTTGGTCGACAGTGGTGGGTGCAAATTCGGGCGATGGAAGGGCTGGCTCTTCTGGGGGTGGTCTGGTCGGTTGCCTCGTGTTTCAAATGGTGGTATTCCCACTCAATACTCCATACCCCACTCCACAAGGCACTTCGGTGGTTCTCTTGCTCCCGTTTTGCAAGTAACTCCTCGCAAAGATTTCGAAAGACTCAGTGTTTGCACACTCGGTTCTGGTTTGGTCCTAACTACCTACTCTGGAAATGAGCTGCATCTATTGTAAGCAATAAGCAAGGCTTTATCAGTTATCAAAATTACTATTTGCTACCCGCAAACCAGCAATTCTGTTTCGGTTACCACCATATATTACATACTCTGTTGCTCTACCTTGTTTGGCTCTTTGGTTTAAATTCTGTTTGCTTTAAAGTCGCTTTCCATTGCTTTCTTTCTCTTGGTGGTGTTGCCGTGGGTTTTGGGTTGTGTTGGTGCAGGTTCCAGGTCGTTGCCTTGGTTGCCGTCGCCCCTTGTTGCTGCTGGTGGTGTTTTGCTTGGCTGCTCGGATGCTTGTTGTTGTGGCTTGGGCGCTGCTCTACCCTCCAGGTTATATCCTACACGACTACACTAAGTCACCATGACCCGTCTTATGATCGTTTGAGATAAAAAAAAATGCCCTACAAGGCCTTAGTACACAAATGGTTTCATAACAAACAATTAAGGGTAAATGACACCATTGTTGATCAAACATCATTTACATATTCCTCTCTTGTGCAGTGTTTGTATTTACAGATGTTTTACTCTAACTGTTTTGGGGTCCCCCCCCCCCCCTTTTATTCACAAAACTATATATATGAGTCTTATCAGACCGAACCACTCTTCCTCAGAGTTTCTTACCAATTCAAGCGAGACGTCTATTTCATCAATAGCCAGTTAATTTCACAATTGCATTCGTATACAAACTCAACTTTATTTGGAATTTTGATTACTTATCGGACATTCTATTTCTTTACAAAGGTTGGAATACAATCAAACTTGGTTTAGTAACAATTGAGTTTCAATTCCAAAACAAAACTATACTCTTACAAACCAGGAACATTGGTCTGATTGTGCTTCTCACAACTAACACCTATATTTGGGATAACCACCGTCATAAATCAGTACAAACCGATCGTCAAAAAGGTTTTCTATGAATATATGTACTTGGAACTCCCTAGGTATCCAGAGTCGTAACGTCTGGACAAATGTCGATATTTTTTGTAAAAACAATAATATCAATGTTCTGGCACTGTTAGAAACCAAGGCAAATAAAGTTCCTCGTGAAGGGGTCTGGTGGAAATGCGGGTTCACGAACATCGCTTTTGACCCGGCAATGGGATTTTTCGGTAGTATTTGCTTATTTTGGAAGGATATCCCCTCCTCTTAGGGCTCTATAGACCTCATGTCGGTTAACCGTCGTTTCATCCATTTTAACTATTCGGACTATGTCTCCCATCGGAGTGTTGCGTTCTTGATAGTTTATGCCCCACCGAACGAACGGCGAAAATCAATTTTTTGGGATTCTATCTCTACTTACATTCAAACCTTACTCATTCCCTTCTATATCATGGGAAACCTCAATGAAATATGTTCACCAGTGGACAAACTAGGAGGAGTTTATCCTTTAGTAGCGAGATTCAATCGCTTAAATGATTTAAAGAGTAACCTCTCGTTGCTCGATGTAGCATCGTACGGTGGTCAGTTTACCTGGCAACGTAAACATAATGGTGTTGTTATCTGCCTCGAAAGACTGCATCGTCTACTTATCGGTCTTAAGGTCTAGAATAAAGCGCGTGAGAGAGTTTTTTAATTTTATTATTCTTAATTAAATTTGACTAATAAAAATCCTTCTTTCCTTATCACCGGGAGAGATTCTTCTCACTTGAACCCTCATATATATATATATATATATATATATATATATATATATATATATATATAACATGAATGAAGGTCTAGGCCCCACAGCTGGCCACCTGTACGCAGGACAATGGAGGCTGATTCTATTACCCAAAATTTGGGTTACCCAAGGGTATTTTTTGGTCATTATGAAAATATGATAAAAGAAAAAAGAGAAATAAGAAAAGGTAGATCAACTTTTTCTTTTCCTCCTATAAAAAGGCTACACTCTAGGGCTAGACTCACCTCTTGTAATTTATTTATTATTTTCTTTTTGGGTAAGACCAAGTTATAATTCAACTTTATTTTTTTATAATTCTTTATTTTTTAACTTAGTTTAATTAATGAACATAAGTATAATTCACGTCTGCCCAAAACACATTCTTCAATCTGTTGTCTTCATCGACATCATATGCGTAGAAAAAATCCGTGTTGCTTGAACACATTTCTTCAAAATGTTTCCTCATCGCAGTGAAGTCACCCTTATCCATATCTTTTCTTCGGTGCTTGGCAACTAGGTTTCTAAGGTCCCGCTCATTGAAATCAACATTCTCGTGGTTCCCGCTTTCAATTACAAACGATGTGTAGTTCTTAGTTATAGGCACACCAGCCCTATCCATGTCTAAGATCCGTTTCTTCTTCCCTTCGGTGATGAACCTATATTTTGGAAGGAATCTTGACTCTTTCGGGATGCACTCGTGGTTATGCTCAAGCGAAAGTCTAGTCATCCTCCACAACCCCGCTTTCTCACGGACAACCTTAACCCCGAACTTACATCCTGTACTAGCCGACGCGGACCTCTTACTCGGGTCCCTTGACCTCGATTTAAACATACCCCCTTTAGAACATTCGATCCTCTACATCTTGTACTTTTCATTCGTACCTGGCACATCAGTGCTTCTTTCATCATCCTTTACCAATGTGGAACTCCGAATTCTTGTTTGAAATCATTGTCGTTTAGCATATCTATCGATGAATTCGAACACATCTTGTTCGTGTTCCAACACATGCCCGGTCTTTGGACAATTAACATCACCTTCAACACCATCATCCAACGTTGGCACATCGACACCCTCTCCTTCATTGGCAGCAAGGTCAATGTGATCTCCACTCATCGACGAACCCTCTATAGTGTCATCATCCGAAATCACGACGATGGTTGCTTGCTATTCCAACCCAACTGTATTATTAGCAAATACATGCAACAAATGGTACATCACAGAATTGATTCATATATACCCAATGTTAATGGAATATTAATTGATTGAGTCAGCTACCTGCATCGTTGTCGGACCCACTGTCATCGTATCCGATGTTAAGCTCACTTTGCATAGCAATGATCCAATCTAGCTCTTGAAGGGCCTCATCTACCTTCTTTGGTTCAATAAGAGAAACAAACGCGTGAAAAGCACAGAGATCTTTAAGTTTAGAACGAGTTTGAACACTAGAAGTAGGGTCAGAAATGATATCTTTTAATGAGTGTGATGAGGAGTATTTGAATTTTCTTTTGCTAGTCTCAGCTCCTTGATTCATCACACCAGCAGGATTGACTTGTGGTACATCTGACTCCGTGGTCCTGTTAGGTTCAGTTACAACAGTGTCTGACGTCTCAACACTGTTGGATTGGACACCAAGGGCTTTGGACGAATCTTCAACACCTTGGGCCAATTCTTCAGTGTTGAGAATCTGTTCCTGCATGTTCCTCTTCTCTGTGTTCTTGGTAGCAGCATCATCACCTTCCTCTTTCTCTGCATGAATGTTAAGATCTATATCTGCAACACTTTCACTCAAAGAACCGTCATTGCATTCATCAAATATAACATGTATACTTTCTTCAACTAACTGGCTCCTTTTATTGAAGATTCTATAATCTTTGCTACTTGTGGAGTAGCCAAGAAATATACCTTCATCACTACGCGCATCAAATTTCCCAATGTTATCTTTTCCATTGTTATGAACAAAACAAGTACATCCAAAGGGTTTAAAATAAGATATAAGTGGTTTGCGGCCTTTGAAAAGTTCATAAGGAGTTTTCTTTAAGATGGAACGAATAAGACAACGATTCAAAATGTAGTTAGCTATGTTAACAGCTTCAGCCCAATAGGTTTTAGGCAATGCATTTTCTAAAAGCATAGTCCTTGCCATATCCTCTAAGGTGCGGTTCTTTCGTTCCACAACCCCGTTTTGTTGAGGTGTCCTAGGAGCAGAAAAGTTATGGGAGATGCCATATTTAGCACAAAACAAATCAGACTGAAGTTGATCAAACTCCCTACCATGATCACTCCGAATTGACACTATGGGCTCATTTCTTAAAGTTTGCAACTCCTTACAAAGTTTTGAAAACTCAAATAAGGCCTCTGATTTTTCTTTTAAAAATGCAACCCAAGTATATCTAGAAAAATCATCAACAAAAACTAGCATGTACTTTTTACCATTGAGAGATTGGACTCGCATAGGACCACATAAATCCATATGTAAAAGTTCAAGGGGTCTAGAAGAACTTACAACCTTTTTGGGTTTGAAAGAGCTACGTGTTTGTTTACCTCGTGTGCATGCATTGCACATGTCAATACCTTTGAAGTCCATCTCAGGTAACCCTCTTACAAGCCCTTTGGACACAAGCTTCTGTAGTGTATGTGGACTCACATGGCCGAGTCTCCTGTGTCAGAGCTTTGGATCATCCGTCAAAGCCTTTAGACAGGTTAAGCTTCCTTGTGCCACTTGATCAACATTTACAGCGTATATATTGTTGTAATGATATGCAGTCAATAAAACTTCACCTGTATCTTCTCTGCACACTAGACATCTTTTCTTGTTAAAACTGACATTGTTGCCATTATCACATAATCGAGAAACGCTAAGCAAATTATACTTTAAAACATCAACAAGATAGACATTTTTAATACTATGGTTGGAATCTCTTCCAACACTACCAATACCAACGATGTCACATTTTCCTTTGTCACCAAGAGTGATTGTTCCCGTGGATTGCTCCTTTAGATCATGAAAGAGAGAACTCTTTCCACTCATATGTCTCGAGCATCCACTATCAATAATCCATTTATGTTCCTTCACCTTGGTGATCTCCTGCAAGACAAACATCAACCTTTGTGGCTAGACCAATAAGCAAATTTGGATCCATTATTAGGATAAACCATATTTGGTAAAATAGTGCCTTTTGGGACCCAAACTTGTGTTATCCGTTCTTTTCTCAAATGAAGAGGAAATGTATTGCGAATGATATATGGATCCTTTTTTCTATAGGGGCAGGTCTCTTTTACATGTCCCTTTCTAGCACAGTGGTGACATATAGGAGAGGTTCTGCTTCCTTTTGCCTTTACAAAGGTGGTAATGTGCTGCTTCTTTAAAACCTTGGATTGTAACCAATACCACTTTTGTTTAGAGAACTTTATTGCTCACCCAACATCCTATCAAGAGTGCCTTTGGATTTGGTAAAACTTATGAGGGCTGTCTGTTGATCTTGAATCTTATTATTCAGGGAGATCTTCTCGTTCTCTAAGTCACGATGCTCATTTCTTAGAGAGGAGAGATCTTGCTTGAGTTCAGATTTCTCTGAGTCAAGCGTCTTGACTTTAATGTCAAGACCTGAATAAGAAGCTTCAAGACTTTTAACCCTCATAGACAGATCCTCAATAGTTCTTTCCTGGTCCACAGTTCTCGTAATAAGAATGTTAGTCTGGGCAATAAGTTTCTCTTGTGGACTTGCTATAAGTTCTCTTACAGTAGCTTCAAGCTTCTCATCGTGGGATTCATCTTCTGAGGCCATGAGACAGATAATACCTCTTTTGGACTTGCCATAAGTTCTCTTATAGTAGCTTCAAGCTTCTTATCGTGGGATTCATCTTCTGAGGCCATGACACAGATATTGGCCTTCTCATCATCGGAGTCAGAGTCAAAATCGCTCCAAGTTGCCACCATGGCTTTCTTCTTCCATTTGTCACCCTTCTTGGACTGGCTCTTTGTCTTTTGAGGGCAATCTTTCACAAGATGATCTGTTTCACCACATTCAAAACAATACAAAGGTTTAGTCTTCTTATCATACTTATTGTATTAAGGCTTACCTCGAAATTTAGAAGACTCTGATCCATCCTTGTTGTTGAATTGTTTCTTCATTTTGAGAATTTGAGCAAGGCCTCTTGTGATAAGAGCAAATGGATCATCTTCATCGTCATCCTCATCTTCGGAATCAGATCCATCTTTAGGCTCATCCTTCTTAGACTTGAGTGCCAAGTTCTTAGTGCTAGCTGGAAGTTCCCCATCGTCTTCATTAAGGATCATCTCATGCGTGATCAGCTTCCCAAGCAGGTCATCAAGGGGTAGAGTGGTGAGGTCCTGTGCTTCTTCTATAGCTGTTACTTTTGGACCCCATTTTTCTTTTGGGAGGCACCTCAGTATCTTCCTCACTTTCTCAACGCTTGTAAAGCTCTTGCCGAGAGAGTAAAGGTTGTTGGTGATTTCTGTGAATCGTGTGAACATGGCCTTGATTGATTCATCAGACTTCATTTTGAAAAGCTCATACTTTCGAAGGAAGATGCTGATCTTGGTGTCTTTTACTTGGCTCGTTCCTTCATAGGTGACGACCAGTTTGTCCCAAATCTCTTTAGCTGACCTACAAGATGAAATACGGTTAAACTCATCAGTGCTAAGGCCACAATAAAGTAAGTTAATAGCCTTGTAGTTTTTGGAGACGAGTTCAAGATCCGCTTGGATGTATTCAGACTCCTTCTTTGCGACTTTGTTCCATTTGGTCCGTCTTTCTCTGGAATCTTCGGACCATTCTCTATAATGTTCCAAAGTTCCAGATCTTGATCTATAATGAACATCTTCATCAAGGATCTCCAGTGGACAAAGTTGTTTCCTACAAAGAGTGGTGGTCTGCTCGTGGACCTTCCCTGTGCAAATCCTCCGCTTGCTTCACCAGACATGATCGAAAACTCACAAGATTGTTAGATCAAAAGCAGTCTATAAAGCTTTGATACCAATTGAAGGTTCGATAATATAAAACTAAGTAATATAGAAATACTCTAGAAGGGGGGTTGAATAGAGTATGCCGGATTTTCGCAGAAAGTCTCAAGACTTTTGAAGCTCGTGCCAAAACCCTTGAGATTAGACTTAATCTTTTCTCTGAAAACCTGAATCACAAAGTTAAACAATTCGAACCAAGTGCGGAAATAAGGTAAAGCAGTAAATACAGGACTCGATGAATTGTTTACGAGGTTCGGCACGAACTTGGCCTACGTCCCCGCCTAGGGTTCTTCCACAACCCTAGGATTCAACAGGCTTTATTGATTCACAAAGCTTAGGATCCTAATAGCTCACCGAGAAGCCTCTCTCCTATACAATTGCAATCTAGTCAACTCACGTTCCCTTGGAGTCCTAGATCAATCTAGAAGAGCCCCACCTCTCTCAGCTATCTAGTACAATCCTCTTACTCCCGAGAATCAATAGCCTAGTGTTCACTTCCTGAGTTACAAACTCTCGAGTATAACACTATAACTGAATATATCCTATAAGCTCACTGTGTAACTCTAAAATGCTTTGAAATGAAATAACAGACTCTTAGGACAAGCAGAGAGCACACGAAGACAGATTTCTCTTGAAGGCTTGGAGTGTATCAAAGGCTCGTGTTCAATGAATGTGTATCTTCTGTCTTCATCTTCCTTCTCTTTATATTGAGACAAATCGGCGCCAAGGATCTTCTCCAACGGCTTGTCTAGATTATGGCTTGAGCTGGATCTTCTATCTTTGGAAACTTCGAAGGCCACAATCTTTCCGATTTGAATCTTCTCAAGTTGTATCACAAGGCAGGAAATAATTCGAAAATACTTCCTGAAATGTTAGTTATATACATAATAATATAATGGAAGTATATAATAATATTTCGAACATAATAACATATAGAACCGGTTTTGTATTTCATCAACACTGTTAAAGCTCCAAGACCTTTGACACAGACAAGCTGTCAAGGCCTTTGAAACTTATTCCGATTTTCATCAAGGGAGGGAGTTATCATTCTTCTTGGCTTCGAATCAACAAGGCGGAGGTATGGCGCGGAAGGGGGTTGCGTATTCAGGTCGACTCCTGGCGGCTGCCTTCTGGTTCGGCCAGACTTCGACACCGAAGAGAGGAAATCTCAAAGACTCAAAGAGAGAGAGAGCAGAGAGATTGAGAGAGGATGAAAACACTGACGCTTCTGTGGATCTCGAGCTCAGGTGTGAAGGAAGAGCAGCTCCATCCAAATCCGAGAGAGAGAGAGAGAGAGAGAGAGAGAGAGAGAGAGAGAGAGGAAATTGAGAGGAAGATTGGGCTTTTTTTTAAGGAGCCCGTGCCCCAAAACCACACTTAGACCCATTTTCACTTTAAGCTAAATTTTCACTTTAAGCCCCATTTTCATTTGAACCTTTACCTATGTATATGTATATTTATAGGAATTGGATCAAAAGAAAATGATTCTTAAATGAAAATACATTAAGATGAAAATGGGCCTATTTCTCAGGTTGGACCGTGGAACTGCTCATTAACTAAATGTCTGCTCTGGCCCGTATCTCTTTCCTCTTTACTCCGTTGAATCTGATCTATCTCCCTTTCTCTCGCACTCGCCATTCTCTCCTTTCGCTCGCTCGCACTGGCCACTGTCGCCTCTCCTCGCCGACGTTCACCACCGCCATAAGCTTCGGCTTGCAGCAGCTCCCGCACCAACTACCTCCTCGAGTGTTGTAGGAGGAAATCAAGTTCAAAATATAATAAAATAAATCAAACCAGATTATGCCCACGCAAATGATTACAAGACTCCCTTCCTATGCAGTAGTGGGAAGTCAGGATCGATCCACGAGGAAGCGTGTCAGCGGATCTCAGGTAGCTGTATATCTCACAGACAGAAAAGCAAAAAGACATAAAGAAAGACAGAAATAACAAAGCAAAAGCAGAAAATAAAGCAAAGCAGCTGAAACTGTAAATTGCAAATTCTCGAACACAGAACTCAGATTTTCAACGAAATAAATCAATATATTAAAAGACTTCCAAAGCCAGGGTATCAACACCACAACGATAACCATGCAAGGTAACACATAAAGGCATAAAAGATCATGCTTTCCATCAAATAACTTTCGTTATTAACAAATAGGGATATAGAGGCTTTCGCATAAACCCTAATTGTTACTAACCCTTTTCACATAATTAACCCAAGTTGTATTAAGATCACTTTCGCTTCAATAACACAAACAAGGATCACCTTCAACTCTCGCAAAAGAATCATGCTCATAGGGATAGAAGAAGAATCGCATAAAAAGATTGTACCTTTACCGTATCACCTTACATGGCCACCGTCGGGCTCACCCCAGCCCCAGAAGTGGGTGGACTACTCGCTCTTCATCGCAATAGCAGACATCTTTGATGAAAAAGAACTAACTTGCATTAATAAACTCAAACTTACAACCTCTTCTCCTTCTCTCTCTATGTAACTAATTGTCTCTGAAATTGAATTGATAAAATCCAGCCCCTAAGGCTTTATTTATAGGCTTCCAACCCTTGCTAATCAAGGTAAGAAAGTCTATCTATATCTATATCTACTTTATCTTATAACATAAAGATAAAACATGGAATAAAAGAATTAAATCAACTACGATTATATCTAAAGTAGATAAATATCTTCTCCTCTTGATAGCTCTTGATAGATCTTGATGGAATTTGATCTCGAAAATATCTCCATTGGATTCGGGATAGAAACTTAACAAGAAGTCGGTTAAGCTCGGAATCCGCCGCCGTGGGTCCAATCGATATTGACTTGGTTAAGTCGATATTGACCTAGTTAAGTCGATATTCACCTAGTTAAGTCGATATTGACCTATGCTTCCTCGGTTTCTCTTCAGCTGGTCGATATTGGCTTCCTGGGGCAATATCGAGTGGGATGTTGGTCGATATCGACTAAGTGAAGTCGATATCGAGTAGAATCTTCAGCTTCTTTCTGTCCTGACTCGGTTTTGGAAGATAATGAGTCGATTTTTGGTCGATATTGACTTACTGAGGTCAATATCGACCTGCCCTTTTTTCTTCACTTCTTGCTTCTGGCTCCATATCGGTTTGACTTTTGATTTTTCGACCAGATTGAGTCGATATTGACTAGAATGAGTCAATATTGACATGTGCTCAGTTTCTCGTTCTGTGCACAGCTTCTCGTTCTGTTCTTTTAACGCACTTTCCTGAGCCCCCGTTCATCGGATTGACGCATATGAGCATGCGTTGGAAAGCTCTTTTCGAGGGCTACAACTCTCATGAAGACATCAGAACTTGACTTAGAATGATGAATGCCAAAACATGGCCTTTTATCCGGTTGCACCATCCTTAGCTTCTTCATGAGTGTTCCTTTAAGCTCCAAAGTGCGTCCGATTTCTACGAATTTGAACAAAAACTAGTGTAGACTCTATAATTTGGCAATTAAGCAGAAACTACATAGATTCAGTATAAATCTAACCCAAATGCATGAAATACATGCAGAAATCGATATAAAAGTAGATATAAAACATGGCATAAAACTTGGACATCATCGAGTTCGCCAACAACCCCGCAGAAGCCCTCCCTTGCCTCGCCAGCAGCTCTGCCTCGCCAAGCAAACCACATCAGCCCGACCACCGCCCTTCTTCCTCCTTTTCCTTTGAGTGCTCAATCCCTATTCTTCCTCTTCCCTTTGTGCTACACAATTACGGTATGTATCCTCACTTTTAGATCTCTTTTTACTCTGATTTTTCCCACACGTTGATATTGTCCATTTTAATTTGGGAAATTTCAATTGTTAGGGTTTGATTGGAATCGATTTGGGGAAATTGGGGTTTTGTGATTTGTGCTAGGTTGGGGTTGTATTGCTAGAGCTCACTTTGGATATTTAGAGGCGGTTTTGATCAACTTTGGGGTTGTTTTCTTCTATCTGCAATGGCTGAGAACAAGGAGCTTTTTGGGGCTGACTTTGAACATTTCTGTTGCTATGCTTGTGGTTGTTGTTCGGAGATGCCATCCTTTTTCGATCGAAGGCGTTATCCCTTAATTCAGGCCACATTTCACCAAATTCGTGGCTATGTGGATGTTTAAGCTACTGCTACAGATTTGTGGTAAGCTCTCATGTTCATTATATATATATATTCCTTAATTGGCATATTAATTAGATGAAAAGCTAAGGACTTAAGTTATGTGAGTGTGCAGGTAGTTATTGGGAATTTGCAGGTAGTTGTTGGGCATCTGCAACAATCGAGGGGATCAACCAGATCAAAACAAAGCATCTTGTGTCGTTATCAGAGCAAGAGCTCGTAGATTGTGACTCGAGCAATGAAGGTTGCAATGGAGGATTATTCGAACACGCTTATGATTTCGTGAAGAAAAAATGGAGGAATTGCTGCTCATAATTTCTATCCTTGCTTGGCCAAGAAACAAACCTGTAACATCACCAAGGTTAGTGATCATTTAAGGCTATTCATATATATATATATATGTAGGTAAAGGTTCAAATGAAAATGGGGCTTAAGATGAAAATATGGCTTAAAGTGAAAATGGGTCTATTTTATTGGGTTGGGCCGCGGATCCGCTCACCTTTTATAACAAAAAAAAAGCCCTCGCTTCCTGTATTTCTTCATTGGCTCTTCAGCACCACCATATCCGCACTTCCTCTTCCGGTTGTTCTTCCTCGCTCTCCCCTCTCCCATCACCTGCCCATCTGTTTCAATTGGAGTCGCAAGGAAGATGGCAAGTATGATTCGGTGGAACAGAGGACATCCAAGCACCCTCGGTGTTGTAGGTCTTACACCTGACCTCGCCGGCTCACCATCATCGAATTCGAAGTAGGCGTCGGTGTTTGGTGCTGCATCTTGATCGCCGGAGATCGCGTGATGGAGGGTGGATACCATTACAGAGAGCTTTTGGTCTTTAGTCAACCGATTTCCGTTGTCCCCGACGCGCCACCAGCAACCATTGAAGAAGAACTTTGAAACTGGTACTGTAGCACCACCCTTCTTCCTCCTTTACCTTTGAGTGCTCAACCCCTATTCTTCCTCTTCCTCTCCTACACAATTACGGTATGTATCCTCACTTTTGGAACCCTTTTTACTCTGATTTTTCCTACACGTTGATATTGTCCATATTAATTTGGGAAATTTTAATTGTTAGGGTTTAGTTGGAATCGATTTGGGGGAATTGGGGGATTTGTGATTTATCCATATCAAAGGAGTAGATACCTGTCCTGATTGTCCACCATCTAAAAGCGTTGTTGGAGATGGTTTTCAAGAGAAAATCTAATGAAGCGTTCAAGCTTCTGGCTGCCTGCGTTCAAGCGCTGTTATTCTACTGTTACATTTCCCTGCCCAAATAACATCGGTGTACTTGTTGAGAAATGCGCTTCATTTTTACAAAGCTCCCATCAAATTTGTTCTTCTGGATTTTTGTTTGCAACGCTTTCTTTTAATTTACTATTATATACTTAGCTCTCTCTGTAGGAAATATTTTCTTTTAATTTTCAGTGAAAGCCATGAGATGATTTAAGTTGGTAATGGTTTCGGTAAATGGTCGCATTTGACCAGTTACTGCATCAATGTTTTTCTGCATTTTTGCTTGCAACGTTTTCACCCATTGAATTTGTTCTTCTTTGGATTAAATTTATAGCTGTAATGCGATTCGAACGGTTAAAAGGGATCTCCATTCACATAGTTTAAAGTAGCTACCGAATTCACATTCATTGCAACCCAATCATCATATATCTGCATCAGCAAATGCAATATTTAGCAGCATCTGTTCTGCAATTCCATACATTCAGCAAAGGAAGAAGTTTAATGTGCTTTCTTGATTGCTTCAACCCAGGTTCCTATACCAGCATCAATTTGATTCAACAGAGGGGTGTACATATCACAGAAATGGCTTCAGATTCTTGGTTTGATGATGTCTCCAAAGTAGCCATGTTTTTATGCATATTTTAGTTCCATATTCTTTACATTTTGCATATTTCGGGTTGGGAATATGTCGAATTTATGTAGTATATGCTTATTTGTCAGAAATGGAGATCTACATAAGTTTCTGTTTAATATTGCAGAATATGGAAACATTTCGGGAGAAAACCAAGAAGCGAGAACCGGAGCTCAAAGCTACTCGACATCGACTAGTCTTAGTCGATCTCGACGAATCAAGCCTAGACACACACGAGTCAAAGAGCACATGTCGAGGAGCCAAGGAGGGATTATCCGGAACCAGGAGAGATTATCCGGATCTAGGGAGAAACTATCCGGAGTCGAGAAAGGGACTACCCGACCATGTTCGGACAGCTTACTCGAGATCGAGGACCGGTACCCGAGATCGACAAGCTCGGGAGCCTATGTCCGAGCACATCGAGGAGGACCTGCCCGACCAGCCAAGCCAAACCTAGTCGACGAGCTTCCCTACTCGATGTCGACAAGAAGTCCTCGAGATCGACAAAGCCGAGGAGCCACACCCGGGCATGTCAAGAAGATCTACCCGATGCTGCCAAGAAGACCCAGTCGATGAGCCACACTCGTCGAGATCAAGGAGCTCTCGTCGAGATCGACGAGCGCTAAGAGCCATGACCGAGCCATGTCGAGGACCAGCTAGCCAAGACGACGAGCCAAGCCCAGTCGACAACACTCCTACTCGAGATCGACAAGACCCTTGTCGAGATCGACGACGAATCCAGAAACCGCGTAACGTGTTTTGGGGCAGTTCTACTCGGATTTGGGATTCCTTGGGCTCGAAGTTTGCCGATTCTATCCGATCTATCAAGATACATCAAGGAAGAGTGAGATCTATCCACTTTAAAGACTTTTAGATATATTTTCCTTATTTAGGTTTAATTATGTTGTTGCTTTTATTTATCTTTTAAGCCTTTAGATATAGTTTTATATATAGATAGATATTTCTATCCTTGAATAACAAGGTTTAGAAGCCTATAAATAAAGCCCATGGGGCTGATTTCTAGGAATTCAATTTCAGTAGGAGAAGTAGTAGAGAGAGAGAGAGAGAGAGAGAGAGAGAGAGAGAGAGAGTGAGTGGCCAAGAGGAGTTTTGTGAAGCGAGAGCGGAATTGACTTCCTTTGGTTGTAAGCTCTATTTTATTTCATTAATGCAAGTTTATTTCCTTTTATTATTGATGTCATTAATTATGATGAAGCGCGAGTAGTCCACCCACTTCTAGGGTTGGGGCGAGCCCGACGATAGCCATGCATAATTGAGGTAAAGATCCGACTTTTATCAAGTTTTGAGCATCTACTACTTGTTTATGTGTTTATTACCCATCTAATGGAGGTCCATGACAACAACTTGGATTGTAAACATAAAATCAGTAGAGACAATTACGGTTTCTTGAAAGAGTTGTCTAATTGTTGGAAAAGGCGAAAGCTAGTCTTTTGATGCGATTCACATGATTATCTGTTTGGTTCTGCCTTATGCATGCTTGGTTATCGTTGTTGCAAACCCCAATCTTGGAAGTCTTTTACATACAGTTTATTTCGAGATCCCAAAGCATTTGTTTTTATTTCTTTTCGTTTTAGTTTCTGCCCTTACTCGAGATCGAATAGCACTCGTCGATCTCGACTACTGATTTTCAACCAAGGTCGATGTAGCTTCTGTGTGCAGGTACTCGACAAGCCAAGCCGAAGTCGACCAAGACTCTACTCGATCTCGAGTAAGGCCTTGTCGAGATCGACTAGCCCTGTGCCTGTGACTGCTACGCTGTTCGACTGTCCGATCTTCTGTCGAGTTGCTGTACTCGAGATCTAGGACCCCTGTAATCGACTTCTGTGAGATTTCTCCGCTACCTAGGATCCGCTGACACGCTTCCTCGTGGATCGATCCTGACTTCCCACTGCTGCATCGGGAAGAAGTCTTGTAATTATTTGCAAGGGACGGAATCTGGTTTGCTGTGAGTTTATTTACATTCTATTTTGCATACTCGATTTCCTCCTATCAACAAATTGGCGCCGTTGCCGGGGAGGCTATCATTCGCGCCTTAGGTAGTTGAATCTCACGTCTACTCTGAGTTACTTTTCAGGTATATGCGCCGTTCTGGTCAACCACCTGAGTTTGACGGCTTAGACAACCCAGAACGCCTTATACAAGCCCACGCTAGACTGAAAAGAGCCATGGCCGCCGCTGAGACACAAGAACAGCTAATTGCGAGGCTTACAAGGGAGCTAGCTGCAAAGGATACCACAATCGCCAATGAAAGGGCAGTGAGGGAAAAAGAAGCTGAGCGCGCAAGGCAAGCAGAAGCTGAGCTTGCCCAATATCCAACCACTGCTGAGGATTATATGCATCCAACTCTCGTCGTGCCTGAATCGGCAATTCTAATCCCTGATAACTCTTTTGAAATTCGCACTCAATTTCTTATAGAGCTTAAAAATAATGCTTTTTATGGCAAATTTAATGAGTGTCCTCTTGAACATATTACCAATTTTTCTGACATGTGTCGTACTCTTGCTGAAGGTACAACTCTGGAATATGTCAAGATGAAAGCTTTCCGCTGGTCTCTCGCTGGGCCTGCACTGAAGTGGCTTGAAGGGCTGAAACCAAGATCACTCACAACATGGGCCCAAGTAGAGCAAGAATTTCTGAATAAATTCTTCCCACCTGCCAAAACAGCACTTCTCCGCCAGAAAATCACCGCCTTCAAACAGAAGTCTGGGGAACCGCTAGCAAAGGCATGGGAACGCTACAAAGAACTGCTCCGATCTTGCCCTACTCATGGACAGCCACCCTACGTCATTCAGGAGATCTTCTTTAACTCTCTTGATCAAGTCACTAAGGACAGAATCAACCATTATACTCGCTACGAGTATCTGACGATGTCGCCAATTGACGCCTGGGGTGTGCTAGACAAGCTCACCAATTATGAAAACAAATATGGGTCTACTGCAAACTATGAGGAGAACTCCTATGCCAGGCCAGCACCATCTATGCCACTCTATGAGCCAGCAAAGAAGATTGACCCAGATGTCAGGGAGCAGTTCTACAGAGACCAGAATCGCAAGCTCCTCAAGCAAGTCAAATATCTATCTGTCAATCAGCCTTGCATCGAATGCGGATCACAGAGGCACACCACTACTGAGTGCCCACACACAGAGCAAGTCAGAATGGCAGAGTCTCATGAAGAGGCAGCCTACGTTGGGGGTCCCAATCGATACATGGGAGACCAACGGTCCTATCAACCACAGTGGAACCAAGGTCCTCCCAGGAACCCCCCACCCTACAGAGCTCCAGGACATCCAGAAAGGGATCAAAAGAAGGACGATCTGCAGCTGATCCTTGATGAGATGCGCCGAAATCATACAAAGAACCTGCAGGCCACAAACAACATCAACAATCAGCTCCAGAATTTCAATACAAAATTTGGGGAACTGGATATTTGGAAAAGGGGAATAGAGACCCAGATGGGTCAAATCGCTACACAGATCCCACGACCGTCCGGACAGCTCCCTGGGCAAACAGAACCGAATCCTAAGGGGAAGACCGGACACGTCGCAGCTATCAAACTCAGGAGTGGGCATCAATTACACAAGCCAGAGGTCGGGAAACAGCAACTCGAGACAGAGCAAAGCCTACTCGATCTCGAGGAGAGTCTACTCGATCTCGACAAGCCGCTATTCGACTGTTGTGAGCTGAATCTGCCATGTTTTACATTTACTTTTATATCGATTTCTGCATACATTGCATTCATTTGGGCTAAGATAGTACAGAATCTATGTAGTTTATGTTTATTTGCCAAATTATGGAATCTACACCAGTTTCTGTTTAAATCGCAGATTTCGAGGCATTTTACAGCAATTCTAAGGAAGGTCGGAAAAGCTCGGAAATCCACTACAGAAGTCCAAGGTCAAAGATGCAGCGGAACCAGTCGAATCGAGCCGAGAAACCAGACTACTCGATCTCGAGTAGCCCTTACTCGATTTCGACAAGTATATCCGAGCACAGCCTTGTCGACCAGGAGCAACATCGAGAGCCAGACCAACCCAGCTCCGGAAGTCTACTCGATCTCGACAAGACCCTGGTCGAGATCGACGAAACCCAGACATCACACCCGGAGTCGACAAGGAGAAGAGCTGATCGAGAAGCCGAGGACGAGAAGCCGAGCACAATCCTACTCGATCTCGACGAACCCTTGTCGAGATCGACGAGCCAGAGTCCAGATCCAGGCTTGTCGAACACACCTACCCGAGAAGACCTAGTCGACGGATCAATGCTACTCGAGGTCGACTAAGGCTACTCGAGATCGACGAGCGCCAGGAGCCAAGTCCGAGCCACATCGAGCACCAGTTAGCCGAGACGACGAATTCTTGTCGAGGTCGACGAGACCCTTGTCGAGGTCGAGTAGACCAGTTTCCAGAAACGCGTCGTCGAGGGCTGTCCTAGCCAAGTTGGGATTCCTTGGGGCCGAAGGAGGAAGATTCTATCCAAATTTTATCAAGTCTATCCATGGAAGACAAGATCTATCAACACATGAAGACCTACCTACTTTAGATTTATCTTTTCCTTATTGATTTATTTCCTTAAAGCATTTTATTTATCTTTTAGCAAATTAGATATAGATTTAGATATAGAGATAGATGATTATTTCCTTGATTAGCGAGGACTAGAAGGCTATAAATAAGGCCCTAGGGGCTCAGTTTTCATCATTCAATTTCAGAGACAGTTAGTTAGTTACATAAAGAGAGATTGTAAGTTTGAGATTATTTTATGCAAGTTAGTTCTTTTTATACATCAATGTCTGTTATTGCAATGAGGCGTGAGTAGTCCACCCACTTCTGGGGCTGGGGTGAGCCCAACGGTGGCCATGTGAGGCGATGCGATAAAGGTCAGATCTTTCTATGCAATTCATCTTCTATCCCTATGAGCATGATTCTTTTGCGAGAGTTGAAGGTGATCCTTGTTTGTATTATTGAAGCGAAAGTGATCTTAATGCAACTTGGATTAATTATGTGAAAAGGGTTAGTAACAATTAGGGTTTATGCGAAAGCCTCTATATGCCTATTTGTTAATAACGAAAGTTATTTGATGGAAAGCATGATCTTTTGTGCCTTTGTGTGTTACTTTGCATGGTTATCGTTGTGGTGTTGAAACCCTGGCTTTGGAAGTCTTTAGTATATTGATTTATTTCTGTCGAAAATCTGAGTTCTGCATTCGAATTTGCAATTTAAAATTTCTGTCTTTCTTGTCGATACAGAGGAGATCTTGTCGATCTCGAGTAGGTTGTACTCGATCTCGAGTACGCTTGGTCTAGGTCGAGTAAAGTTTCTATCTTTTGTCAATTTCTGAAGTTTCTGTCTTGACTTGCCCTAGTCGATCTCGAGTAGGTGTGGTCGAGATCGAGTTGATTTGTCTGTCGAGTTGTTTTGTTTTCATTTCTGAGTTTTTGTTGTCGACTGTCCTTAGTCGATATAGAGGACAGCTACTCGAGATCGAGTAGCTTCTGTGTCCTCGCCTTTGTTTCTGCTTTACTTTGTCTTTTCTGTCTTCGTTTGGTTCATTGCTTTTGTTTGTTATTTTCTGTGTTTCTGTCTTTCTTCTGCTTCTGTGAGAATTACAGCTACCTAAGAACTGCTGACGTGCTTCCTCGTGGATTCGATCCTGACTATTCTCTTACTACAACGGGAGGAAGTCTTCTATTTATTTGCTGAGACAGGGAAGTCAGTCTGAACTTTATTTTATATTTATTTCATACTTGACCATCCTCCTCCTCACAACAAATTGGCGCCATTGCCGGGGAAGCTATCAATCGCGCCTTAGGTAGTCAGTTCTCACTTTTTCTTTGAGTTAATTTACAGGTGTATGCGCCGTTCTGGTCAACCACCTGAGTTTGACGGCTTAGACGAACCAGAGCGCCTCCTACACATCAGAGCTAAACTGCAAAGAGCCATGGCAGCTGCGGAGACACAGGAACAGCTGATCGCTAGGCTTACCAGGGAATTGGCCGCTAAAGATGTTGCTATCGCCGCTGAGAAAGCAGCAAGGGAACAAGCACAAGCTGAGCTTGCCCAATATCCAACCACGGCAGAGGACTACATGCACCCAACTCTCGTCGTGCCTGAATCGGCGATTCTTATCCCTGATAACTCTTTTGAAATTCGCACTCAATTTCTTATAGAGCTTAAAAATAATGCCTTTTATGGTAGATTTAATGAGTGTCCTCTTGAACATATTACAAACTTTGCTGACATGTGTCGTACTCTTGCTGAAGGTACAACTTTGGAATATGTCAAGATGAAAGCTTTTCGCTGGTCTCTCGCTGGGCCTGCACTGAAATGGCTGGAAGGGCTGAAACCAAAATCACTCACAACCTAGGCCCAAGTAGAGCAAGAGTTCCTGAACAAATTCTTCCCACCCGCCAAAACAGCACATCTCCGCCAGAAAATCACCGCCTTCAGACAGAAGCAAGGGGAACCGCTGGCAAAGGCATGGGAGCGCTACAAGGAACTTCTGCGATCTTGCCCTACTCATGGACAGCCACCCTACGTCATTCAGGAGATCTTCTTCAACTCTCTTGATCAAGTCACCAAGGACAGAATCAACCATTATACTCGCTATGAGTATCTGACAATGCCGCCAAGTGACGCATGGGGTGTGTTAGAGAAGCTCACTACCTACGACAACAAGTATGGGTCTACTGCAACTTATGAAGAGAACCCATACGCCAGACCAGCACCATCCATGCCCCTATATGATCCACCTAAGGAGATTGATCCTGATGTTAGGGAGCAGTACTACAGAGACCAGAATAAGAAGCTCATTAAGCAAGTAAAGTATCTCTCTGTCAACCAGCCTTGCATTGAATTCGGATCGCAAAGGCACACCACTCCTGAGTGCCCACACACAGAGCAAGTCAAGCTGGCAGAGCACCATGAGGATGCAGCTTACGCAGGGGGTCCCAATCGCTACATGGGGGACCAAAGGTTTCAGCAACCACAATGGAACCAAGGTGTCCCTAGGAACCCCCCGCCCTATAGAGCCCCAGGACATCCGGAAAGGGACCAGAAGAAGGATGATATACAGACAGTCCTGGAGGAAATACGGAGGAACCACTCAGAAACTAGGCAATCCTTCAACTCCGTCTATACTCAGATGCAAGGTGTCAACTCTAGGCTTGGGGAAATTGATATATGGCGAAAATCAGTTGATACGCAGATTGGTCAGCTAGCAGCAGGAATCCCCAGACAGTCGGGTGCGCTCCCTGGATCTTCAGAACCAAATCCTAAGGGAAAGACTGGACACATCGCTGCTGTAAAACTCAGAAGCGGCCATCAATTACAAGAGCCAGAGGTCGGAAAGCAGCAGAACAAGGAACAGCAAGTCGACATCGACCAGGGCCTAGTCGACCTCGAGGAGGGCCTACTCGATGTCGAGGAGAAACTTCCAGAGTCCTCGTCTGCACCACACAGCAACTCGACAGCACCAAATCTAGTCGAGATCGACAAGACTGTAGTCGATGTCGAGGAGCCCCTGGTCGACATAGAGCAGCCTGCAGCACCTCCGACATCTGTTCTGGCTCCGAATCAGAGAAAGAAGCTATCTTTCCCCACAAAATATCTAAAGGACCCGGCAGAAAAGAAATTTCAACGCTTCATCAAGATGCTTCAGAAACTCAACGTCACCATTCCCTTCAAAGAAGCTCTCAATGAAATGCCATCTTATGTCAAGTTCCTGAAGGAGATTCTGAGCAAAAAGCGGTTGATGGCTGAAATCACAGAGGAGTGCAGCCATTTGGACATATTGGAGAAGAGGCCGGATCCAGGTAAGTTTGCTATAACTATTGGATTTGGTCCATATAAAATTAATGCTTTATGTGATCTTGGAGCTAGTGTGAGTATAATGCCTATAACGATTTGGTCCAAGATTAAGATAGGTGCCCTTGAGCCTGTGGATGCTAGACTTTACATGGCCAACAATACGGTGGTCATTCCAACAGGCATGGTGGATAATGTTCTAGTACAAGTAGGTAAATTCTTTATCCCTGCTGATTTTCTAGTTGTTGATATGCAAGAAGATCCTGCTTGTCCAATTATTCTAGGAAGACCATTCTTGGCGACGGTGGATGCCAACATAAGCGTAAGGAAAGGAGTGCTCACCTTCAACATCAGCGATGAGGTAATTGAGTATTCCTTTAATAAAACTGAAAGGCATACAGGTCCAATGGAAGAGGTCAAATCTATCTCAGCTGGCTACATCACCTGCGGGGAACCCAAGGTCAGAAATATGACCCCTGAGGAGATAGAAAAGAGGGACATGGAGGCCCAGGTGGAGGAGATCATGGCAATCCTCAAGGAGAACACAGAGAATCCAATCGACACGGACCAAGGTAAGTCGTTGTGGATTAATTATTTTTCGGATGCTTTGACAGGAACTATGTATGGGGTCAAGATCGACCGGACCCTAGTCGATCTCGACCAGACCAAGGAGTCTCCACCAGTACCAGCCTCGTCGAGCAGCCAGACGGAAGCAGAACCCTACTCGATCTCGAGTAGGCTCATCGAGATCGACCACCAGAGCCCTACGTCGACTCAGCTTTCCTCGACGCTGACGACACCAGAGCCAGGATCCTCGTCGACATCGACCACCCTTGTCGAGATCGACAAGCCCTCTGCTGACTCGACACCGTCTTCCTCGACACAGACTCCACCAGACGGACCAAGCTCGTCGATCTCGACCAGCCTTGTCGAGGTCGACCACCACTCGACTCCACCAGATTCTTCCTCCTCGACGCTGCAGACACCAGGAGCAGAAGCCTACTCGAGGTCGACCAGCCTTGTCGAGATCGACAAGCCCTGTCCATCGACTTCCGCATCTGCGAGCCGATCACCACCAGAACCTGCAGTCTTGTCGAGATCGACTAGCCCTAGTCGAGATCGACCAAATACCGTGGTTCCCGATTCCGTCTCTGCGAAGGTAAGCCAAGGTATGGATCTTTCTTCTCCTATTTCCATTAAAGATCTATCTATACATGGGAGAGGTTTGCCTTGGTATGTGCGATTATGCAGGATTTCCAATGATGAGCCTAAGGAGTATGAAGTTGGAGACAAGCTCTATGTCTCTAAATCAAAGGATCATTGGTTCCCTAACAAATTCAACAAGAAGCGGATGGGGCCTTTCGTGGTGAACAAGATCCATTCTGGAGGATTGCAGCTGATGGACAAGAATGGAGTCCTATTTGAGGCCCAAGCTACATGGGTCCTGCAGATGCCACCTTGAGCTAAATGGAAAGTCGGCCTAGCGAATATAAAATCTAGAGCTTGTACATAGACTTTTTTTAGGACATTTTTTGGGACATTGTTTTTTTGCTTGTTTTTGGTTTTGAACATTTTTTGGTTTTTGTTTTTTCTTTTGTGGGTATATGTCTTCCATACTTTTCAGGACCATGGAAAGAACCAAGCAATATTCATACTCGGCCCAGGAGGTGCTTCCATTCGAAATTATCAAGCCCTGCACACCTGTCTAGTGAGTTTCTTTCTTTACCCTTGTTTTTATACAGTGAGGACACTGTAATGTTTAAGTATAGGGTGGGGGAAGGGTTTACTTTGTGCATATTTGCCATATTTGACATTATTTGTGCATATTTAGAATTTATTTCTTTGAATTGCTACATGGCTATTTTGGAATGCATTATTGATTTATGTGCTTATATGCATGTTTTCCAAAGTTTGAAAAATGACCCCCATTGAAAATTTTGAAATAATGTCATAGAAGCTTATATTGAACTCGACGATGCAAAATTTGATTCATTAGAGATATAGCATGAAATTGCCTAGTAAAGGGAAGTCACAATGAAGTGCATTATTTTAGATGAAAACCATGAAAGGAGGTAAAATTTGAAATTGCTTTTGACATGTTGCATGATAAGATGATGGAGGACTTTATATTTCCATATAATGCTCATTGTTTATAATCATAGCCTTACCTATGCTTATGCATCACAAAAGCCATATTATGCCTTATTTCAAATATTGCTCCACATGATCTAAATATTTGCCATTCTTTACCTTATCCGGGGATTATGTTGAGAATGATGTTACATTATGGAGATTATCAAATGGTGTTTGTGTTGTGATTATTGTCATTATTGGAGTTGGGTTGGAAATTGTTTGAAATATATGGAAAATTTAATGAGTGAAAGAAAATCCGATCAAAGATCGACCCTGCTCGCTGAGATAATAGTTTGGCGAGATGGGACACCAGGTGAGGAGTCCGACGCACTAAGTATCCGGGGCCATTCATGACACCCATGTTTGCGACTCGCGAGAAGGCAGTGCTGAGGTTAGAGAGGTAAAAGCATTATTATTGATAAAAGCATTATGAAAGGTGATGAATCTAATGGAGAAGGAATGTGGTATGAAATTCAAGTTTGGAAATACTCCATTTCCCCGGATCAAAAAGAACCACATTGCCAAAAAATTGCCCACCTTTAGCCTTTTACCAATCTACTCCTTCATGAGCTTAAATTAAAGTCCTCTTGATTATTAATGCTTTGTCACGTATGAATTGTTTTGCATAACCCTCCTTTTGTGAGTAGATGTTGCTTTTGTATAATTGCACATGCATGGATCTATGACATAAGTACCTTTTCGAGGATGGTAATTGATCGCAGGGTTATATGAGAATGAATCTAATATGTTGAGAGTTTTGGTTTCTTCCCCTGAATGACAAATAAAAGTATTGCTTGAGGACAAGCAAGCTTAAGTATGGGGTGTTTGTTGTGAGCTGAATCTGCCATGTTTTACATTTACTTTTATATCGATTTCTGCATACATTGCATTCATTTGGGCTAAGATAGTACAGAATCTATGTAGTTTATGTTTATTTGCCAAATTATGGAATCTACACCAGTTTCTGTTTAAATCGCAGATTTCGAGGCATTTTACAGCAATTCTAAGGAAGGTCGGAAAAGCTCGGAAATCCACTACAGAAGTCCAAGGTCAAAGATGCAGCGGAACCAGTCGAATCGAGCCGAGAAACCAGACTACTCGATCTCGAGTAGCCCTTACTCGATTTCGACAAGTATATCCGAGCACAGCCTTGTCGACCATGAGCAACATCGAGAGCCAGACCAACCCAGCTCCGGAAGTCTACTCGATCTCGACAAGACCCTGGTCGAGATCGACGAAGCCCAGACATCACACCTGGAGTCGACAAGGAGAAGAGCTGATCGAGAAGCCGAGGACGAGAAGCCGAGCACAATCCTACTCGATCTCGACGAACCCTTGTCGAGATCGACGAGCCAGAGTCCAGATCCAGGCTTGTCGAACACACCTACCCGAGAAGACCTAGTCGACGGATCAATGCTACTCGAGGTCGACTAAGGCTACTCGAGATCGACGAGCGCCAGGAGCCAAGTCCGAGCCACATCGAGCACCAGTTAGCCGAGACGACGAATCCTTGTCGAGGTCGACGAGACCCTTGTCGAGGTCGAGTAGACCAGTTTCCAGAAACACGTCGTCGAGGGCTGTCCTAGCCGAGTTGGGATTCCTTGGGGCCGAAGGAGGAAGATTCTATCCAAATTTTATCAAGTCTATCCATGGAAGACAAGATCTATCAACACATGAAGACCTACCTACTTTAGATTTATCTTTTCCTTATTGATTTATTTCCTTAAAGCATTTTATTTATCTTTTAGCAAATTAGATATAGATTTAGATATAGAGATAGATGATTATTTCCTTGATTAGCGAGGACTAGAAGGCTATAAATAAGGCCCTAGGGGCTCAGTTTTCATCATTCAATTTCAGAGACAGTTAGTTAGTTACATAAAGAGAGATTGTAAGTTTGAGATTATTTTATGCAAGTTAGTTCTTTTTATACATCAATGTCTGTTATTGCAATGAGGCGTGAGTAGTCCACCCACTTCTGGGGCTGGGGTGAGCCCAACGGTGGCCATGTGAGGCGATGCGATAAAGGTCGGATCTTTCTATGCAATTCATCTTCTATCCCTATGAGCATGATTCTTTTGCGAGAGTTGAAGGTGATCCTTGTTTGTATTATTGAAGCAAAAGTGATCTTAATGCAACTTGGATTAATTATGTGAAAAGGGTTAGTAACAATTAGGGTTTATGCGAAAGCCTCTATATGCCTATTTGTTAATAACGAAAGTTAGTTGATGGAAAGCATGACCTTTTGTGCCTTTGTGTGTTACTTTGCATGGTTATCGTTGTGGTGTTGAAACCCTGGCTTTGGAAGTCTTTAGTATATTGATTTATTTCTGTTGAAAATCTGAGTTCTGCATTCGAATTTGCAATTTAAAATTTCTGTCTTTCTTGTCGATACAGAGGAGATCTTGTCGATCTCGAGTAGGTTGTACTCGATCTCGAGTACGCTTGGTCTAGGTCGAGTAAAGTTTCTGTCTTTTGTCGATTTCTGAAGTTTCTGTCTTGACTTGCCCTAGTCGATCTCGAGTAGGTGTGGTCGAGATCGAGTTGATTTGTCTGTCGAGTTGTTTTGTTTTCGTTTCTGAGTTTCTATTGTCGATTGTCCTTAGTCGATATAGAGGACAGCTACTCGAGATCGAGTAGCTTCTGTGTCCTCGCCTTTGTTTCTGCTTTACTTTGTCTTTTCTGTCTTCGTTTGGTTCATTGCTTTTGTTTGTTATTTTCTGTGTTTCTGTCTTTCTGCTGCTTATGTGAGAATTACAGCTACCTAAGAACTGCTGACGTGCTTCCTCGTGGATTCGATCCTGACTATTCTCTTACTACAACGGGAGGAAGTCTTGTATTTATTTGCTGAGACAGGGAAGTCAGTCTGAACTTTATTTTATATTTATTTCATACTTGACCATCCTCCTGCAACAACATCGACCAAGACCAGAAGCTGAGCTCGGACTCCGCTGCGCAGACCAGCAACTCGAGGTCGACCACCCTACTCGATGTCGAGGAGCCCGTGGTCGAGATCGAGGAGCAGCATCTGGCCGACGTCGACGACTCTGCAACACCTCCGACAACTGATTTGGCTTCGAAACAGAAAAAGCCACTGCCTTTCCCTTCAAAAGCACAAAAAGATCCCACTGCAGGTAGGTTTACCAGATTTGTTAATATGCTGCAAGAACTAAATGTTTCTATTCCTTTTACAGAAGCCCTGCAAGAGATGCCTGGATATGTCAAATTTCTGAAGGAAATTCTGAGCAAGAAGCGATCTATTTCAGAGATCGCAGGCGAATGCAAAGTACTCCACTTCCCTGAAAAGAGACCTGACCCTGGTAAGTTTTCTGTTACTGTGGGTTTTGGACAATATAAATATGATTCTCTATGCGATTTAGGAGCAAGTGTGAGCATCATGCCTTTATCAATCTGGCGGAAAGTAAAGATAGGATGCATAGAACCTGTGGATGCCAAACTATACATGGCAAACAATACAGTAGTCAGCCCTACAGGTATAGTTGAGAACGTCCCTGTCCAGGTTGGTAAATTCTTTGTTTCAGCATATTTCCTTATCATTGACTGTGATGAAGATCCTACTAACCCTATTATTCTTGGTAGACCATTCTTAGCTACTGCAGATGCCAGAATAAGTGTCAAGAATAGATCGCTCACCTTCACCATAGGCGATGAGGTTTTGGATTTCTCTTTTGGCCCTGCAAAAGAGGAAATTTCATGGTTGGAGGTGAAAAGCATCAGCAACCACGGGACCAAGCAAACAGCGGAGGAGGGTGCCAACATTGTACTCGAGATCGACAAGGGCTACTCGATCTCGACAAGGGCCCTACTCGATCTCGACAAGATCTTGTTGATCTCGACAACCACTGCTGAGCTAGAGACTTGCCAAGAGCCTAAGTATGGGGTCCCTGTACTCGAGGTCGACCAGCTGTACTCGATCTCGACTAGCCCCAAGCCCAAAGATTTCTGTTTTGGGTCCGAAAAGGTAAGTTTAGGTATGAATTCTACTCCCCCTCAGTCCATAAAGAAAATTATCAATGATTTAAAGGGAGATAAGGCACCGTGGAAAGAGAATCTGCGAAAACTAAGGGCTGGAAGGAAGAAGAAGAAAGAGAAAGGAGATAATGCAAGCAACCACCTGTCAGCTGAGCATGCATACTACCATCAGGACCTAGATGATCCAGGAGAAGGGCCAAGCACGAGCGGGCCCCACAATAATGGTCCTTGAGCGCAAACGGAGAAGTCGGCCTAGCGACTCTAAAATCTAGAGCATGTATATAGAACTTTATGAATTTTTGGGACTTTTTAAACTTTTTTGTTTTTGGTTTTTGTTTTATATCTTTAAGAATATTTCATGTGGATAGTCTTGTTTCTTGTGCAATCTAAAACTTTTTGGTCGGCAAGCATATAAGGATCGCAAAAAGTGGAATAATGAAGTCCCTGGAACCAGTCAGAATCGACGAAGGCCAAGTCGATTACGACAAGGAGGAGCAACCCAGACACTCGTCGAGCTCGAGTAGGCCAACTCGAGTTCGACAAGCCACCAGAAGCTCCTCGACTTCAGAAAACCACTAGACGCAGACGAAACTACTCGAGATCGAGTACCTTGTACTCGAGATCGACAAAGATGTCTACTCGACCAACTGTTCTGCCCTCCTCGATTCGTTATCCTGTGAGTTCCTTCCTTTACTCTTGTTTTTATTTGATTTTATACAGTGGGGACACTGTAAAGTTTAAGTATGGGGTGGGGGAAGGGCTCATTATCATTATCATATGTGTTAGTCTTGCTTTTGGTATTACATGGTGAAATTTTAAATTTTATGTTATGAATTCATGTTTAAATTTTATGCCTTTTAAATCTTTTGTCCTACTTTAGTCTTGATTTATGCATAAAAATAAATAAAAATAAAAAATAAAAATAAATAGAAAATGTCGAAAAATAAAAAAAATAGAAAATGTCGAAAAATAAAAAAATATGCATGTTTAAATTTTTGCATTGTTTTAGTTTAGATGTCCTATGATGATAAATAATGACTGACTTGATCATATAAACCCTATGGCGTGTTTGGAAGGTTTAGCCTAAGTCCTCAAAATGGTTTTTATGTGGATTGTGAACTTGTGATGAAATTGAGCACATATGATCCTAAGCTAAAGGTTAAAATCCAACAAAAATTGTCCCAGTGAGAATTTTGGCCTGATAGGGAGAACATTAAAAATCCCTCTGCTTTCTTGAGTGTATTTACTCTTCCTATGCATCTCTAAATATTGTGATAGTTATTCAAAGTCAATGCATTTATATGTTTATGTTGATGAGAATTAAATGATGGAGGCACCTTTTAAGCCAATTTTATCCTCTTTTTACCTACCCTGCATTATCCCTGCTTGAAGCCAGAACATTAGCCTGAGACTTTTATTGTGAACTCCACAAAATTTTCCTTAGCCAAATTGAGCCTGACCCCCATTTGGGAATTAAGACTTAGAGTTGTTGGAATGATGATTTGTGGAAAGAATGAGCTTATGTTGCATTTCAAGAAGGAAGGATTGTTGAAATTATTGAGATATGGGATGGTTTTAAATTTTTATCTTGCTATGCATATTATGTAAAAGGATTTTTGGCTCACATTATAAATGCACTATTAGTGTTATTTGTTTTTTATTTTCGAAAAAAAAATCCGAAAAAAAAAATAAAAAAAGAGAAGAAGAAGAAGTACATATGTTTGTGAATAAAGTGCATGAGCCAAATTTACCTTATTTCTTTCATTATTTTGCAAGATACATACTTTGGAGAGGTTGAGAAAGTTTGAAAGGTTACATACTTCATTTAGATAAATTGGAGAGTTTGGTTGATTGAAAGTTATGGTTTGGTTATGTTGGAGATTTAGGAGTCTTGATTCCCGAATTTTATTTAAGCACCACATGGCCAAATAATTCCATACCTTATATTTCTTACCAAGCCCCATTACAACCCCGCCGAATAGAATCTTCTTTGAAGACTTCTATTGAGCGAAGTCCTCCTGATAATTCTTGTTTCATTTACATAATTGGTTGCGAAGTGGATTTATGTTTAAATTGCAATGTTTATGAGATTGTATATGGAATTGAGTTGAGAGTTGATCTATATAGCCTAAACACATTGAGAGCTGAGTGTAAACACATTATTCCTGTGAGGTTGGATTTATATTGCCTATGCCTAAGGATCGCTCATATATGTGTGATGACGTTAAATTCACTTGACTTACATTGCTACTACTTGAGATGTTGCTTTTGACAAAGGCGAAGACTTGAAGGATGTGTTGTAGGTCTTGGTTATTGTTTGGTTATTGCTTGAGGACAAGCAAGTCTAAGTATGGGGTGATTTGATGTCTCCAAAATAGCCATGTTTTTATGCATATTTTAGTTCCATATTCTTTACATTTTGCATATTTCGGGTTGGGAATATGTCGAATTTATGTAGTATATGCTCATTTGTCAGAAATGGAGATCTACATAAGTTTCTGTTTAATATTGCAGAATATGGAAACATTTCGGGAGAAAACCATGAAGCGAGAATCGGAGCTCAAAGCTACTCGACATCGACTAGTCTTAGTCGATCTCGACGAATCAAGCCTAGACACACACGAGTCAAAGAGCACATGTCGAGGAGCCAAGGAGGGATTATCCGGAACCAGGAGAGATTATCCAGATCTAGGGAGAAACTATCCGGAGTCGAGAAAGGGACTACCCGACCATGTTCGGACAACTTACTCGAGATCGAGGACCGGTACCCGAGATCGACAAGCCCGGGAGCCTGTGTCCGAGCACATCGAGGAGGACCTGCCCGACCAGCCAAGCCAAACCTAGTCGACGAGCTTCCCTACTCGATGTCGACAAGAAGTCCTCGAGATCGACAAAGCCGAGGAGCCACACCCGGGCATGTCAAGAAAATCTACCCGATGCTGCCAAGAAGACCCAGTCGATGAGCCACACTCGTCGAGATCAAAGAGCTCTCGTCGAGATCGACGAGCGCTAAGAGCCATGACCGAGCCATGTCGAGGACCAGCTAGCCAAGACGACGAGCCAAGCCCAGTCGACAACACTCCTACTCGAGATCGACAAGACCTTTGTCGAGATCGACGACGAGTCCAGAAACCGCGTAACGCGTTTTGGGGCAGTTCTACTCGGATTTGGGATTCCTTGGGCTCGAAGTTTGCCGATTCTATCCGATCTATCAAGATACATCAAGGAAGAGAGAGATCTATCCACTTTGAAGACTTTTAGATATATTTTCCTTATTTAGATTTAATTATGTTGTTGCTTTTATTTATCTTTTAAGCCTTTAGATATAGTTTTAGATATAGATAGATATTTCTATCCTTGAATAGCAAGGTTTAGAAGCCTATAAATAAAGCCCATGGGGCTGATTTCTAGGAATTCAATTTCAGTAGGAGAAGTAGTAGAGAGAGAGAGTGAGTGGCCAAGAGGAGTTTTGTGAAGCGAGAGCGGAATCAACTTCCTTTGGTTGTAAGCTCTATTTTATTTCATTAATGCAAGTTTATTTCCTTTTATTATTGATGTCTTTAATTATGATGAAGCGCGAGTAGTCCACCCACTTCTAGGGTTGGGGCGAGCCCGAGCATCTACTACTTGTTTATGTGTTTATTACCCATCTAATGGAGGTCCATGATAACAACTTGGATTGCAAACATAAAATCAGTAGAGACAATTACGGTTTCTTGAAAGAGTTGTCTAATTGTTGGAAAAGGCGAAAGCTAGTCCTTTGATGCGATTCACATGATTATCTGTTTGGTTCTGCCTTATGCATGCTTGGTTATCGTTGTTGCAAACCCCAATCTTGGAAGTCTTTTACATACAGTTTATTTCGAGATCCCAAAGCATTTGTTTTTATTTCCTTTCGTTTTAGTTTCTGCCCTTACTCGAGATCGAATAGCACTCGTCGATCTCGACTACTGATTTTAAGGTCGTTGTAGCTTCTGTGTGCAGGTACTCGACAAGCCAAGCCGAAGTCGACCAAGACTCTACTCGATCTCGAGTAAGGCCTTGTCGAGATCGACTAGCCCTGTGCCTGTGACTGCTACGCTGTTCGACTGTCCGATCTTCTGTCGAGTTGCTGTACTCGAGATCTAGGACCCCTGTAGTCGACTTCCGTGAGATTTCTCCGCTACCTAGGATCCGCTGACACGCTTCCTCGTGGATCGATCCTGACTTCCCACTGCTGCATCGGGAGGAAGTCTTGTAATTATTTGCAAGGGATGGAATCTGGTTTGCTGTGAGTTTATTTACATTCTATTTTGCATACTCGATTTCCTCCTATCAACATTTGATAAATTCATCTAGTCATTCCATAAACAAATTCAAATGTGTAGTTACATTTTTTTTGTTTGCTCTAATGTAGTCCTCTTTTTGTTTCAATTCAACAGTCAAATCTCTCTATATGAAATTCCCCCAAATACTCCCACATGAATTTATATAAATTTGGCTAGATCTCCCATGTAGTTTTCGACAGTAAGAAAAATCATGTTGCGGGGACCTCTGTTCACTTTCAATGCAACCCAAGCATAAAATCCAAAGCTTGCCAACATCTCTTCATTTGTGCTAATTTTAGAACTTAAATGTGCAATTTTAGTTTGAAAAAGTGCAAATATAAAAATAAAGAGTTCAAATTTAGAACTCAAATGTTCTTGGCTATTCGGTGTGTGTGATGCAATTCCGACTAATTCCCCATCAATAAGAAGACCACGGTTTAGAAAAAAAAGCGTGGACTCCACGTACTAAAGCAATAATAAGATGATGAAGTGCAAAAATAAGATGATGAAGTGTTAGAATAAAATGATGAAGTGCAAGAATAATAAAATGAAGTGCGCGAATAAGATTCTGAAGTGCACAATTAAGATTATAAAGTGCAAAACATCTCTTCATTTGTGCTAATTTTAGAACTTAAATGTGTAATTTTAGTTTGAAAAAGTACAAATATAAAAATAAAGAGTTCACATTAAGAACTCAAATGTTCTTGGCTATTCGTTGTGTGTGATGCAATTCCGACTAATTCCCCACCAATAAGAAGACCACAGTTATTAAAAAAAAATGTGGACTCCACATACTAATGCAATAATAAGATGATGAAGTGCAAGAATGAGATGATGAAGAGCAAAATTAAGATGATGAAGTGTTAGAATAAAATGATGAAGTGCAAGAATAATAAAATGAAGTGCGTGAATAAGATTCTGAAGTGCACGATTAAGATTATAAAGTGCAAAATTACGATGATGAAGTTTAAGAATAATAATATGAAGTGCATGAATAAGATTTTGAAGTGCACAATTAAGATTATAAAGTGCAAAAATAAGATGATGATGTGCAAGAATAAGATTATGAAGTGCATGAATAAGATTGTGAAGTGCACAAATAAGATTATAAAGTGCATAAATAAAACGATAAAGTGCAAGAATAAAATGATTAAGTCTATGAATAATAATATGAAGTGCATGAATAAGATTATGAAGTGAAATAATAAAACGATGAAGTGCAAGAATAAAATGATGAAATGCATTAATAAGATTATAAAGTGTAAGAATAAAATGATGAAGTGCATGAATAAGATTATGTAGTGCATGAATAAGATTATGAAGTGCAAACATAAAACAATGAAGTGCAAGAATAAAATGATGAAATGCATGGATAAGATTATAAAGTGTAAGAATAAAACGATGAAGTATATGAATAATTCATATGAAAATGAGTTTAATTCCTCGTTCTTTCAAAATTTAAGCAAGATTTTAGGCAAGCACAACATTCCTAATCAAAAGTTTAGAGATTAAAAAAAAAGTGCAAGGCTGATACTATAATGTGCAAGCCTAATATTATAAAGTGCACATATTAGATTTTAAGTTTAGGGAGAACCAAATTAGATTTTAGTTTGAATGTGCAATTTTAGAACTTAAATGTACAATTTTAGTTTGAAAAAGTGCAAATATAAAGCTGAAAAGTGCAATTTTATAACTCAAATGATTTTTTTGCATCTACTGTCATGCAAACGGAGAAGAAAAGTGCCCGGTTTCAATTAGAAAATTCATAACTTCTTCTATAGATTACAGATTTCATATTTCAACAAATATTACATATTTGTAGCAAAAATTACAGATTTTTTAGAAAATATTCCATATTATAGATTTCAGTCTTTACTACAGATTTTTAAAATTACAGGTTTGACATATTACATATTTTACAGATTTGCTGAAAATATGTGTACACAATCGACAAGAAGGGATGATGAAGCAATTGAAGAATCTCCCTCTCCATCTGTGCTCGATGCAGCTTCTTCCTGGCAGCAAGAGAAGCATTGTCCATAACCTTCATGGTGAAGAAGCCTCACATTCCCACTTGGTGGCAAGGAAGTATCCCAAACACATCCCTTCTCAGAATCTATGGGAAGAGAAGCCACTATGTTCTGAAACACAGATTTTTCAGCAAAGGGACTATAAACTTACAAAACTTGCATCACCGTGTACGGTAATTACTAGATCTGTCCCATCTTCAGGATCCCTTGCCACAAGAAGCGAGCATCTTTGATTAGATGTCAGATCCTGTGAAAAATAAATTTTCAAATTTTAGCTTATAACATTAAGAAATGTCAAATGTGAAACAAGGACAAGAGATCACAAGGCAACCATCAATAAGGCAATGTAACACGAAGCAAGGGAAGCATATATTGCTTCTATATAATATGATTCTAAAAGCACTCGGAAACATAGCCAAACAAGAGTAACTTTCAAGTTTGTTTTGGTACACAAATTACCAAGAAAAGCAAGGCTACAACCAATGCTCTTATATGGTTGGCAGTTTCCACTACATAAGATATGAGGAAATATTTGAGACTTGAGTAATAGAGTACGCATCATTAAATTTTCCACTGATTGCACAATAAAAAAGAGTTGCAAGGACAAAAGATTTAGAATTTCAGTTTATCCAAACTACCATTTTTAGCACTTCTCTAGGAATTTGAACAGGCTTGATAACTCACCTAATAATCCAGGCTCCACCAGCTACAAATGCAACAACTGGCTTTGGTCCATTGATGTTCTTGTGAAGGTAGATATCCTATGCAAGAAAGAAAAATGATAAGAAAATTGATAATTTTAGATGATAAGAAAACCTATACACTTGTGCTCCTATGTATGCAAGAAATATTAGATACTTAACACATCTTAACTACTCTTATATACTTAAGGTCTTAGTTTCTATGAAAAGAGTCATATCTCATTTATCAAATCATTTTCTCAAAAACTATTTAATCAATTATATTCAAAGAGTAACCAAAGTAATTCAATATTTTTGAGACATCAAGTTAAATTCACTTCTAGCTAAAGCTCACAGCAATTCAAGATCGTGAAACACTGCAAGCAAGATCACAATCTAACAACAAACATCTTTTATATCTTATGCACTATCCAACCCACCTACTGAATACACCAAATTAGTTATTTCCATTTGTTAATCAATTTAACTCCATTACACTTCAACAAGTTCAACCATAATTCGTGTATTAATTAACATAGTTAAATGGAAGCCTTTATGAATCGAATGACGTCGTTCCTATTTTATCTGCTTCAAATTCAAGTATCCAAAATCAAAACCCAACCGATAAACCCATTAAATCAGTAGTTGAAATCCATAATCTAAGCTAATTTGATTTAGGGAAAGAGACCCAAGAATTATACCCCAGGTTCCCATCGAAGGCTGAGGGGGAGGATTCGAAGTTAGGCTTCGGATCTGGTGGATAGGTACACTACGTCGGTCTTGGGAAGGAGGTGCTGGCAGGGCTCGAACTATAGTCAGCCGCTCGGCATCCGGTGTAAGCCCTAATCTGCAGCACAAACTATCAAAACCGCCATTGCTAGTAAAATTCAAACAGCCCTATGAATTAGATACATTTGAAAATGCCATGTGACTAGGGGATGAAAATATGTGCAAAAGTGAGACACAATCACCCTAATCTGCAGAACAAACTACCAAAACCGCCATTGCTTGTAAAATCCATAGATGCAAAGCAATCTAAAAGGTTATCTGGAGGATTGAGTCAAATTTGACCCTTTTTTCTTAATCTTATTCCACTGGACTTCATCTAAGCTCTAAACTGTTGGAATTGCAAAGGCAAACTGCCCAAAACTATAATCCAATGCCTCGAAATACTCGTGCACGGGCAAAATCCATTGAAAGTTGAAAGCTTTACACTTGGAAATGCACATAATTTTCACAATAGCAGACCGAAACTTTAAATCAGGGCATCAAGAAGAAGGAAATTCTAATCATAAGGGGAAAAACAAATAAAGCAAATAACAAATGGAACCTGGATCGCGCATATCATCTTCTCCGCAATCAGCTTCCTCCACTCCCAAATCTTCCGCTCCAGAACCCTAATAGCTTCACTGTCTTCCTCGCGTAGCAATTCATATGGCAAGATTCGGGATCGGAGGTCGGGGCTCCGGGACTCGGCGTTGATGGCTGGTGAGGGCGGAGGGAGGCTCGCTTCTGGCGGTGGCGGACTGGCGGCTGGTGAGGATAGAGGGAGGGCGACTGGGAGGATGGGAACTCGGGAGGGAAGAGCAACCGAGGAAGGTCAGGCTTTTCTTTTTTGTTCCATGTTTTATTTTTTTGCCGAACCAACCCGGTTCGGTTTTTTAATGGCAACCCGCGCCGGCTTTTCTCTTAATTACTCAATTTTCACTTTAAGACTTTTTTTCATCTTAAGCCCCATTTTCACTTTAACCTCACCCTATATATATATAGGTTGGGTCCTGTGTTAACATCCCTTATGGTGTTAAGTGTTAACAAATCTGGACTATTGATTGAATGAAATGAGTGGTTGAGATTATTTGGTAGTTTTGGCTTTTTCTTTAATTAAAAATTATTGGGACTCACCTCTTTCCTTCCCCACTTGCTGACTTACGTGTGTGTGTTACTTTTTTGGCTTTTTTTTGCCTAACGTTTTTTTTGATTGGGTGATACGTTTGGGATACCCGATCCTTCGCCTGTGGGCTTCAGATCAAGAACCATGCCGTATATTTGCTTCGATATTGCAATGCTCTTTGATATCTCCTGATTTGGAACAATTTAAACAAGTGATTAGAATTCTGATTTAGCGACAGAATTAGACTTGGAAAATTCAGCAACTTGAAAACTGAGAAATAGCGACAGAGTAGAGAAAGCGAGGGACTGAGCGCTGGCTTTGCTGGGCACACAGGCTTTCAAGCCTCAGGGTGTGCGCGGGACTCCGGATGCGCAAGGATGAAAGCTCTCGCTGGCAGCGAGGGAGACGGCGAGCGAAGACGCGGACGCTGGCGCCTGGAAGCACGGACGCGCGCGAGAGCGAGGGCGAGGCGCCTGGGTTGGCCTCGCTCGCTGGGAGCGCTTCTGCCCGCGGTGTCGCCAAGCGCTGGGGTTCTTGGGGCGCTGTTGTCGACCTCGACGAAGGCAGCGATGGACTTCCTCGATCTCGACGAGAACACGGTGAGGGATGTGTTGGGTTTTAGGGTTGCCGAATGGAATCAAGGTGAGGGTGGTGTTTTGTGATTGCCGAAAGTCTTAGAACACAAGAGCCGGATAGCTTTTGGGATTGATAATCGAGAACCCTTTAATCCATAAAGGGGTTTCTCAATTCTATTCAATCTGATTAATTCAAAGTGCGGAAACATAAATTTATATTAAAACTATGAGATATCTAACCAATCCTTCCTTGCAAAGGAAAGGGGTTTGGATAGATTAATTCTATCTAATGATAAGTGAAATAACTTTAAGATAAATAAAACCTAAGAAGATAGATATTTAATAACTTGGTGGGTAAGTAATATATCTAGAAGAGATATAATTAATTTCCACCTTATTTATCTAATTGCATAAAATAACAATTTAATTAACTAGATTAATTTCGGCCCATGCACAAGTGTGACTCGGCCCATCTTCTCGACAAGACCAAAGGCCCACTCGGCCGAGTGTTCTCTTGGTGATGCCGAGTTCAGTTGATTCATGGCGGGTGCAGACGAGTCTTCATGAGCTCCGTGTGTGGACGTAGGCTCACTTCCTGTGCTGGCGGTGTAACCTTGAGCCAAGTGATCCAGGGTGGCCTGAACCCTTGCTCTAAAGTTCCATGGTGACGGACAAGAAAGGCCTTAGTTGCATTCTGAATCTTCTTGGCCCTTGAACGTGTGACAGGGCCATCAAATGGAACCTTCATGTTGTCCTCAATGTCACCAGGAGTCATCGATAATTGAGCGGCATCATTCTCCTCCACTTGACTTCGATTTGTCCTCAAATCGTCGTCAGAGTCATCGTCAGGCACGAACAAGGATAGATCGGCGACGTTGAATGTAGAATGGACGCTGTATTTATCGGCAGGGAGATCCAGCTTGTATGCATTAGGACCCATCTTCTGAACCACTCTGAATGGTCCATCTCCCCTGGGGTCCAGCTTAGATTTCCGTTGTTGCGGAAACCTTTCCTTCCTGAGATGCAGCCATACTAGATCACCAACGTTGAACTGCACATCCTTGTGATGCCTGTCCTTCGCGGCCTTGTATTGCGCAGTCTTCCTTTCCAGCTGCGCCTTGGTACGCTCATGCAAGCTTTTGATGAAGTCCACTTGCTTAGCTGCATCCACGCTCTCCTTGTCCTTATATGGCCGAGGCATCATGTCTACTGGAGTTAATGGATTTCGACCATATACTACCTCAAAGGGGGTCATCTTTGTTGCAGAGTGCCTAGACCTGTTATATGCAAACTCTACAAATGGTAGACAGTCTTCCCATCTCCAGAGGTTAGTTCGCAGCATGACTCTAAGGAGAGCCCCAAGAGTTCTATTTGTGACCTCAGTTTGGCCATCAGTTTGTGGGTGACAAGAAGTAGAAAATAGTAATTTTGTACCCAATTTAGACCATAAAGTTTTCCAAAAAGAGCTTAAGAATTTAGGATCACGGTCAGAAACTATAGACAATGGCAATCCATGTAAGCGAACAACATCTTTGAAGAATAAATGAGCAACATGAATATCATCATCAGTTTTATGACAAGGTATAAAGTGAGCCATTTTGGAAAATCTGTCTACAACAACAAATATGGAATCATGACCCTTAGAAGTTCTAGGCAATCCTACAATAAAATCCATAGAAACATCTTCCCAGGGTGCATTAGCAATTGGCAAAGGTTGGTATAGACCATTAGCATTGGATTTCGATTTGGCTTTAGCACATGTAACACAACTTTTGACAAATCTCAGCACATAATTAGACATTTTAGGCCAAAAGTAATGTTCCTTTAGTCCAGCTAGTGTTTTTTCGAAACCCCCATGTCCCCTAGATTCATGTATTTCTTGGGTTAACAATCGGCGAATAGAAGAAGATGGGATACAAAGCTTGCCCATCTTGAACAAATACCCATTATCAACAAAAAATGAATCTACTTCACCTTTGGACACACATTCAGCATATATAGTTTTAAAGAAACTATCAGAAGCATACAGTTCCTTTATTAATGCAAAACCCAAAACATGTGCATCCATATGGTTTAAGAGGACATACCTTCGTGATAGCGCGTCAGCTACCACATTATCCTTTCCCTTTTTGTGGTGAACCACATAGGAAAAGGTCTCTATGAACTCCACCCATCGAGCAAGTCGCCTGCTGAGCACTGCTTGTCCTTTGAGGTTCTTAAGAGCTTCATGATCCGAATGAATCACAAACTCCTTGGGCCAGAGATAATGTTGCCAAGTCTGTAAGCAGCGAACCAATGCAAATAGCTCCTTGTCGTAGGTAGAATAGTTGAGCTCAGCGGCGCCCAACTTTTCGCTGAAGTAGGCGATGGGACGCTTGTTCTGCAACAGGACCCCTCCAATGCCAGTGCCAGAAGCGTCACACTCGAGCTCAAAAGGTTGAGCAAAGTCAGGTAACTGCAGCACTGGGGCGTGTGTCAGGCGATCCTTGAGAGCGTCGAAAGCCTTTTGATGTGAGTCAGACCAGCGAAATGTCACATCCTTCTTTGTCAGCTCATGTAGGGGGGCGGCAATCAAGCTGAAGTCCTTGACAAAACGTCGATAGAAGCCAGCAAGGCCTAAGAATGAGCGGACATGGGTGGGTGTAGTCGGCCTAGCCCACTCCTGAATAGCACGAATCTTCTCCTCATCCACCTTTAATCCAGATGCAGTCACTACAAAACCAAGAAAAATGGTAGACTCGGATGCAAAAGAACACTTCTTTAAATTGGCATATAATTTCTCTTTTCTTAGACAATCAAAAACCAATTTTAAGTGACTTAAATGATCATGCATATTCTTACTGTAGATTAAGATATCGTCAAAATAGACAACGACAAATTTTCCTAAGTGTCTTCTAAGCACATGGTTCATAAGCCTCATAAATGTAGAAGGTGCATTTGTCAAACCAAAAGGCATTACTAACCATTCATATAAGTCATACTTAGTTTTAAAAGCCGTTTTCCATTCATCACCCTGTTTCATCCTAATTTGATGATATCCACTTCTAAGGTCAATTTTAGAAAAAATAGCAGCACCATGAAGTTCATCGAGCATATCATCTAAACGAGGAATAGGGTGGCGATACTTAACCGTTATTTGGTTGATTGCACGGCAATCAACACACATGCGCCAGGAGCCATCCTTCTTTGGAACCAATATGACTGGCATGGCACAGGGAGACAGGCTCTCACGAACAAAGCCTTTATCCATCAACTCCGTGACTTGACGTTGCAGCTCCTTTGTCTCCTCAGGACTAGCTCTATAAGCGGCGCGATTAGGCAAGGCTGCTCCAGGCACGAAGTCAATCTGGGGCTCAATACCTCTAATAGGAGGCAAGCCTTGGGGAAGTTCAGCTGGAAGCACATCCAAGTAATCCTGCAGAAGAGCAGCAATAGGTGCAGGAATATGACTCAATTCAACATTAAGCAATACCTGTTTCATGACCAGAAGAATGTGAGGTCGATGAGCATTCCAGGTGATGGTCCCTTGCTGAGGTGAGAGACCAACGATCGACGTTTCACAGAGCCCTGAAGTGAAGCAGAAGAGGGCTTAGATGACGTCGAATGGGTAGGAGAAATCGGCAAGGGGGCTGCAGGGGCGGCGGCGGGCGCTGCAGCTGGGGCCGCGGGCGCGGCTTCTGAGGCCGCGGGTGCGGTTGGTGCAGCCGAGCTCCCTTTGAGCTTCTCCAATCTTTCAGCTTCTCTTTCGGCGTTCCTTTGTTGCTGCTTGCGCACCTGGTCCTTCAGAATAATTTGTGGCGATAAGGGTAGGAGTGTAACTCTCCTCCCGTCATAGGTGAAAGCATATGTATTTGCACGACCATCATGAAGGACATTACGATCATATAACCAAGGACGCCCTAACAATATATGACTACAATCCATGCGAGCAACATCACATAATATTTTATCATGATATGTTCCAATTGAAAGGGAAACTAAACATTGTTTGGTGACCAATATATCAGAACCATCATCAGTAATGCCATTTAAACCATAGTGAGTAGCTCTAGGAGTAGTAGGTAAATGGAGGAAATTTACTACCTTTTCACTGATGAGATTGCAGCAACTCCCACCATCGATGATGAGGTTTAAGGTAGCCTCGCGAACCACACATCTGATGTGGAAGATGTTCTCCCTTTGATCAGCCATGGGAGACTCCTGAATGTGTAGGACCCGCCGGTTGACAAGACAGAGGACGTTGTCATATTCGGATGTGTCGATCTCCTCAATAATTTCAGACGGCTGGTCCTCCTCCACTTCACTCGAAATTACATGGTCCTCAACAGTCTCCTCCTCATAGTAATGGTCTCCCAAATCATTGAGAAGAACCTTCTTTTTCTGAGGGCAACTGCGAGAGACATGCCCAGAACCACCACAAGTGAAACAGCGGATGTCTTTGTTGCGATCTGTAGAAGGGGCAGCAACTCGTCTAGTTTCAACCTGATAACCCTGTTGAGGTGAGTTGGAAACTCCCTTTTGCTGCATAGAAGGGTTAGAAGTAGAAGGTTTAGATTGACTAGAAGGGTTAAAGGGAACAAACCTGCGACCTTGAGAGGTCTGGTCAAATCGGCCCCTCTGCTGCCGTAGCTGCTGCTGCTGTTGTTCATACAGAAGCTGTGCTTTATGAGTCAAAGTATTAATATCTCTAATGGAATGGATAGCTAACGGATTTTTAATAGAAATATTAAGACCAGCAAGAAATTGAGTACACAAAGCACGTTCAGTAAGATAAACATTAGCCTGATGGGAGAGTCGTTCAAGTTCATCCCTGAAGTCATTCGGAGAGCGAGTTCCTTGTCGGCAGGAAGCGAGCTGCATCCTCATGGACTCCGTGTATTCCTCAGGCACATGTCTCTTCTTTAGGAGATAGCGAAGTTGTGGCCAAGTTTCAACAGGTTGCTTGTCCTGACGGCGGCGCATATCACGAGTGCGGAACCACCAGTTGCGAGCTTTACCTACTAAATGCAATATAACAACTTCCAATTTCTCCGTTTCCTCATAGCGTAAATGTTCAAGCAGATAGTCAGTATGATTTTCCCAAACAAGATAAGTTTCAGGATCAGTATTACCATCAAAAGTTTCTAATTTAAGCTTAACATCTCGTCTCTGAATAGCTTGAGCATTATCAAATCTAGGATGACCAAAATCAGGAGGGGGTAAATCATCAACGTTAGGATTTACCTCATGGTAAGCATCCTCCAAATGTGGTGTCTCATTCAGATCATTATTGCTACGGCTATCATCCCAGTTAGCACGAGTATAGAACGGCTGCTGTGGACGCTGATGGGGTCGGCCCTGCTGCTGCCGTGGGTGATGGTGCTCAGGGCGATCCTGGTGGCCATTGAAGCCCGCTAAAGGATCGTTGTCATGCTCTCCAGGGAAAGGATTAGTAGTAGCAGATCTCAGCTGATAATGTAATTGACCAGAAGGAGGAGGGTGAGCTGAATAAAAGGTGTTACCTGCAGGGTGCTGATTACCTGTAGGGGGCACAGTACCCGAAGGTGGTGTAGTATTTGGGGGTGGTGGAGGCGGTTTTCCTCCAGAAGGAGGTGTAGATCCAGAAGCCTCCGCCTGTTTGGACTCCTCCCATTGCCGAGCAACTGCCTGTTTGATGATGTCAGATAACCGTAGGTGGTCCTCTTGGCGTTCGATAGCTCGACGATTTTCAGCCTCTGCCAGTGCCTGTCGCGTCACCAGAGTAGACTTTTGGACAGCAGAGTCAATAATAAATTGCATAGCCTCAGCAGAAATGCCAGCAGGTGGGGTAGGGGAAGGGTTGGGGTCGCTATCGTTTGTCATGTTCCTACAATATCAGAAGAGCAACAAGTAAACGAAGCAAAGACCAGAAACCAAGTAATGCAAGCTCTAGTGATTCCTAAGAGTGATTCACGGTTTTAGAAATCAAAGAGCGAGAAAACAAGGCACAATATTCAAGCAATTCCCCTGGACATAGAATTTTGCAATATTGAAGACAGCAAGTAATAATCCAAATTACAAATTAAATCAGCCACAAAGTCGGATATCAAGGATAGCAAGTATAAACAAGCGGCTGAATGTGTATAGAAAAAGAGCTACAATGTGATGCTTGAATAATATGAATGTGTAATAATCGACAATAGCAATCACAAGGGCAATCAAGTGCACACACTCCGTCAACTATTATCTGACGGTTGCAATACGGTTCAGAGAAAGAGGGGTGTGACCAAGGCTCCAGTGTCGGCACAGCACAAAATCACACAAGTAGGGTTCTTTTGTAATGCTTTAAACCGTTTAGATCATCTAACATGTAGCAATCAAAGAACTAACAAGGAAGAGTTACTAACTCAACAATGCAATGAACGAATGTTCTCTTTTTTTTTTTTTTTTTTTTGACTTTATGCTCTCGGTTTTTCTGTTTTTTTTTTTTATATGAAGAACAAGCTGCTGTAATATGGAGGTAGCAACCGAAAATTGAAGAGCAAGAAAAAAATAAAAATAAGAAGCTACGATGATCTAAAAGTAAGCAAAAATAAAGAAAATAGGGAAAATTGGCTAGAAACTGGAAAAATTAGGGTTCTTTTGTGGTGCAAGTTTATATAATGCTTTTAATCCAAGAATCACAGTCATAGGCATGATATGTAGCAACTAGGAATAAAAGATCACAACTTGCAGTCAAGAACTCAATATCTTCCAAATTATAGATCCAAACAAAGAATAACAAAAATAAAGTGCCAATTTTTATGGGTAAATAATAAAGATTCAACTTTTATGCAGCGGCTAGGGTGAAAAATAAGGCACGAAAAATAAATCACTCAAATAGAAATCAAGAGAGTAAAGAACTTGCATTAACCTGAAATCCGATACCACTTGATACGTTTGGGATACTCGATCCTTCGCCTGTGGGCTTCAGATCAAGAACCACGCCGTATATTTGCTTCGATCTTGCAATGCTCTTTGATATCTCCTGATTTGGAACAATTTAAACAAGTGATTAGAATTCTGATTTAGCGACAAAATTAGACTTAGAAAATTCAGCAACTTGAAAACTGAGAAATAGCGACAGAGTAGAGAAAGCGAGGGACTGAGCGCTGGCTTCGCTGGGCACACAGGCTTTCAAGCCTCAGGGTGTGCGCGGGACTCCGGATGCGCGAGGACGAAAGCTCTCGCTGGCAGCAAGGGAGACGGCGAGCGAAGACGCGGACGCTGGCGCCTGGAAGCACGGACGCGCGCGAGAGCGAGGGCGAGGCGCCTGGGTTGGCCTCGCTCGCTGGGAGCGCTTCTGCCCGCGGTGTCGCCAAGCGCTGGGGTTCTTGGGGCGCTGTTGTCGACCTCGACGAAGGCAGCGATGGACTTCCTCGATCTTGACGAGAACACGGTGAGGGATGTGTTTGGTTTTAGGGTTGCCGAATGGAATCAAGGTGAGGGTGGTGTTTTATGATTGCCGAAAGTCTTAGAACACAAGAGCCGGATAGCTTTTGGGATTGATAATCGAGAACCCTTTAATCCATAAAGGGGTTTCTCAATTCTATTCAATCTGATTAATTCAAAGTGCAGAAACATAAATTTATAGTAAAACTATGAGATATCTAACCAATCCTTCCTTGCAAAGGAAAGGGGTTTGGATAGATTAATTCTATCTAATGATAAGTGAAATAACTTTAAGATAAATAAAACCTAAGAAGATAGATATTTAATAACTTGGTGGGTAAGTAATATATCTAGAAGAGATATAATTAATTTCCACCTTATTTATCTAATTGCATAAAATAACAATTTAATTAACTAGATTAATTTCGGCCCATGCACAAGTGTGACTCGGCCCATCTTCTCGACAAGACCAAAGGCCCACTCGGCCGAGTGTTCTCTTGGTGATGCCGAGTTCAGTTGATTCATGGCGGGTCCAGACGAGTCTTCATGAGCTCCGTGTGTGGACGTAGGCTCACTTCCTATGCTGGCGGTGTAACCTTGAGCCAAGTGATCCAGGGTGGCCTGAACCCTTGCTCTAAAGTTCCATGGTGACGGACAAGAAAGGCCTTAGTTGCATTCTGAATCTTCTTGGCCCTTGAACGTGTGACAGGGCCATCAAATGGAACCTTCATGTTGTCCTCAATGTCACCTGGAGTCATCGATAATTGAGCGGCATCATTCTCCTCCACTTGACTTCGATTTGTCCTCAAATCGTCGTCAGAGTCATCGTCAGGCACGAACAAGGATAGATCGGCGACGTTGAATGTAGAATGGACGCTGTATTTATCGGCAGGGAGATCCAGCTTGTATGCATTAGGACCCATCTTCTGAACCACTCTGAATGGTCCATCTCCCCTGGGGTCCAGCTTAGATTTCCGTTGTTGTGGAAACCTTTCCTTCCTGAGATGCAGCCATACTAGATCACCAACGTTGAACTGCACATCCTTACGATGCTTGTCCTTCGCGGCCTTGTATTGCGCAGTTTTCCTTTCCAGCTGCGCCTTGGTACGCTCATGCAAGCTTTTGATGAAGTCCACTTGCTTAGCTGCATCCACGCTCTCCTTGTCCTTATATGGCCGAGGCATCATGTCTACTGGAGTTAATGGATTTCGACCATATACTACCTCGAAGGGGGTCATCTTTGTTGCAGAGTGCCTAGACCTATTATATGCAAACTCTACAAATGGTAGACAGCCTTCCCATCTCCGGAGGTTAGTTCGCAGCATGACTCTAAGGAGAGCCCCAAGAGTTCTATTTGTGACCTCAGTTTGGCCATCAGTTTGTGGGTGACAAGAAGTAGAAAATAGTAATTTTGTACCCAATTTAGACCATAAAGTTTTCCAAAAAGAGCTTAAGAATTTAGGATCACGGTCAGAAACTATAGACAATGGCAATCCATGTAAGCGAACAACATCTTTGAAGAATAAATGAGCAACATGAATATCATCATCAGTTTTATGACAAGGTATAAAGTGAGCCATTTTGGAAAATCTGTCTACAACAACAAATATGGAATCATGACCCTTAGAAGTTCTAGGCAATCCTACAATAAAATCCATAGAAACATCTTCCCAGGGTGCATTAGCAATTGGCAAAGGTTGGTATAGACCATTAGCATTGGATTTCGATTTGGCTTTAGCACATGTAACACAACCTTTGACAAATCTCAGCACATAATTAGACATTTTAGGCCAAAAGTAATGTTCCTTTAGTCCAGCTAGTGTTTTTTCGAAACCCCCATGTCCCCTAGATTCATGTATTTCTTGGGTTAACAATCGGCGAATAGAAGAAGATGGGATACAAAGCTTGCCCATCTTGAACAAATACCCATTATCAACAAAAAATGAATCTACTTCACCTTTGGACACACATTGAGCATATATAGTTTTAAAGAAACTATCAGAAGCTTACAGTTCCTTTATTAATGCAAAACCCAAAACAATTGCATCCATATGGTTTAAGAGGACATACCTTCGTGATAGCGCGTCAGCTACCACATTATCCTTTCCCTTTTTGTGGTGAACCACATAGGAAAAGGTCTCTATGAACTCCACCCATCGAGCAAGTCGCCTGCTGAGCACTGCTTGTCCTTTGAGGTTCTTAAGAGCTTCATGATCCGAATGAATCACAAACTCCTTGGGCCAGAGATAATGTTGCCAAGTCTGTAAGCAGCGAACCAATGCAAATAGCTCCTTGTCGTAGGTAGAATAGTTGAGCTCAGCGGCGCCCAACTTTTCGCTGAAGTAGGCGATGGGACGCTTGTTCTGCAACAGGACCCCTCCAATGCCAGTGCCAGAAGCGTCACACTCGAGCTCAAAAGGTTGAGCAAAGTCAGGTAACTGCAGCACTGGGGCGTGTGTCAGGCGATCCTTGAGAGCGTCGAAAGCCTTTTGATGTGAGTCAGACCAGCGAAATGTCACATCCTTCTTTGTCAGCTCATGTAGGGGGGCGGCAATCAAGCTGAAGTCCTTGACAAAACGTCGATTGAAGCCAGCAAGGCCTAAGAATGAGCGGACATGGGTGGGTGTAGTCGGCCTAGCCCACTCCTGAATAGCACGAATCTTCTCCTCATCCACCTTTAATCCAGATGCAGTCACTACAAAACCAAGAAAAATGGTAGACTCGGATGCAAAAGAACACTTCTTTAAATTGGCATATAATTTCTCTTTTCTTAGACAATCAAAAACCAATTTTAAGTGACTTAAATGATCATGCATATTCTTACTGTAGATTAAGATATCGTCAAAATAGACAACGACAAATTTTCCTAAGTGTCTTCTAAGCACATGGTTCATAAGCCTCATAAATGTAGAAGGTGCATTTGTCAAACCAAAAGGCATTACTAACCATTCATATAAGTCATACTTAGTTTTAAAAGCCGTTTTCCATTCATCACCCTGTTTCATCCTAATTTGATGATATCCACTTCTAAGGTCAATTTTAGAAAAAATAGCAGCACCATGAAGTTCATCGAGCATATCATCTAAACGAGGAATAGGGTGGCGATACTTAACCGTTATTTGGTTGATTGCACGGCAATCAACACACATGCGCCAGGAGCCATCCTTCTTTGGAACCAATATGACTGGCATGGCACAGGGAGACAGGCTCTCACGAACAAAGCCTTTATCCATCAACTCCGTGACTTGACGTTGCAGCTCCTTTGTCTCCTCAGGACTAGCTCTATAAGCGGCGCGATTAGGCAAGGCTGCTCCAGGCACGAAGTCAATCTGGGGCTCAATACCTCTAATAGGAGGCAAGCCTTGGGGAAGTTCAGCTGGAAGCACATCCAAGTAATCCTGCAGAAGAGCAGCAATAGGTGCAGGAATATGACTCAATTCAACATTAAGCAATACCTGTTTCATGACCAGAAGAATGTGAGGTCGATGAGCATTCCAGGTGATGGTCCCTTGCTGAGGTGAGAGACCAACGATCGACGTTTCACAGAGCCCTGAAGTGAAGCAGAAGAGGGCTTAGATGACGTCGAATGGGTAGGAGAAATCGGCAAGGGGGCTGCAGGGGCGGCGGCGGGCGCTGCAGCTGGGGCCGCGGGCGCGGCTTCTGAGGCCGCGGGTGCGGTTGGTGCAGCCGAGCTCCCTTTGAGCTTCTCCAATCTTTCAGCTTCTCTTTCGGCGTTCCTTTGTTGCTGCTTGCGCACCTGGTCCTTCAGAATAATTTGTGGCGATAAGGGTAGGAGAGTAACTCTCCTCCCGTCATAGGTGAAAGCATATGTATTTGCACGACCATCATGAAGGACATTACGATCATATAACCAAGGACGCCCTAACAATATATGACTACAATCCATGCGAGCAACATCACATAATATTTTATCATGATATGTTCCAATTGAAAGGGAAACTAAACATTGTTTGGTGACCAATATATCAGAACCATCATCAGTAATGCCATTTAAACCATAGTGAGTAGCTCTAGGAGTAGTAGGTAAATGGAGGAAATTTACTACCTTTTCACTGATGAGATTGCAGCAACTCCCACCATCGATGATGAGGTTTAAGGTAGCCTCGCGAACCACACATCTGGTGTGGAAGATGTTCTCCCTTTGATCAGCCATGGGAGACTCCTGAATGTGTAGGACCCGCCGGTTGACAAGACAGAGGACGTTGTCATATTCGGATGTGTCGATCTCCTCAATAATTTCAGACGGCTGGTCCTCCTCCACTTCACTCGAAATTACATGGTCCTCAACAGTCTCCTCCTCATAGTAATGGTCTCCCAAATCATTGAGAAGAACCTTCTTTTTCTGAGGGCAATTGCGAGAGACATGCCCAGAACCACCACAAGTGAAACAGCGGATGTCTTTGTTGCGATCTGTAGAAGGGGCAGCAACTCGTCTAGTTTCAACCTGATAACCCTGTTGAGGTGAGTTGGAAACTCCCTTTTGCTGCATAGAAGGGTTAGAAGTAGAAGGTTTAGATTGACTAGAAGGGTTAAAGGGAACAAACCTGCGACCTTGAGAGGTCTGGTCAAATCGGCCCCTCTGCTGCCGTAGCTGCTGCTGCTGTTGTTCATACAGAAGCTGTGCTTTATGAGTCAAAGTGTTAATATCTCTAATGGAATGGATAGCTAACGGATTTTTAATAGAAATATTAAGACCAGCAAGAAATTGAGTACACAAAGCACGTTCAGTAAGATAAACATTAGCCTGATGGGAGAGTCGTTCAAGTTCATCCCTGAAGTCATTCGGAGAGCGAGTTCCTTGTCGGCAGGAAGCGAGCTGCATCCTCATGGACTCCGTGTATTCCTCAGGCACATGTCTCTTCTTTAGGAGATAGCGAAGTTGTGGCCAAGTTTCAACAGGTTGCTTGTCCTGACGGCGGCGCATATCACGAGTGCGGAACCACCAGTTGCGAGCTTTACCTACTAAATACAATATAACAACTTCCAATTTCTCCGTTTCCTCATAGCGTAAATGTTCAAGCAGATAGTCAGTATGATTTTCACAAACAAGATAAGCTTCAGGATCAGTATTACCATCAAAAGTTTCTAATTTAAGCTTAACATCTCATCTCTGAATAGCTTGAGCATTATCAAATCTAGGATGACCAAAATCAGGAGGGGGTAAATCATCAACGTTAGGATTTACCTCATGGTAAGCATCCTCCAAATGTGGTGTCTCATTCAGATCATTATTGCTACGGCTATCATCCCAGTTAGCACGAGTATAGAACGGCTGCTGTGGACGCTGATGGGGTCGGCCCTGCTGCTGCCGTGGGTGATGGTGCTCAGGGCGATCCTGGTGGCCATTGAAGCCCGCTAAAGGATCGTTGTCATGCTCTCCAGGGAAAGGATTAGTAGTAGCAGATCTCAGCTGATAATGTAATTGACCAGAAGGAGGAGGGTGAGCTGAATAAAAGGTGTTACCTGCAGGGTGCTGATTACCTGTAGGGGGCACAGTACCCGAAGGTGGTGTAGTATTTGGGGGTGGTGGAGGCGGTTTTCCTCCAGAAGGAGGTGTAGATCCAGAAGCCTCCGCCTGTTTGGACTCCTCCCATTGCCGAGCAACTGCCTGTTTGATGATGTCAGATAACCGTAGGTGGTCCTCTTGGCGTTCGATAGCTCGACGATTTTCAGCCTCTGCCAGTGCCTGTCGCGTCACCAGAGTAGACTTTTGGACAGCAGAGTCAATAATAAACTGCATAGCCTCAGCAGAAATGCCAGCAGGTGGGGTAGGGGAAGGGTTGGGGTCGCTATCGTTTGTCATGTTCCTACAATATCAGAAGAGCAACAAGTAAACGAAGTAAAGACCAGAAACCAAGTAATGCAAGCTCTAGTGATTCCTAAGAGTGATTCACGGTTTTGGAAATCAAAGAGCGAGAAAACAAGGCACAATATTCAAGCAATTCCCCTGGACATAGAATTTTGCAATATTGAAGACAGCAAGTAATAATCCAAATTACAAATTAAATCAGCCACAAAGTCGGATATCAAGGATAGCAAGTATAAACAAGCGGCTGAATGTGTATAGAAAAAGAGCTACAATGTGATGCTTGAATAATATGAATGTGTAATAATCGACAATAGCAATCACAAGGGCAATCAAGTGCACACACTCCGTCAACTATTATCTAACGGTTGCAACACGGTTCAGAGAAAGAAGGGTGTGACCAAGGCTCCAGTGTCGGCACAGCACAAAATCACACAAGTAGGGTTCTTTTGTAACGCTTTAAACCGTTTAGATCATCTAACATGTAGCAATCAAAGAACTAACAAGGAAGAGTTACTAACTCAACAATGTAATGAACGAATGTTCTCTTTTTTTTTTTTTTTTTTTTTGACTTTATGCTCTCGGCTTTTCTGTTTTTTTTTTTTTATATGAAGAACAAGCTGCTGTAATATGGAGGTAGCAACCGAAAATTGAAGAGCAAGAAAAAAATAAAAATAAGAAGCTACGATGATCTAAAAGTAAGCAAAAATAAAGAAAATAGGGAAAATTGGCTAGAAACTGGAAAAATTAGGGTTCTTTTGTGGTGCAAGTTTATATAATGCTTTTAATCCAAGAATCACAGTCATAGGCATGATATGTAGCAACTAGGAATAAAAGATCACAACTTGCAGTCAAGAACTCAATATCTTCCAAATTATAGATCCAAACAAAGAATAACAAAAATAAAGTGCCAATTTTTATGGGTAAATAATAAAGATTCAACTTTTATGCAGCGACTATGGTGAAAAATAAGGCACGAAAAATAAATCACTCAAATAGAAATCAAGAGAGTAAAGAACTTGCATTAACCTGAAATCCGATACCACTTGATACGTTTGGGATACCCAATCCTTCGCCTGTGGGCTTCAGATCAAGAACCACGCCGTATATTTGCTTCGATCTTGCAATGCTCTTTGATATCTCCTGATTTGGAACAATTTAAACAAGTGATTAGAATTCTGATTTAGCGACAGAATTAGACTTAGAAAATTCAGCAACTTGAAAACTGAGAAATAGTGACAGAGTAGAGAAAGCGAGGGACTGAGCGCTGGCTTCGCTGGGCACACAGGCTTTCAAGCCTCAGGGTGTGCGTGGGACTCCGGATGCGCGAGGACGAAAGCTCTCGCTGGCAGCGAGGGAGACGGCGAGCGAAGACGCGGACGCTGGCGCCTGGAAGCACGGACGCGCGCGAGAGCGAGGGCGAGGCGCCTGGGTTGGCCTCGCTCGCTGGGAGCGCTTCTGCCCGCGGTGTCGCCAAGCGCTGGGGCTCTTGGGGCGCTGTTGTCGACCTCGACGAAGGCAGCGATGGACTTCCTCGATCTTGACGAGAACACGGTGAGGGATGTGTTTGGTTTTAGGGTTGCCGAATGGAATCAAGGTGAGGGTGGTGTTTTATGATTGCCGAAAGTCTTAGAACACAAGAGCCGGATAGCTTTTGGGATTGATAATCGAGAACCCTTTAATCCATAAAGGGGTTTCTCAATTCTATTCAATCTGATTAATTCAAAGTGCGGAAACATAAATTTATAGTAAAACTATGAGATATCTAACCAATCCTTCCTTGCAAAGGAAAGGGGTTTGGATAGATTAATTCTATCTAATGATAAGTGAAATAACTTTAAGATAAATAAAACCTAAGAAGATAGATATTTAATAACTTGGTGGGTAAGTAATATATCTAGAAGAGATATAATTAATTTCCACCTTATTTATCTAATTGTATAAAATAACAATTTAATTAACTAGATTAATTTCGGCCCATGCACAAGTGTGACTCGGCCCATCTTCTCGACAAGACCAAAGGCCCACTCGGCCGAGTGTTCTCTTGGTGATGCCGAGTTCAGTTGATTCATGGCAGGTGCAGACGAGTCTTCATGAGCTCCGTGTGTGGACGTAGGCTCACTTCCTGTGCTGGCGGTGTAACCTTGAGCCAAGTGATCCAGGGTGGCCTGAACCCTTGCTCTAAAGTTCCATGATGGCGGACAAGAAAGGCCTTAGTTGCATTCTGAATCTTCTTGGCCCTTGAACGAGTGACAGGGCCATCAAATGGAACCTTCATGTTGTCCTCAATGTCACTAGGAGTCATCGATAATTGAGCGGCATCATTGGGTAACATTGTTTTTTTTTGTGTAGTGCACTGTTCGAACTATTCACTAAGATCATATTAATTTAGCAACTATTTGTAACACCCCCTTTTATAACCTAAGGGAATGTCACAGCGCCAGTGATTACGCGGACTTTAATGTCTTTGTAACCACCTTAGGCTTATAGGGACATGCAACCATGCTCCCATAAACAAGATGATAATATTATAAATACTTGAATGAGATACAATTAAATCGCGGAAGACTTTAAATGAAACAAATACTAAGTATACTACAACATTGTTACAATTTGTCTTGATAGCAAATACAAGATAATATTTAAACTCTTGAATTAAAACACTGGTAAAATACTAAAAATATTTGAAGACGATTCCGACTCACATTTCCAACCTTCGACCTTGTAGTGCTTTATCTAAACCTGTGGAAACCAGCCATCCAAACAAAGGATGGTTAGTTCGCGAGAACTAGCAAGTGACGGCACGAAAGCAGAGACAACTTTGGATTCAAGTGACCATGAAACGGTAAGAATTTAAATCCAAATGAGATTTGAATATTTGAAGTGAATTGGCTTATTTGTGACCCGACCCTCCTATAACACGGATAATCCAAAAGGATTGAGTAACAAAAGATGTATTAGGAATCATATTCCGATTAAGGATGGAATATGACATAGCTTGAAACGATTCGTGATTACTACCCATTACATTATCAATATGTTTTTATAATAACATCTAAACTAAGTATTGGTTCAAAAGGTACTCGATGTGGCCCAAAATCGACCTAGAGGGCAGGACTCTTCCGGAGAGTTTGAAACCGCGGGCTGAGACAGTCGATTAAGGGTTGATCTTGTGTCCCCCAATGCCTAGTTCAAACCATGTTTGTTACTTGTACATTACTCTTCACTCACTTACTCACATGATATGCATTTTACATCTTTTATCTTTTTATCGACTACTGTTGTGAGCTTAATCTGCCATGTTTTACAGTAACTTTCATATCGATTTCTGCATACATTGCATTCATTTGGGCTAAGATAGTACAGAATCTATGTAGTTTATGTTTATTTGCCAAATTATGGAATCTACACCAGTTTCTGTTTAATTCGCAGAATTCGAGGCATTTTACAGCAATTCTACAAAAGTTCAGAAAAGCTCGGAAATCAGCTACAGAAGTCCAAAGTCAAAGAAGCAGCGGAACCAGTCGAATCGAGCCGGGAAACCAGACTACTCGATCTCGAGTAGCCCTTACTCGATTTCGACAAGTATATCCGAGCACAGCCTTGGTCGACAGAGCCTGATCGAGAGAGCCAGACCAACCCAGCTCCGGAAGTCTACTCGATCTCGACAAGACCCTAGTCGAGATCGACGAAGCCCAGACACCACACCCGGAGTCGATGAGAGAACTGGACGAGGAGCCGAGCACACCCTACTCGATCTCGACGAACCCTTGTCGAGATCGACAAAGCCCCACAACGCCAGTCCGAGTCCATGCCGAGGAGAAGCTGCTCGACCAGAGAAGGCCACACCCTACTCGATCTAGACAAGACCTTGGTCGAGATCGACGAAGCCCAGAACCCAGGCCCAGGCTTGTCGAGCACACCTACCCGAGAAGACCTAGTCGACAGAACTCTTCTACTCGAGGTCGACTAGGGCTTGTCGAGGTCGACGAGCGCCACGAGCCAAGTCCGAGCCACATCGAGCACCAGTTAGCCGAGACGACGAATCCTTGTCGAGGTCGACGAAGCCTTTGTCGAGGTCGACTAGACTGGATTCCAGAAACGCGTCGTCGAGGGCTGTCCTAGTCGAGTTGAGATTCCTTGGGGCCGAAGGAGGAAGATTCTATCCAAATTTTATCAAGTCTATCCATGGGAGACAAGATCTATCAACACATGAAGACCTACCTAAATTAGATTTATCTTTTCCTTATTGATTTATTTCCTTAAAGCATTTTATTTATCTTTTAAGCTTTTGGATATAATTTTAGATAAAGATAGGAGATTCTATCCTTGAGTAGCAAGGAATAGAAGGCTATAAATAAAGCCCATGGGGCTCAGTTTTATTCATTCAAATTCAGAGACAGTTAGTTAGTTAAATAGAGAGAGATTGTAAGTTGGAGTTTATTTTATGCAAGTTAGTTCTTTTCATCAATCAATGTCTGTTATTACAATGAGGCGTGAGTAGTCCACCCACTTCTGGGGCTGGGGTGAGCCCGACGGTGGCCGTGTGAGATAACGCGGTAAAGGTCAGATCTTTTTGTGCAATTCATCTTCTATCCCTATGAGCATGATTCTTTTGCGAGAGTTGAAGGTGATCCTTGTTTGTGTTATTGAAGCGAAAGTGATCTTAATGCAACTTGGATTAATTATGTGAAAAGGGTTAGTAACAATTAGGGTTTATGCGAAAGCCTCTATACTCCTATTTGTTAATAACGAAAGTTATTTGATGGAAAGCATGATCTTTTATGCCTTTATGTGTTACTTTGCATGGTTATCGTTGTGGCGTTGATACCCTGGCTTTGGAAGTCTTTTATTATATTGATTTATTTTCATCAGAAATCTGAGTTCTGCATTCGAATTTGCAATTTAAAATTTCTGTCTTTCTTGTTGATATAGAGGACAGCTACTCGAGATCGAGTAGCTTCTGTGTCCTCGCCTTTGTTTCTGCTTTACTTTGTCTTTTCTGTCTCGTTTAGTTCATTGCTTTTGTTTGTTATTTTCTGCTTTTATTTCTGTTTCTTTTCTGTGTTTCTGTCTTTCTGCTGCTTGTCTGTGAGATCTGTTGCTACCTGAGAACTGCTGACGTGCTTCCTCGTGAATTCGATCCTAACTTTCTCTTACTACAACGGGAGGAAGTCTTGTATTTATTTGCTGAGACAGGGAAGTCAGTCTGATCTTTATTCTATTTTTATTTCATACTTGACCATCCTCCTGCAACAACAAATTGGCGCCGTTGCCGGGGAAGCTATCAATCGCGCCTTAGGTAGTCAGTTCTCACTGTTTCTTTGAGTTACTTTGCAGGTGTATGCGTCGTTCTGGTCAAACACCTGAGTTTGACGCCTTAGACGAACCGGAACGCCTTTTTCACATCAGAGCTAAACTACAAAGAGCCATGGCGGCCGTTGAAACACAGGAACAGCTAATCGCTAGGCTTACCAGGGAATTGGCCGCTAAAGATGCTGCTATCGCCGCTGAGAAAGCAGCAAGGGAACAAGCACAAGCTGAGCTTGCCCAATATCCAACCACGGTAGAGGACTACATGCACCCAACTCTCGTCTTGCCTGAATCGGCGATTCTTATCCCTGATAACTCTTTTGAAATTCGCACTCAATTTCTTATAGAGCTTAAAAATAATGCCTTTTATGGTAGATTTAATGAGTGTCCTCTTGAACATATTACAAACTTTGCTGACATGTGCCGTACTCTTGCTGAAGGTACAACTTTGGAATAGGTCAAGATGAAATCTTTTCGCTGGTCTCTCGCTGGGCCTGCATTGAAATGGCTGGAAGGGCTGAAACCAAAATCACTCACAACCTGGGCCCAAGTAGAGCAAGAGTTCCTGAACAAATTCTTCCCACCCGCCAAAACAGCACATCTCCGCCAGAAAATCACCGCCTTCAGACAGAAGCAAGGGGAACCGCTGGCAAAGGCATGGGAGCGCTACAAGGAACTTCTGCGATCTTGCCCTACTCATGGACAGCCACCCTACGTCATTCAGGAGATCTTCTTCAACTCTCTTGATCAAGGCACTAAGGACAGAATCAACCATTATACTCGCTATGAGTATCTGACAATGCCGCCAAGTGACGCGTGGGGTGTGCTAGAGAAGCTTACCACCTATGACAACAAGTATGGGTCTACTGCAACTTATGAAGAGAACCCATACGCCAGGCCAGCACCATCCATGCCCCTATATGATCCACCTAAGGAGATTGATCCAGATGTTAGGGAGCAGTACTACAGGGACCAGAATAAGAAGCTCCTCAAACAAGTAAAGTATCTCTCTGTCAACCAGCCTTGTATTGAATGCGGATCGCAAAGGCACACCACTCCTGAGTGCCCACACACAGAGCAAGTCAAGCTGGCAGAGCACCATGAGGAGATAGCTTACGCAGGGGGTCCCAATCACTACATGGGGGACCAAAGGTTTCAGCAACCACAATGGAACCAAGGTGTCCCTAGGAACCCCCCGCCCTACAGAGCTCCAGGACATCCGGAAAGGGACCAGAAAAAGGATGATATACAGACAGTCCTGGAGAAAATACGGAGGAACCACTCAGAAACTAGGCAGTCCTTCAACTCCGTCTATACTCAGATGCAAGGTGTCAACTCTAGGCTTGGGGAAATTGATATCTGGCAGAAATCAGTTGATACACAGATTGGTCAGCTGGCAGCAGGAATTCCCAGACAGTCAGGTGCGCTCCCTGGATCTTCAGAACCAAATCCTAAAGGAAAGACTAGACACATCGCTGCTGTAAAACTCAGAAGCGGCCATCAACTGCAAGAGCCAGTGGTCGGAAAGCAGCAGAACGACGAGGAACAGCAAGTCGATCTCGACAAAGCAGTGGTCGATCTCGAGGAGGGCCTCGTCGATCTCAAGGAGAACCTGCAAAAATCTTCGTCTGCACCACACAGCAACTCAACTGCGCCCAACCTGGTCGATGTCGACAAGACTGTAGTCGATGTCGAGGAGCCCCTGGTCGACATAGAGCAGCCTGCAGCACCTCCGACGTCTGTTCTGGCTCCGAATCAGAAAAAGAAGCTGCCTTTCCCCACAAAATCTCTAAAGGACCCGGCAGAAAAGAAATTTCAACGCTTCATCAAGATGCTTCAGAAACTCAACGTCACCATCCCCTTCACAGAAGCTCTCAATGAAATGCCATCCTATGTCAAGTTCCTGAAGGAGATTCTGAGCAAAAAGCGATCAATGGCTGAAATCACAGAGGAGTGCAGCCATCTGGACATATTGGAGAAGAGGCCGGATCCAGGTAAGTTTGCTATAACCATTGGATTTGGTCCATACAAAATTAATGCCCTATGTGATCTTGGAGCTAGTGTGAGTATAATGCCTTTAACGATTTGGTCCAAGATTAAGATAGGTGCCCTGGAGCCTGTGGATGCTAGACTTTACATGGCCAACAACACGGTGGTCATTCCAACAGGCATGGTGGACAATGTGCCAGTACAAGTAGGTAAATTCTTTGTCCCTGCTGATTTCTTAGTTGTTGATATGCAAGAAGATCCTGCTTGTCCAATTATCTTAGGAAGACCATTCTTGGCGACGGTGGATGCCAACATAAGCGTAAGGAAAGGAGTGCTCACCTTCAACATCAGCGATGAGGTAATTGAGTATTCCTTTAAAAAAACTGAAAGGCATACAGGTCCAATGGAAGAAGTCAAATCTATCTCAGCTGGCTACATCACCTGCGGGGAACCCAAGGTCAAAAATATGACCCCTGAGGAGATAGAAAAGAGGGACATGGAGGCCCAGGTGGAGGAGATCATGGCAATCCTCAAGGAGAACACAGAGAATCCAATCGACACGGATCAAGGTAAGTCGTTATGGATTAATTATTTTTCGGATGCCTTGACAGGAGCTAAGTATGGGGTCAAGATCGACCGGACCCTAGTCGATCTCGACCAGACCAAGGAGTCTCCACCAGTACCAGCCTCATCGAGCAGCCAGACGGACGCAGAACCCTACTCGATCTCGAGCAGGCTCGTCGAGATCGACCACCAGAGCCCTACGTCGACTCAGCTTTCCTCGACGCTGACGACACCAGAGCCAGGATCTTCGTCGACATCGACCACCCTTGTCGAGATCGACAAGCCCTCTGATGACTCGACTCCTGCTTCCTCGACGCTGAGACCACCAGAGCCAGGACCAGCCTCGTCGATCTCGACCACCCTTGTCGAGGTCGACCACCACTCGACTCCACCAGATCCTTCCTCCTCGACGCTGCAGACACCAGGAGCAGAAGCCTACTCGAGGTCGACCAGCCTTGTCGAGATCGACAAGCCCTGTCCTTCGTCGACTTCCGCATCCTCGAGCAGATCACCACCAGAACCTGCAGACTCGTCGAGATCGACTAACCCTAGTCGAGATCGACCAAACACAGTGGTTCCCGATTCCGTCTCTGCGAAGGTAAGCCAAGGTATGGATCTTTCTTCTCCTATTTCCATTAAAGATCTATCTATACATGGGAGAGGTTTGCCTTGGTATGTGCGCTTATGTAGGATATCCAATGATGAGCCTAAGGAATATGAAGTTGGAGACAAGCTCTATGTCTCTAAATCAAAGGATCATTGGTTCCCTAATAAATTCAACAAGAAGCGGATGGGACCTTTCGTGGTGAACAAGATCCATTCTGGAGGATTACAGCTGATGGACAAGAATGGAGTCCTATTTGAAGCCCAAGCTACATGGGCCCTGCAGATGCCACCTTGAGCATAAATGGAAAGTCGGCCTAGCGACTATAAAATCTAGAGCTTGTACATAGACTTTTTAGGACTTTTGAGACTTTGTTTTGCTTGTTTTTTGTTTTGAACACTTTTAGTTTTTCTATTGTGGGTATATGTCTTCTACACTTTTCAGGTCCATGGATAGAAGCAAGTAACAATCAAACTCGGCTCAGGCATTCCACTCGATATTATGAAGCCCTGCACACCTGTCTTGTGAGTTTCTTTCTTTACCCTTGTTTTTATACAGTGAGGACACTGTAATGTTTAAGTATGGGGTGGGAGAAGGGCTTACTTCATGCATATTGATCATATTTGACATTACTTGTGCTTTACTGCTTAGAATTGCTACATGGCTATTTTGGAATGCATTATTGATTTATGTGCTTATATGCATGATTTCCAAAATTTGAGAAAAATGACCCCCATTGAAATTTTTGATAATGTCATGGAAGCTTATATTGAACTCGACGATGGATTCATTAGAGATATAGCATGAAATTGCCTAGTAAAGGGAAGTCACAATGAAATGCATATTTTGATGAAAACCATGAAAGGAGGTAAAATTTGATATTGCTTTTGACATGTTGCATGATAAGATGATGGAGGACTTTAGATTTCCATATAATGCTCATTGTTATAATCCTAGCCTTACCCATACTTATGCATCACAAAAGCCATATTATGCCTTATTTCAATTATGCTCCACATGATCTAAATATTGCCCATTCTTTACCTTATTTCTTATCCGGGGATTATGTTGAGAATGATGTTACATTATGGAGATTGTTATATGGTGTTTGTGATATGTTGTTGTTATTTTAATGGAGTTTGGCGGAATTGTTTGAAATATATGGAAAATTTAATGAGTGAAAGAAAATCCGATCAAAGATCGACCCTGCTCTCTGAGATAATAGTTTGGAGAGATGGGACACATGGTGAGGAGTCCGACGCACTAAGTATCCGGGGCCATTCATGACACCCATGTTTGCGACTCGCGAGAAGGCAGTGTTGAGGTTAGAGAGGTAAAAGCATTATTATTGATAAAAGCATTATGAAAGGTGATAAATCTCAAAGAGAAGGAATGTGAAATTCAATTTGGAAATACTCCATTTCCCCGGATCATTAGCACCACATTGCCAAAAATTGCCCACCTTTAGCCTTTTACCAAATCTACTCCTTATTGAGCTTAAATTAAAGTCCTCTTGATTATTAATGCTTTGTCACATGAATTGTTTTTGCATAACCCTCCTTTTGTGAGTAGATGTTGCTCTTATATATTTGCACATGCATGGATCTGTGACACTAGTACCTTTTCGAGGATGGTAATTGATTGCAGGGACATATAAAGAATGAATCTAAGATGTTGAGAGTTTTGATTTCTTCCCCTGAATGACAATTAAAAGTATTGCTTGAGGACAAGCAAGCTTAAGTATGGGGTGTTTGTTGTGAGCTTAATCTGCCATGTTTTACAGTAACTTTCATATCGATTTCTGCATACATTGCATTCATTTGGGCTAAGATAGTACAGAATCTATGTAGTTTATGTTTATTTGCCAAATTATGGAATCTACACCAGTTTCTGTTTAATTCGCAGAATTCGAGGCATTTTACAGCAATTCTACAGAAGTTCAGAAAAGCTCGGAAATCAGCTACAGAAGTCCAAAGTCAAAGAAGCAGCGGAACCAGTCGAATCGAGCCGGGAAACCAGACTACTCGATCTCGAGTAGCCCTTACTCGATTTCGAAAAGTATATCCGAGCACAACCTTGGTCGACAGAGCCTGATCGAGAGAGCCAGACCAACCCAGCTCCGAAAGTCTACTCGATCTCGACAAGACCCTAGTCGAGATCCACGAAGCCCAGACACCACACCCGGAGTCGAGGAGAGAACTGGACGAGGAGCCGAGCACACCCTACTCGATCTCGACGAACCCTTGTCGAGATCGACAAAGCCCCACAACGCCAGTCCGAGTCCATGCCGAGGAGAAGTTGCTCGACCAGAGAAGGCCACACCCTACTCGATCTCGACAAGACCTTGGTCGAGATCGACGAAGCCCAGAACCTAGGCCCAGGCTTGTCGAGCACACCTACCCGAGAAGACCTAGTCGACAGAACTCTTCTACTCGAGGTCGACTAGGGCTTGTCGAGGTCAACGAGCGCCACGAGCCAAGTCCGAGCCACATCGAGCACCAGTTAGCCGAGACGACGAATCCTTGTCGAGGGCGACGAAGCCTTTGTCGAGGTCGACGAAGCCTTTGTCGAGGTCGACTAGACTGGATTCCAGAAACGCGTCGTCGAGGGCTGTCCTAGTCGAGTTGAGATTCCTTGGGGCCGAAGGAGGAAGATTCTATCCAAATTCTATCAAGTCTATCCATGGGAGACAAGATCTATCAACACATGAAGACCTACCTAAATTAGATTTATCTTTTCCTTATTGATTTATTTCCTTAAAGCATTTTATTTATCTTTTAAGCTTTTGGATATAATTTTAGATAAAGATAGGAGATTCTATCCTTGAGTAGCAAGGAATAGAAGGCTATAAATAAAGCCCATGGGGCTCAGTTTTATTCATTCAAATTCAGAGACAGTTAGTTAGTTAAATAGAGAGAGATTGTAAGTTGGAGTTTATTTTATGCAAGTTAGTTCTTTTCATCAATCAATGTCTGTTATTACAATGAGGCGTGAGTAGTCCACCCACTTCTGGGGCTGGGGTGAGCCCGACGGTGGCCGTGTGAGATAACGCGGTAAAGGTCAGATCTTTTTGTGCAATTCATCTTCTATCCCTATGAGCATGATTCTTTTGCGAGAGTTGAAGGTGATCCTTGTTTGTGTTATTGAAGCGAAAGTGATCTTAATACAACTTGGATTAATTATGTGAAAAGGGTTAGTAACAATTAGGGTTTATGCGAAAGCCTCTATATGCCTATTTGTTAATAACGAAAGTTATTTGATGGAAAGCATGATCTTTTATGCCTTTATGTGTTACTTTGCATGGTTATCGTTGTGGCGTTGATACCCTGGCTTTGGAAGTCTTTTATTATATTGATTTATTTTCATCAGAAATCTGAGTTCTGCATTCGAATTTGCAATTTAAAATTTCTGTCTTTCTTGTCGATATAGAGGACAGCTACTCGAGATCGAGTAGCTTCTGTGTCCTCGCCTTTGTTTCTGCTTTACTTTGTCTTTTCTGTCTCGTTTAGTTCATTGCTTTTGTTTGTTATTTTCTGCTTTTATTTCTGTTTCTTTTCTGTGTTTCTGTCTTTCTGCTGCTTGTCTGTGAGATCTGTTGCTACCTGAGAACTGCTGACGTGCTTCCTCGTGGATTCGATCCTGACTTTCTCTTACTACAACGGGAGGAAGTCTTGTATTTATTTGCTGAGACAGGGAAGTCAGTCTGATCTTTATTCTATTTTTATTTCATACTTGACCATCCTCCTGCAACAACAACTACTACCGGTCCCACTCTGTCTATAGTGGATAGCGACCTACAACCATTGGTTGTGTAACACCTCGCATGGAAGTGTAGTTTCATGAAACCTTATGAACGAGGAGTAACGGCCCCGACCTACACTTTACCAACACTTCACTTTACAATTTCACATTTGCTTTTCGTTGATTGATACGTTTTACTTTGATTGATTTAGATTTATGATTCAATTGAGTTTGACTCACAACAAACAATCCTCACATTGTTACTACTTATTTAAAATATTGATCACAACGAAATAAATAGAATGGATACATAAAAGAAGCATATCCCTTTCTTAACCAATTAGCATGAAAGAACAAAGTAATCATGCTTTAATAAAAATGTGGGTATCTATGTCATTATTACATAGAGACGTCGAATAATAACATTACCCAATTATACTTGCCAAATTCAAACGGAAGGTTAAATAAATCACACAAAGCGGATGAATTGCAATTTATTTTAATTAATTTGGCAAGCATTCCAACGGAAAGAAAACAACTGGACACGAAAGCACCGAAATGAGCGGAAAAGCTCGGAAAGTCACTTGCCTCGATGTGGAGTTGCAAGCGTTAACGGTTGGTCGGATTCGAATTCTTCGGTAGCGGCGTAAGGGTAGCCTAGATTGGAAGCAATTTATGCCCATAAAAAACAGTGGTTAGAATCTGTAATTATAAAAAATTTGGAAAGGGCACAATCTGGAAAGAATAGAAAGTAGGGGGATTTTACGTAATTACGTTTCCTCCTCCTTCCTCTCGACAGTGCTTCAACAGAGAGTTCAGGACGAGACCACGGCTCCACTTCGGCGAGGCACTGGAGGCGGCACGGCTCACGCGCACTAGGCTGGCGGCAATGGAATCGTGATGGCTGGGCGTTCCTCCGGGTGGCGGCTGGTGGTTCCGGCAGCGGCGGACGAGGCTACCGAGCGGCTCCGATGAGGAGACTCGAAATTGGGGGTTTTGGATTCGGGATGATTTTCTGAAAACTTTGTGAAGGGAAACGTTGCTAGAGGCGTTTAGAATGCCATGGAATAGGTTGGGAGCTCGGAGATGGAGAGGAGTGGTGATGGTGTGCTTCGAAAGTGATCCCGAAAGGGGTATTTATAGGAGGATGATTTGGGAACGGATTTGAATTAAAATAATTCCACAAATCGATCAGATAATCACTCTTAACGCTATCCCGATACTCAATTTGGTGAGATTCGGCCTGACTGGAGCGGATTGGGGTGATTTTCGAATTTGGGGATAAGCTCGTTCGGTTGCCGTTGGACCCCGAATCTCTAAATTGGTTGCGGAAATATCATCCTCATTGATTCCAGAACATTCTAGAAACAAAAACGGTAAGATTCGGGCGAGATTTGAGGAGGTCGAAAATCACCCAATTTCAACAGTGAAACGCAGGCGGGAGGTTGAAGAAGAAGCGGTTCAGTGAACCCGGTTCACACATTTTTTTTTATGGTTCGGTTCAAGTAAACCCAAAAGAAAACCGGTTTAGCCTTTACTTATTTATAATATATACATATACCTATATTTATCCGAAAAATTATTTATTAAAATTCTACACAGCTTAAATAATAAAATAATAAAATATTTAATTTAAATACATTTTATTTTATGCAACAATGGTTTCTTATCACCTTATATTACATATATATATTTTACGGAAATTAAAATAAGTTATAACGATAAATCTCTCTTTATTTGAATAAAAATATGCAAACTTGTTTTAAAATAATATGACTTAAAATAAATAACTCACTTATTAAATTTCACTTAAACAAATAAAAATGAAACGGGTCAAAATAGTTACGAACTTTATATCCATTTAATTCTCAAAAATCATTATTAAATTCAATATAAAAGAAATTTTTTTTTATATATATAAATATATATTTTCTTAAAACGAAATCCCCAAAAATACTTTGGGGTATTTCATTCCTCTCCACTTAAAATAAGTTTCGTCCCGAAACTTAAAGAAAAGAACGAACGGAGCTGGAATAGGGATGAGAGGGTATACGAAGGAGTTTTCAAAAGCGGAGGAGATACCTGACGTAGTTCTGACTACTCTCTAAACGACGTGAAGCAATGAGTTACATACAGGATCAACTCATTGCCTTCCGAACTCCTCAATGGTAAGATTTTTAATTTTTAATGGACTTAAGTTAGCATGATTTGATCGCGGTTAGACCACTACTGCCTTGCATCGACCATGGCTATCTAGTCTACCTTTGGCTTTCGTCTCTGCCCCATCTGGCTTCCTTTTCCAGGTTACCAAATGGCCCGGGTGGCGTCGATGGCAACCATCGTGGCAGCTAGTATGCCCCGGCTCGTATACAAGGAGTGGTAGATTTCGTCTTCTAGTCCTTCGCGTCCTCTGGTCCTTCGGTGAGCTTTCCTCTTTGTCCTCGAACCATATTGTTTGTAGATTAACAAGAGTTGTATGCGCGAGTATCTTTCTTAATTTATCATTTGTTTATTCAAATTTCACATTGAGAGTACGGTTGCTCGACAATAGAGCTATATGCAAGATATACTCTATGTCGTGACTCGGAATGCACACAACTACTAATTACGGTTTTGTCTTTTGATCTTCTCACACACTCTGCACTTGCGTACTTTAGTTGGTTGAATTGTTTCTCACACACCACACACACACACACTTTCTTAAAATTTTGGGGCACCTCCCCACTTAAGACCTGTCGCACAAATATTAAATGAATCCACGATTTTGGGGTCAAAATAAGTTTACCCGATGGTTTCACATGTCCCCATACCTCAATTATTATGAAATAACTAACACTTTATTCATGATAGCATCCAATCCAAAACAAACACTGTCCGTGGAACCACTTGATAACACTAAAACAACGAGAGTACGACAAATAGGAAAGTGAGCTAAGGTTAAAAAGAACGACACGAATGACAAGGGAAAGATGCAACTAGAAGAAGTGACGCAAAACCCTTCCGCCTGGGTTGTCAGATGCCGACCTCTTTCTAGACTGAGGAGCTCTTGATGCTGCGTAGTGTTCGTGAAGGTTTACTACCCCACGATGAAGGTCTAGCTTAGCTTCGTAAAGGAGTGTCTGCTCTCTTCTCTCCTTTGCCAACCTCTCTTGCAGGTCAGCCTGTTGAGCTTCCATTATCTGGATCCTATTCCGCCTTTCCGCTATTTCCCGATCCAAGTAATTGCGCACTGCTCCCCTTGCCTGAAGCTGCACCTGGCGGAGAAATTCTGTGTCAACTACCGAATGTCCTTCCACAAGAGGGTTCGCTCCGTGCCCGGCTTCGTTCTCATCCTCTTCTTGTGGCTCTTCCCCCTCCTGGGGATCTGCTTCGTTGTCATCCGGGAGGACTTCCTTGTCTCCTTGGGGTTCTTCTTCCGAATTTTCCTCAGCTGACCTTGGAGAAGCGTCCTCGACTTCCTGAGGGTCCTCCTCTGAATCTTCCTCAGCTGCAATCGGAGGAGGGTCCTCGACTTCCTGGGGGTCTTCCTCCAAGTCTTCATCCACCATAATAGGTGCCAGGTATGGGACGCCGAGTTCATCCACCGTAAGTGCATTCTGTGTGGGGTTCCTAGGTAAGTTAGAGTGGCGAGGGGCGGCCATCTGCCACGAGGAAAAGAGGAGGGTTAAACCAAGCACCCGAGAGTCTAATTGGACGTCGGAATCAAACCATATTTTATAAAGACCTTTGCACAACCATATTGTAAGTTTTGAGAACAACAAAGTTTCAAATTTACTTGAAGTTTCAAAGGAAGATTACAACATAGAGACTGAGATTTTTTTTTTTAATTGTTATCTTATCTCGGACAAAATTCAAATTCAACATTGAAAGTTTAGTTTGGACATAGAAATAATTTTGAAGAAATGAAAAACCATTGGAGAAGAAATGACACGAAAAATAATAATTTTAGAAAATAATTTTGACATGAAACCCATTTTACAAAAACAGTTCTGACATGAAAACCATTGTAGAAAAACCTTTAGCTCTGATACCACATTCTGTAACACCCCCTTTTATAACCTAAGGGAATGTCACAGCGCCAGTGATTACGCGGACTTTAATGTCTTTGTAACCACCTTAGGCTTATAGGGACATGCAACCATGCTCCCATAAACAAGATGATAATATTAAATACTTGAATGAGATACAATTAAATCGCGGAAGACTTTAAATGAAACAAATACTAAGTATACTACAACATTGTTACAATTTGTCTTGATAGCAAATACAAGATAATATTTAAACTCTTGAATTAAAACAACGGTAAAATACTAAAAATATTTGAAGACGATTCCGACTCACATTTCCAACCTTCGACCTTGTAGTGCTTTATCTAAACCTGTGGAAACCAGCCATCCAAACAAAGGACGGTTAGTTCGCGAGAACTAGCAAGTGACGGCACGAAAGCAGAGACAACTTTGGATTCAAGTGACCATGAAACGGTAAGAATTTAAATCCAAATGAGATTTGAATATTTGAAGTGAATTGGCTTATTTGTGACCCGACCCTCCTATAACACGGATAATCCAAAAGGATTGAGTAACAAAAGATGTATTAGGAATCATATTCCGATTAAGGATGGAATATGACATAGCCTGAAACGATTCGTGATTACTACCCATTACATTATCAATATGTTTTTATAATAACATCTAAACTAAGTATTGGTTCAAAAGGTACTCGATGTGGCCCAAAATCGACCCAGAGGGCAGGACTCTTCCGGAGAGTTTTAAACCGCGGGCTGAGACAGTCGATTAAGGGTTGATCTTGTGTCCCCCAATGCCTAGTTCAAACCATGTTTGTTACTTGTACATTACTCTTCACTCACTTACTCACATGAAATGCATTTTACATCTTTTATCTTTTTATCGACTACTACCGGTCCCACTCTTTCTATAGTGGATAGCGACCTACAACCATTGGTTGTGTAACACCTCGCATGGAAGTGTAGTTTCATGAAACCTTAAGACCGAGGAGTAACGGCCCCGACCTACACTTTACCAACACTTCACTTTACAATTTCACATTTGCTTTTCGTTGATTGATACATTTTACTTTGATTGATTTGGATTTATGATTCAATTGAGTTTCACTCGCAACAAACAATCCTCACATTGTTACTACTTATTTAAAATATTGATCATAACGAAATAAATAGAATGGATACATAAAAGAAGCATATCCCTTTCTTAACCAATTAGCATGAAAGAACAAAGTAATCATGCTTTAATAAAAATGTGGGTATCTATGTCATTATTACATAGAGACGTCGAATAATAACATTACTCAATTATACTTGCCAAATTCAAACGGAAGGTTAAATAAATCACACAAAGCGGATGAATTGCAATTTATTTTAATTAATTTGGCAAGCATTCCAACGGAAAGAAAACAACTGGACACGAAAGCACCGAAATGAGCGGAAAAGCTCGGAAAGTCACTTGCCTCGATGTGGAGTTGCAAGCGTTAACGGTTGGTCGGATTCGAATTCTTCGGTAGCGGCGTAAGGGTAGCCTAGATTGGAAGCAATTTATGCCCATAAAAAACAGTGGTTAGAATCTGTAATTATAAAAAATTTGGAAAGGGCACAATCTGGAAAGAATAGAAAGTAGGGGGATTTTACGTAATTACGTTTCCTCCTCCTTCCTCTCGACAGTGCTTCAACAGAGAGTTCAGGACGAGACCACGGCTCCACTTCGGCGAGGCACTGGAGGCGGCACGGCTCACGGCGGCGCACTAGGCTGGCGGCAATGGAATCGTGATGGCTGGGCGTTCCTCCGGGTGGCGGCTGGTGGTTCCGGCAGCGGCGGACGAGGCTACCGAGCGGCTCCGATGAGGAGACTCGAAATTGGGGGTTTTGGATTCGGGATGATTTTCTGAAAACTTTGTGAAGGGAAACGTTGCTAGAGGCGTTTAGAATGCCATGGAATAGGTTGGGAGCTCGGAGATGGAGAGGAGTGGTGATGGTGTGCTTCGAAAGTGATCCCGAAAGGGGTATTTATAGGAGGATGATTTGGGAACGGATTTGAATTAAAATAATTCCACAAATCGATCAGATAATCACTCTTAACGCTATCCCGATACTCAATTTGGTGAGATTCGGCCTGACTGGAGCGGATTGGGGTGATTTTCGAATTTGGGGATAAGCTCGTTCGGTTGCGGTTGGACCCCGAATCTCCAAATTGGTTGCGGAAATATCATCCTCATTGATTCCAGAACATTCTAGAAATAAAAACGGTAAGATTCGGGCGAGATTTGAGGAGGTCGAAAATCACCCAATTTCAACAGTGAAACGCAGGCGGGAGGTTGAAGAAGAAGCGGTTCAGTGAACCCGGTTCACACATTTTTTTTTGATGGTTCGGTTCAAGTAAACCCAAAAGAAAACCGGTTTAGCCTTTACTTATTTATAATATATACATATACCTATATTTATCCGAAAAAATATTTATTAAAATTCTACACAGCTTAAATAATAAAATAATAAAATATTTAATTTAAATACATTTTATTTTATGCAACAATGGTTTCTTATCACCTTATATTACATATATATATTTTACGGAAATTAAAATAAGTTATAACGATAAATCTCTCTTTATTTGAATAAAAATATGCAAACTTGTTTTAAAATAATATGACTTAAAATAAATAACTCACTTATTAAATTTCACTTAAACGAATAAAAATGAAACGGGTCAAAATAGTTATGAACTTTATATACATTTAATTCTCAAAAATCATTATTAAATTCAGTATAAAAGAAATTTTTTTTATATATATATAAATATATATTTTCTTAAAACGAAATCCCCAAAAATACTTTGGGGTATTTCACTATTCGCCAGAGTTGATCAATTTAGCAACTATTTGCTAGATTAATAGTAATTATTCGCTAAGTTGATAGTAATTATTCGCTAGGTTGAAAGAATATATAAATGTAATTCTTGATTTACCGCATCTAATTACCCACGTACCTATGAATAATGCCTTATTATCAACGAATAGTTACTATAGACTTGTCGAATAGCAAAAGAGTTGATCAATTTAGCAACTATTCGGTAGATTAATAGTAATTATTCGCTAGGTTGATAGTAATTATTCGCTAGGTTGAAAAAAAATACAAATGTAATTTTTGATTTACATATGAATAATTCCTTATTATCAACGAGTAGTTACTCTGAACTTGCCGAATAGTCAAAATAACGTTGGACACACAAATTACCTACATCAGCATAATCAACAAACATTGGAATATGACTTCAATAAACCAAAATTATGTAGATGTCAAAAGCAAATCAATAAACAGGGGAGTTTATCACTGGAAGATGTGGGGCTATAACATGTTGCAGAAAGAAATACTTGATATGCATTTTGACTTTCTAAAATGGCTCCTTGAGTGCAAGAAGCAGTGCCAAAAATCCTAGATATGATTGATTCAATTAGAGGATAAGGGATAAAATTTATTCGCAATTCTTTGCATCATCTGTGCATCCATAGCTCAATTCTTTCAGGATATCAACTATAACAACAGCATACAACTCATTTTTACCATCATATAGAAAATAGATAATTCGGATTCCTCATAACAGTGGGAAAAAAAACAAAGGACGATTCCTTCGAATGCCTAGTGGAAGACGAACCTGGTCACCGTCGACCCTACCCTCGAACGCCTCGTGCTCGACGGTGACCAACACCCCTACCCAAGGCGTTGCAGGACTGGACGCCCTCGTTGCAAACCGATGCAGATCCGGATTCGCAGGTGAAGGGTTTGAATCCTTAGTTGCAAAACCGACTCCCTCGTTTGCAAGGACTAACTCAGAGGGTGCTGCCTTCGCTCCCGTATAGGCCCTTGTTGATGTCGTGCAATTATCGATGACTCCTGGTGACATTGAGGACAACATGAAGGTTCCATTTGATGTCCCTGTAACTCTTGCAAGGGCCAAGAAGATTCAAAATGCAACTAAGGCCTTTCTTGTCCGTCACCATGGAACTTTAGAGCAAGGATTCAGGCCACCCTGGATCACTTGGCTCAAGGTTACACCGCTAGCACAAGAAGTGAGCCTGCGTCTACACACGGAGCTCATGAAGACTCGTCTGCACCCACCATGAGCCAACCTTACTCGACATAAGCTTGGACACTCGACAACACCATGGGCCGAGTGGGCCGAGTAGCTCCTTGTGCATGGGCCGAAATTAAGTTAGTTAATTATGTTATTATTTCATGCAATTAGATAAATAAAGGTGGAAAATAATTATATCTCTTCTAGATATAATCCTTGGCCACCAAGTTATTAAATATTTATCTCATTAGGATTTATTTATCTTAAAGTTATTTTATTTATCTTTAGATAGAATTAATCTATCCAAACCCCTTTCCTTTGCAAGGAAGGATTGGTTAGATCTCTCATAGTTTTTCTATAAATTCATGTTTATGCACTTTGAATTAATGAGATTGAAATAGAATTGAGAACCCCTTTATGGATTAAAGGGTTCTTGGTTATCAACCCAAAACATTATCTTGCTCTTGTGTTCTTAAGACTTTCGGCCTTCACGAAAACACCAAACCCTAACCTTTGGTTCATCGAGATCGAGTAAATCCACCACAACCCTATTCGAGAGGTTGTCGCAAGAAGAAGAGCCCAGGCCCTTGGCGTCGTCCGCGGGCAACCCGCTCCCAGCGAGCGCAGTCACTCCCCGGGGGCCCTCGCTCCTGCTCCGCGCTCCCAGGTGCCTTCGCTCCGCGTTCTCCAGCGCCTGGACTTCCGCGCGCCTCGCTCCTCGCTCGCCATCGTCTTCGCTTCCAGCGAGAGTTGTCCCGCGCGCTAGCACCCGCACACCCTGAGGCCGAAGGCCTGTGTGCCCAGCAACCTCGCGCACCTAGCTCCGCTTTCCCTCGCTGTTCTTCGTTTTAATTTCTGTCGCTATATTCTGTGATTTCTAATGCTGGAATTTACTAAGTCCTAAACCGTCGCTATTACAGAATTCTAATTACTTGTTTGAATTGTTCCAAATCAGGAGATATCAAGAGCATTGCAAGATCTTAGCAAATATACGGCGTGGTTCTTCATCTGAAGCCCACAGGCGAAGGATCGGGTATCCCAAACGTATCAAGTGGTATCACTTGTTGCCTAGAAACGACAACAAATTAAAGCGAGAGATGGAGGCGAAGCGGTTGGTGAGGTTGGGGGATGAGGCCGGAGAGGTAATTGTCGGAGACATCGAAGAGACGCTAGCTAGAGAGGGAGACGATGCGAGGCATCGTGGGGAGCAGACGACCGTCGTCCATTGCAGCGGAGGGAGCGGTGATTAGGGTTCTGGAAACGATGAACCAAAGCAAAAGAATGAGAGAGAGGCCGTCCTCTTAATACACGCGCTATTAGGGTGGAGTGGGATGTGTTTCGAGCGGACCCCACAAACAATTAAATTAAAAAATCCAAAAAACAAGATTAAATCCTAGCCATCCATACCACTACGATCAAGGGTCTATATTTGTTAACATTTAACACTGTAAGGCTTGTTAACATTTTAACCATATTTTATATATATATATATACCAGAACACATTAGGTGGGTAGTACGAACACTTGAAGATTGGCTTTTCTGTTTTTGATAGGAAAACTCTCATATAGGATTGCATCATTTTTGGAACACTTTATAAGCACATGAAGCTCAAGCCTTGCATTCTTGATGAGTATTCAAAGGAGGTAGTAATGCTGCTAAGTACTGACTAAAGTTAACGAATTATGTTTCATTTTTAGTGAGTGATTTAGAATTGAGACAGTAATTAAACAACCAAGTTTAACACTGCTATTTATAGAGACCGTCTCATGAAAACCGCACAATTTTGTCCACCCAGACGATAGCTTGGTTTTAGATGATCAAAGTGGAAGAGTTAAGCTTGATGGGACTTTGCTCTTACCTTCGAATTATCTAACAGGTTAGATTCTCACTCGCTTTTTTCTTATAGTGAAGATTTAACCTTTGATTCTCATCTAACTTTTTTTCTTACAGTGAATATTTAACCTTTGATTATCTAACAGGTTAGATTCTCCCTGTACGTCTTCATGACTATATAGCTTAGCTTGGGATATCATAATTGATAACTCAGCAGCTGCCGGCATTAGCTCTATTTGATTGATTAATGTTTATGGCACTCCAATGGCAATACAACGCCCCCTCTTTGATCTCCAAGAGCAAATCTGCTATGTACAATGTAGTTTCTGCACTACAATTCTGCTGGTAATTAATTATATCATTATAAATGTACACATATGTTTCTTTCTTTCTTCTTTTGTTCAAAGTTTTCATAGTAACCTTTTGATTGATGTATATAGGTTAGTGTACCATTAAGTAGCATGTCGTCAGTGGTGACCGTCAAATGTGGGCACGCATTCATCTCCTCTCCATTGACATGCTCAATGCCTTCTCTCTTCCATTTAATATCCTTGCCTCCCTTCACCAAAATCCACAAGTATTCTACCTAGCTTACACATCCTTTATAACATTCTTATACATATATGCCCTTATGAGGTAGATGATGTCCTCATATTTAGTCATTTTTTGCATCATGTTTTTATTTCATTCAAGTCCTTTTATTAGCTTTTGTGTTGAAAAAGTAAGGAAAATGTGTAGTTATGCTTAATATTGCAAGATATGGAGTCTACACAAGCTTTGGTGTGATTTTGTAGGTTTTGATGCTAAAAAGAGGCGATTCTAGAGCTTAAGGAAGAGTGGAGAAGGATGGAAAAAGGACACAAAAAGGTTGGCAAAGAAACAAGTGAAGAAAAAGAAGAAGCGTGTAACAGAGCCTCGGCGCCGACACCGAGCGGATTCCAGCAACACTGTTTTTTAACAGACCCTCGGCGCCGATACCCTGACCTCGGCGCCGATGCCCTGCGCGAATCTGCGAGAGAATTTGGTGGGTTGATTTGATTGATTTTTGGGCTTTTTAATTAGGGTTTCTATTTAATTCCTTTTAGGATCTTTTAGTTAGATAGACATAGATAGGATATATTATTTTCCTAAGATAAAATCTCTTTCCTTGGAGATTAAGTCTTAATTTTCTATCTTTAAATAAAGCCAATTAGAGGCTAATTAGGGATCATATCACACATCATCTCACGACTGATTTACAGCAGAAGGACGCACGTTTTTGGAGTTTTGGGTTGAAGGATATTGAAGTGAATTTAAGGTTTGATTTTATGCAATTTGAGATTATGAATTCTTCCATTGTTTTTGTGTTTTTCTTTGCAATGAGTGAGTAGTTCCCCATCTTCTAGGGTTGGGGGGAGCCCAACAATGAGCATGTGTGTGGATGAATGAATCTATGTTTATTTGATGTTTTTATCTTATTCTACCCATGTGCTCAACCCTTTGATGAAAGTTTAAGAGAATTAATTGTTGCAATTGAAATAAAAGAGGAGATTGTTAACATTGATAGTAATTAGGGATCTTTGACGAAAGTAAAAGGGATCTAATTAAAGAAAGGTAAAAACAAATAAGTTTTATGTGATCACCTCTATTATCTATTTGTTGAGTATGCGAAAGCTATCTCTTTAAGATAAAAGCATGATTTCTCATAAGATTCATTGATTTATACATGTGTTTGTTGTTGTGGTAAGCCCTAATCTTGGAAGTTCTTTCTCATATATTGCATTCGTGTTAATTACTTGTTACTTGAACCGATTTGAGTGAATTTTCCACCAATTACAGTCACCACTTTTGCCCTTATTTCCCCTATTTTTGTCAATAAAACAACTAGGATAGAACCGCTGACATACTCCCTTGGATCGACCTTGATTTCCACTATACTGTAGAGGGATTCGAGCATAAATTTATTTGATTGGAGTGAGCATAGGCATCGATCTCCCCTCACGCACGTCAAATTGGCGCCGTTGCCGGGGAGTAATCAATCGCGCCTAGTCTAATTGTTTTAGGGTTGGGAATAGCCCATCCTCATCTTTCTTTTTTGTTTTCTTAGTATTGGTTTGAAAGTTTATGCAAAGAAGTGACCGTCCTCTATACGAGCCATTCCTCGAGCCCGAACGTATTCTACACCAACGTCTAAAGGAAAGGCTTAGGTGAAAGATGTCAGAAATGGAAACACTTCGTGCAGAGCTAGAAAGGCTTCGCCAGGAGAATCAAGAGGTTGCGCAGCGAGAAGTCGCTGCCAATCTAGGTCGGCAAAGAGAGACCGATGCCACTAGGATAGACAGGGAGGAGGCCGAAAATCTTAGGGAAGAGTTGGAGAGAATTCCTGATGCGGGACCATCTTCTACAGCTCCAAACACACCAATCATCTTAGGAGAATGACCTATGACTCGAGCCCGAGCTAAGAAGCTTCAGAGAGACTCATTCCTATTTGTGAGTCATGCTTTGTTCTCGAGTACGGTTCAACTCCCAGAGCCAACATTGAAGACATACATGTGTATTGGAATTCCAGAAGAGGCCGATTCTCCGTAGGCCTTGTAATGCCGATTTGTCTTAAGTGTTGAGACTCATTATATTACTATTTTTAGTATTATTTTTACTTAAGTTATTTTAGGAAACTTTAAAGGTTATTTTATTAATTTCTTTAAGTAACCTTTTATCTTCTTTTATCTAGAACTCGGCCCAACAGCCTTGCAAAGCCTATATAATTTCGAGTTCCTCCATGTATGCCGATTGTGTTTTAATGAATAGAACTAGTTCTTCTCAAATTGTGTGAAACACATTGAGTGCAAGTCGATCGATTAGAAGCGAAGCTCATCGATTGCAAATTGGTTATTGTCTCAGCTTGGTTTGCTTTTTGTTCATCAACTTCGCAAGACTTGGTGATCCTAGTATCCACCAGCCCCCTCCTTGTGCCTCCAAGTTATCTGTTTGGTTGTGTGGGGTTGTAGAGGCGGGTTATATAGTCATTGGTATTGGTTCCTACCCTCTGAGAAGGCCTGGGGTCTTTATCTTGTTCTATATAGATCGACTCAGTCCTTATCGGTCTTTGGTCTTTATCAATTTCGAGTCTTTATTACTGTTCTTGTCGAGTCTTGTGTTTCTTGCTCAAGTTGAAATCGAGTCAGCTTTTCTTTATCGAGTCTTGGTCGATTCTTGATCTTCTTGGTCGAGTTTCTTGCTTTCTTGCTGAGTCTTTCTTGTTTCTTGCTTCCGTTCTTTAGTTTCTTGTTTGATTGTCAAAGATTGGGCCATCTCACGGCTAACCCCGTATCAAATTGGTATCAGAGCTTTGGTTTCCGACATCAAAGATTGAGTTTTTTCTTTTCTTAAACACAAAAACCCACAAAAAGAGTCCTTTTCTTTATTTGGTCTTTTACTTCTTGTTTTTATTTGATTATTGCACTAATCTTTGTTTGTGATTGTTTGTGGTTGCATAGCCTAAACACAAGCCTAGCCGAGACCAGTGGTGTCGACCAAGCCATGAAGCACCCTTGTGCATCACCTTGCCGACGGCACACCCCTTGTGCCCCCATAAGTCAAGCTTGGCCGATCCTATCATACCACCACAAAAAACCCTTAGTGTGTTTATCTTTTTCTATCTTTGGGATATTTGTTCTATCTTTTACTTGCCTTACATAAAAATCAGATTTTATTTGGTAGATTTAATTCATTATATCTATCATATATCTTTTAAGGCCAAGATAGATCTACTTACCTAATTTATCCAAAGGTTGTTTATATATTTATCTTTAGGGCTATAATTTTATCTTTTATCACCATTAACATCAGATTTTCGAGTCCTTCATACATAGTAGAGTCTTTCTTGCATTAGTAAAAAAAAAATCAGTTTCGAAAATTCAAAAAAAAAAAGATTGAACTTGGACCTAGAAGGATAAAATTCACTAGGGGCAAAAGTAAGTCAAAAAAAAAAAGTTTGTTCTACTAGTGCAAGAAAGCTCCAAGGACCAAGATTGGTGATTTCTCTCCTAACCCTAGTCGACATACCCCTTCTACCAAACACATACCTCCACAAAATATAAAATTGAAACCCTGCCTTGCAACTACAACATCCTAACTTAAGGTTTTCAATCAAAAGAGGTAATTTTCCATACTTTTCCTTATTTTCTTTTATTTTCTTCAGTTTTGTCGAGTGCTCTTGTCGAGTTCTCAAGTTTGTCAAGCACTTTTCTCCTGTTTCGAGTGCTCTTGTTGCTATCTCGAGTTGCTGTGGTTCTGTCGAGTACTCTTCTCCCACGTCGAGTTCTCTTGCCATTGAGTCGAGTACTAATCTTGCTTGATCGAGTGCTTTGTTGCTTTGTCGAGTGCTTTACACATCCTGTCGAGTACTTGTTATTGCTTTGTCGAATGCTTGAAGCCTTTTTCGAGTACTCTTTGAGTCTTATTTCATTCATTCTCTCACATATATACTTTGATTGTTTGGTTTTTGCTTGAGTGTTGATTTGCCCAAGGCGGATTGCCCCAACAAGCATGACATACCAATTAGAGAGGGAGTGTGAGCAAAACACGTTGTGAGGTTGTTTATATTTTACTAATCTTTACATAGTTCTTTGTTCGTTTTATTTGCAATGTCTCAGACAGGTAATCAAGTTAACAATGAGAACGTTGTCAACAATGCCAACAATGGCAACAATGACAACAACGATAACACCTCCAACACAACCGTGTCACCTGAGATATTCAACAACACAATGAACACTCTTAACACCACATTGGCTGAGATGATGGATAGGTTGACAGCGTTGGAGGCTAGGCTGAGTGGTTCTACCACCGTGGGAGGCCGAGGTGAGCAAAGGCGTGAAGGCACGCCTCGCGATGAAAGGGAATTCGTTAATCCTAACCCTAATCCTAATCCTAATGTCAATAACCCTTTATTTAATGAAAACAACTCTCCACGAGGGGAGAGATATGGTAGAAATAATGAGTTTCCTAATGCGCATGGTCAAGGAAGAGGAAGAGGGAGAGGCCGAGGCTTCTAGGAGGAATTCTATTATTCGGAGCGCGATGATGATTTCCAAGAAGATGAGTATTGGGATCAGCGCCCGAGGCGGAACGATAGAGGAGGTCGATACCAATACAGAGAGCCTAGGAATCCTGGCGAGGACGGCATAGGTAAGGTAAAGGTAAAGATTACTCCTTTTGAGGGTAAAACTGATCTAGATGCATACATTGATTGGGAAACTAAAATGGATCAGATTTGGAATTGTCATAACTTCTCAGATGCTAAAAAGATTCAGCTAGCTTCCCTAGAATTTACTGGCTTTGCTTTAATTTGGTGGGATAATCTAGTTAAAGAAAGAAGAAGAGCCCTTGATGCGCTTCTCGCTTCTTGGACTCAATTAAAAGCACTTATGAGAAGTAGGTTTGTTCCTCAACATTATGCTAGAGAACTTAGACAACGTCTAGAAAACCTTAAACAAGGTAATAAAACTGTTGAGGAAACGTTTAACCTTATGCAAGAAACCATGGCTCGAGCTAATGTGGTTGAACCTTATGAAGATACAAATGCTAGGTATCTTAGGATTTTGCATCCCGCCTTAGCTCATGAAATTGATTATTTTCTCTATACTACTCCTACTGATTTGTTACACTTAGCAATTAAAGTAGAAAGGGGACAATGTTATAAGAGCCAGGGAAGAGTGTCGAGTGGCCAGCAGCAAGGGTGACGTCCGAATCGACCACAACAGCCCCAAGGGCGCTCGGACAAGGGTTCTCGAGATCGACCACAACAGCCCCATTAGAGGAATGAAGGTCGAGCACCCTAACAGCCCCTCGACAAGGGTAAAATGCCATGGACTGAGCGTGAATCGTCTGGGACATCTACTGGTCCCAAAGGGAGTAATCCTAACCCTTTTACCACTAGATCTAGAGATATTGTATGCTTTAAATGCCAAGGTAGAGGTCATTATATGAAGGATTTCCCTAATAAGAAAACTCTCATGATTAATCACTTAGGAGAATATAAATCTGATAATTCTTGTGATGAACATGATGAGTATGCTAATGATGATAATGATCAGAACCTTAACCTTATATGCTATGATGATGATGATGGTGTCGAATATGAACATGGAGAGTCTTTGATTGTTAGAAGAGTATTAAGTGTTGTTCCTACTCCCTGTGATGACAATCAACGTGAAAACTTGTTTCATACTCGATGTCTAGTTAAAGGAAAGGTTGTTAATGTGATTATTGATGGTGGTAGTTGTTGTAATCTAGCTAGTCAAGAAATGGTTGATAAATTGCAACTATCTACTGTCCAACACCCTAGACCTTATAAATTGCATTGGATGAATGATTGTGGAAACTTGAAAGTGAATAGACAAGTTAAAGTGCATTTTAAACTAGGACATTATGAAGATGATGTTTTATGTGATATTGTGCCCATGCAAGCTTGTCATATTTTATTAGGTCGTCCTTGGCAATCTGATCGTAAGGTTATTCATGATGGGTTTACTAATCGTTACTCATTTACTTTTCACGGAAAGAATGTCGTTCTCAAGCCCATGACGCCTACACAAGTGGCTGACGAGATTGAGAAGCGCTAGGTAAGTCAAGGTGAGTTAGATAAGGCGGCTCAGTCGAGCCAAGTGGATCATCAATCTCGACCTAAGGGTGTGTTTTTGTTTCCAAGAGCACATTCATAGACGATTTTGTGGATGAGGAAACAACTCTCATGCTCATATGCAAAGGGTTGAATATGTTGAGTGAGGAGCTTAGAGCTACCTTACCTTCTCACATCCTATCTCTTCTTGAAGAGTATAAAGATGTATTCCCCGATGACATACCAGCAGGTCTACCCCCTATTCGTGGAATTGAGCGTCAAATTGATCTTATTCCAGGGGTTGCCTTGCCTAATAGGCCTGCTTATCGTATGAATCCCACTGAGACCCAAAAGGTCCAATCCCAAGTCCAGGAACTGTTGAATAAGGGATATATTAGAGAAAGCTTAAGTCCTTGTGCTGTGCCTGTGTTATTAGTCCCTAAGAAAGATGGTTCATGGAGAATGTGTGTAGATTGTAGGGCTATTAATAACATAGCTGTTAAATATCGCCATCCTATTCCACGATTAGATGATATGCTAGATGAACTACATGGAGCTTCAATATTTTCGAAAATTGATCTTAAGAGTGGATATCATCAGATTAGAATGAAGGAAGGTGATGAATGGAAAATAACATTTAAGACTAAGTTTGGTTTATATGAGTGGTTGGTTATGCCTTTTGGTTTAATTAATGCTCCAAGTACTTTTATGCGATTAATGAATCATGTGCTTAGAAACTTTATAGGGAAATTTGTTGTCGTCTATTTTGATGATATTCTTATTTATAGCAAATCTTCTAATGATCATAAAGCACATCTTAAAGAAGTACTTCAAACATTAAGAAATGAACACTTATATGCTAATTTAAAGAAATGTGAGCTGTAGTGAGCTCTAACGGATTGCGTGTGGATGAGGCAAAGATCAAAGCCATACAAGAATGGCCGACTCCCACTAATATCGGCCATGTCCGCAGCTTCCAAGGTCTTGCGAGCTTCTACAGGCGTTTCGTGCGCGACTTCAACACCATTTCGGCCCCACTTACCGAGCTCACAAAGAAGAGGAGTGAGTTCAAATAGGGAGGAGCTCAGGAGGAGGCGTTCAACACGCTTAAGGACAAGCTGACCCACGTGCCACTACTAGCTCTACCGGACTTCTCTCGGCCATTTGAGGTTGAGTGTGATGCTAGCGGAGTTGGAATTGGTGGAGTCCTTATGCAGGAAGGTAAGCCTATAGCCTTCTTTTCTGAGAAACTTAAAGGTGCTTGTCTTAGTTACTGTACATATGATAAAGAGTTGTATGTATTGTACAGAGTTCTTAAGACTTGGTCTCATTACCTATGGCTTAGAGAGTGTATTCTTAGGACTAATCATGAATCATTAAAACACTTTAAAAGCCAAGATAAACTTGATATGAGACATGGTAGATGGATGGAGATCATTGAAACATTTTCTTATGTGATTAAGTATAAGAAAGGCAAAGACAATGTGGTTGCTGATGCTTTATCAAGAAGACATGTTCTTTTAACCACTTTGGATTCTAGAGTCTTAGGCTTTATTTACATAAAGGATTTGGATGAATCTGATTTGGATTTTGGTAATGCTTTTAAAAAATGCAAAGAAACAGAGCCTTTCGATAATTTTTATATACACGATGGTTTCTTATTTCGAAAAGATCAAGTGTGCATTCCTAGATGATCTTTGCGATTATTACTTGTTAGTGAAGCCCATAGTGGTGGATTAATGGGACATTTTGGTATACATTTAAATCACACTTCTATTGGCCACATATGCTTAAGGATGTAGAACATTGTCTTAAAAGGTGCATAGATTGTATAAAATCCAAAGCTAAGCTTATGCCCCATGGCCTATACACACCACTGCCGACTCCCTCAGCCCCTTGGGAAGATATTTCTATGGACTTTATAGTTGGGTTGCCTAGAACTAAGAAGGGGAGGGATTCTATATTTGTAGTGGTTGATCGTTTCTCTAAAATGGCTCACTTTATTGCATGTTAAAACTGATGATGCTACCAATGTTGCTAATCTATTCTTTAGAGAAGTAGTTAGGTTGCATGGCGTGCCTAAAACAATTGTTAGTGATAGGGATGTGAAATTCTTAAGTCATTTTTGGCGAACATTATGGAATAAATTGGGAACTAGATTGTTATTCTCTACTTCTAGACACCCCAAAACTGATGGCCAAACTGAGGTGACTAATAGAACCCTTACTACTGTCCTAAGAGCCATAATTAGGAAGAATTTGAAGCTTTGGAAAGAAGCCTTACCTCATGTGGAGTTTGCTTATAATAGAACAATGCATTCTGCAACGAAAATCACTCCATTTGAATGTGTCTATGGTGTTAATCCACTAACCCCTTTTGATCTTACTCCATATCCTATGAGAGAGAAAGAATCATTTGAAGCAGGTAAGCATGTCGAGTTCGTCAAGGAGCTGCAGGAACGGACGCGTCAGAAGCTTATGCAAAAGGCTGAATACAACGCTAACAAGGCCAATAAGGGACGTCGTTTGGTCACATTTCAGCCTGGGGATCTCGTGTGGGTGCACCTAAGGAAGGAGCAGTTTCCAGAAGCACGGAAGAGCAAGCTAGCACCAAGGGGTGACGGACCATTCAAGGTGCTTAGGAGAGTGGGCGACAATGCCTACCAATTGGAGCTTCTTGGAGACATGGGCGTGAGCACTACATTCAACGCCATCGATCTAATCCCTTACTTCGTTGTTGATGAAGACTTGGATTCGTGGTCGAATCCTTTTAAAGAAGGGGAGGTTGATGCGGGACCATCTTCTACGACTCCAGACACACCAATCATCTTAGGAGAAGGACCTATGACTCGAGCCCGAGCTAAGAAGCTTCAGAGAGACTCATTCCTATTTGTGAGTCATGCTTTGTTCTCGAATACGGTTCAACTCCCAGAGCCAACTTTGAAGACATACATGTGCATTGGAATTCAAGAAGAGGTCGATTCTCCTTAGGCCTTGTAATGCCGATTTGTCTTAAGTGTTGAGACTCATTATATTACTATTTTTAGTATTATTTTTACTTAATTTATTTTAGGAAACTTTAGAGGTTATTTTATTAATTTCTTTAAGTAGCCTTTTATCTTCTTTTATCTCAAACTTGGCCCAACAGCCTTGCAAGGCCTATATAATGTCGAGTTCCTCCATGTATGCCGATTGGATTTTAATGAATAGAATTAGTTCTTCTCAAATTGTGTGAAACACATTGAGTGCAAGTCAATCGATTAGAAGCGGAGCTCATCGATTGCAAATTGGTTATTGTCTCAGCTTGGTTTGCTTTGTGTTCATCAACTTCGCAAGACTTGGTGATCCTAGTATCCACCAGCCCCCTCCTTGTGCCTCCAAGTTGTCCGCTTGGTTGTGTAGGATTGTAGAGGCGGGTTATATAGTCATTGGTATTGGTTCCTACCCTCTCAGGAGGCCTGGGGTCTTTATCTTGTTCTATATATATCGACTCAGTCCTTATCGGTCTTTGGTCTTTATCAATTTCGAGTCTTTATTACTGTTCTTGTCGAGTCTTGTGTTTCTTGCTCAAGTCAAAATCGAGTCAGCTTTTCTTTATCGAGTCTTGGTCGATTCTTGATCTTCTTGGTCGAGTTTCTTACTTTCTTGTTGAGTCTTTCTTGTTTCTTGCTTCCCTTCTTTAGTTTCTTGTTTGATTGTCAAAGATCGGGCCATCTCACGGTTAACCCCGTATCAATTCCAACCAATGCTCGCCAATATATGCACCCTACGCTACGGGTGCCAGAGTCGGCCATCGTTCTTCCCAATATCAACTTTGAGATCAAGACTAGCTTCCTCGCGATGGTGAAGCGGACTTCTTTCGAAGGGAAACCCAACGAGTGCCCTATGGAGCATATGAAGGAGTTCAAGGAGATGTGTGATACCATAGCCGATGGAGCCAACTTGGAGTATGTTCGCTTGAAGGCTTTCCGTTGGTCCTTAGTGGGAAAAGCCCTTCATTGGCTTGAAAGCTTGCCGCCGCGATCCATCAACACATGGGAGGAGCTTCATGATCTATTCATGAGCAAGTTCTTTCCACCTATGAAGATGACGGAGCTGCGCATAAAGATCACGACCTTCAAGCAATTAAGGAATGAAACTCTCGCCGGAACTTGGGAGAGGTTCAAGGAGTTCATTCGCCAATGCCCTACTCATGGGCAACCACCTTATGTTTTGCAAGAGATCTTCTTCAATGGTATCAACTCGGCTATTAAGGATCGGATCAACATCCACACATCCTATAGATACATTGAGATGCTTCCTCAAGAAACGTGGGATGCACTTGACAAGCTCACGGAGTTTGACACTACTTATGGGACCCTCGTGAACATTGATGCGAGGCCCTCTCCATCGATGCCACTTTATCAACCTTCCGATGAGATTGACCCTGATGTGCGGCAACAATTTATGGAGGATGAGAATAGAAAATTGAAGAAGTAACTAAGGTTTCTCTCCAACAACAAACCGTGCATAGAGTGTGGGTCCACTTCCCACATTACCACCGCTTGCCCACATTTCGAACAAGTGCAATCCGTTGAATCATATGGAGGAGCAAACTACATGAGAGGTCCTTATAGGAGCCAAGGCAACTACTACCAAAGGAACGATGGGCACTCCAATTAGGGTAACCATCCTCCTCAACATGATCAACGACCCCCATATAGACCTCCAGGCCATGTGGATCGTGAGCAACCTAGAGATGATATGAGATCTATTTTGTAGAAGCTAAGGAAAGGCCAAGCTGAGGCCAAGGCGGATGCTAGGCAGTTCAGTTTGGAGATCAATACGCAGTTGTGAGGCATGAATGCAAGGTTCGGGGACATTGATATTTGGAGGAAGAACGTTGAGATCCAATTGGGTCAATTGGCGGCTCAAATTCCAAAGCCAAGTGGCCAACTACCCGGCCAGAATGAAGCCAACCCCAAATCCCAACATATCGCAGCCATTCAAACAAGGAGTGGGAAGGTTCTACCGGAAAGGGAAGCCAAGGAGAAAAGAGAAAAAATCGGTCAGTCCAACACAGACCTCGATGCCGACACCCCTGACCTCGGCGCCGACACCTTGACAGTGAACAAGCCTACTGCATTCGAACAGGCCCTCGACGCCAATACCCCTGACCTCGGCGTCGACGCCTCTGAGGAAGCTCCTGAACAGACCCTCGACGCCAACCCCTCTACTCTCGGCGCCGATACCTCTGCAGACCAATCCACGCCTATACCCGACATGATGAGCACTCCAAATGCCCAACCCAAGCTCCCTTATCCCTCAAGAGCTCTCAAGGATCCAACCGAATGGAAGTTTAAGAGATTTGTGAAGATTCTCCAAGGCTTAAATGTGCCTATCCCCTTCACCGACGCACTTCGAGAGATGCCCGCCTATGTGAAGTTCTTAAAGGAAATATTGAGAAACAAGAGGTCTTTAGCAGATATTGCGGATGAATGCAACAAGATGGACTTCCCCGAAAAGAAGGTTGATCCCGGAAAGTTTGCCATCTCAATTGGGCCTGGAAACCATCGTTTTAAGGCCTTGTGTGACATGGGAGCTGGTGTAAGTCTTATGTCACTCTTCATATGGTCTAAAATTAACATGGGACCATGAGTACCCGTCAACATGTGACTCTATATGGCGGACAACTCCTCGGTGGAACCTACCGGCGTGATGGATGATGTACCAGTAAGGGAAGGTAAGTTCTATGTTCCCACCGATTTCATAGTACTTGATATGCCTATAGATCCCGTTGTGCCTATTATCCTAGGGCGCCCTTTCTTAGACACGGCGGATGCGGTCATAAATGTGAGAAAAGGTCTCCCAACTTTCAAAATTGGGGATTAACTTTTTAAATTTCAATTTGACCCTAATCTAAAGGAGGTCAGAAAAACGGAGGTCAAGATGGTTTACACGGACATGGAGAGGACCTTGACTCATGAGGAGCCCACTCGCACACCACCTACCGAAGAAGAAGAGAGCATCATTGAGGAGCTTTTGGCCACCCTTCAAGAGGATGAGAGCGATGAAAGTACAAAGGATACTGTTGATCCCTCGACGCCGACCCCCTCAGCGTCGCCGTCGACCCCCTAGAGGATATAATGGTTCTGCAGAAGGCTGAAAAAGCTACAGATGCCTAGGCGTCGACACCCTTTGCCTTGGCATCGACACCTCCAACAGTAGAACAACGTGAAGAAGATGGTTGCGCTACCATGGAAGAAAGAGTTGACGAGAAAGGAAAGAGTTGGGCCGAAGACCATCATCCCGGTCCCGACAAGGTAAGTCAAGGTAATAATTTCTCTTCCTCTATTTCCATTAAAAACTTATCTATTACGAATGGAAGAGGTATGCCTTGGTATGTGAGGTTATGTAGGGGATGCAATGAAGATCCAAAAGCCTATGAGGTAAGAGATACGGTGTACATCTCCAAGGCTAAGAGTCATTGGTTCCCTAGCAAATTCAAAGAGAAGAAGGTTGGTCCATTCGAAATTCACAAGATTCGACCCGGTGCAATGGAGCTAAAGGACAAGGAAGGAGTCCTATGCAAGGTCGAACTAGAGAGTCCAGAAGAGGAGGCCCGAGCCACATGGGCCTTGAGAATGCCCACATGAGCGTAAAAGAAGAAGTCGGCCTAGCGACTTAAAAATCTAGAGCTTGTACATAGACGATGATTATTTAGGATTTTATATTTGTTGGTTTTGGTTTTGGATTTTGCTTTGGTTTTTCTTTAAACTTTGTTTTTGGAGGTTTTGGTTTTGATTGCTAACGAAGTGGTAGGTGCTAAGCATGGTGAAAGGACAACCTTGGAGAAGAGAACCTTGTCGACTATCACCGGTCGATGTCGACTCCTGGGCACAATAGTAGCACCTATTTCCGGTCGAAATGAGCTTCAATTCTATCTTGTAAGTCTTTGTTTACACCCATCTCTTATTTTTGAGCTTATACTTTGAGGACAAAGTAATTTTTTAAGTATGGGGTGGGGGTAACAACTTACTATATGCTTATGGTTTGAGGTTTGTTTTTGGTGATGTTGTTTTGCATTATTTTGTATTTTTGCATATTTTGAATTTTCATTGAGTCAAAAAAAAATGAAAAATGTCTAAAAAAAAAAAAGAAAAAATGCATGTTTATTTCTTGTTTTAGCCTTTATTTTAGTTTTTAGTTTAGTTCGAAACACTTAACTTAGATGTCATATGATGATGCCTAATAATAAACTTGACCATGTAAAACCCTATGATATGTTTGGATGGTTTAGCCTAAGTCTCCTAGAAAGTTTGATTTTTATGTGGGAATTTGACTTGCGATTATAATTGAGCACATATGACTTTAAGTAGAGGTGATTGAAATCCAAATCTATGTCCTATTGAGATATCTTTGGCCTTATAGGGAATGTTCTTCATATATTTCCCTCTATTTTTTATGTGTGATTTACTCTCCTTATGTGATTACCTCTTGACATTGTTGTAGTTATCTATTTCTTGAGACCGATGATGAGATACTAGTTCATTGCTTATTAAAATTAGATGATGGAGGACTTATATTCTCTTAGCCATATTTTATCCATTCATTTACCTACCCTCATATTATCTTTGTTTGAAGCCCGTTGAGCCTTGGCCTATTCTTTGTTAGCTCCACAAAATTAATTCCTAGCCGATTATAAGCTTACCTTTTATCCGGGAATTAGGATTTAGAGTTGGTTGTAATTTGATTGAGTTGAGTTTGATGGAGAAGAAGCTAAGTTGTTGAGCTTTGTTGAGATGCTTTGAGTGAAGTTATGTAAGGTTGTGCATTATTCCTCGTATTGTTCTTATATTTTAGAGGCTCCGAAAATTTATATATATGTATTATTGCCGGAAAAAAATGAAAAAAAAATATCGGCAAAAAAAAAGAAAAAAAAAGAAATGAAGAAAAAAAGTGTTAATTAAGAGCCCAGTTTATTACATGTGAGAGTTGGATGAAATTGTTGGTTGAGAAGTATTTTCATGGGTTGATGATCTTGATTGTTAATGAGCATTGGTTATGTGCTGAATTTTGAGATGAGTTGTTTGGCTGAGTTGAGTTGGAAGTTTAGGGGTCTTGATTCCCGGATTTTTAGCACCACTTTGCCTAAATAATTCCATATCTTTTATTTCTTACCAAGTCACATTACAACCCTGTCGAATGAAGTCTTTCATTGAGCCATAAGTCCTCTTGATGATTTTGATTGCTTTGACATCTCCGGTGGAGAGATTGGTGATATAAATAACAATGTCTATGTAGCTTTTTGCATTAAGGATTGAGTTGAACCACTTCTTTATAACTTCATGAACCACTTTTGTATAGCTTCTTGAACCACTTCTTTATACCTTCATAAACCACTTCTTTATAGCTTCATGAACCACTTCTTTATAACTTCATGAACCACTTCTTTTACAACTTGTGAACCTTATGAACCACTATAAATAAAATGGTTGAACCACTGTGAATAAAATGGCTGAACCACTATGAATAAAATGGTTGAACCACTGTGAATAAAATAGTTGAATCACTACAAATAAAATTGCTGAACCACTATGAATATAATGGCTAAACCACTATAAATAAAATGCCAGAACCACTGTGAATAAAATGGTTGAACCACTGTCAATAAAATGGTTGAACCACTATAAATAAAATGGCTGAACCACTTCTTGTCAATTTTTTTTAAAATAAAACATATACAAAGTAGCTGTTTATGTGTAGATAAAATTAAATTACACCCATATATATATTTTTCATATTTTTCTAACAAGTGAAAATGTCAAAAAAAAAAAATTTAAAAGTTCATTTCTACATGTGTAAGTACTTTTTAAACTTGGCGTGTGTAATTAATTAGTTTGGTGTGTTAATTAACGTGTGTCCAACTGAGATCGGGAGTGTTACTAATTAATTTACATGGGTGTTGCTAATTAATTTTAATACGGCCTTGTAAACTTATTTGACATTCACTTTTGGACACGTGAACCAATCAAATAACTTCTTTCCTTCTCACTTTTGGAGACCTTCGTACCTGAACCCGACCATATATATATATATATAACTTGATATAAAAGCTCTAAACCACTTGGTTTAAAACCCCGAACCACTTGGTATAAAACCACTGAACCACTTGGTATAAAACGTCTGAACCACTTGGTATTAAAACCCTGAACCACTTGATATTAAAAAATGTGGTCTTTCAACTAAGTTTACACCTATTTGTAATTTCCAAAAGTATTTATTTTATAAACCACTAACATTTATTTGGACAATAAAGCATAGATTTCAGATTTTAATTTGTAAAAAAAAATTCAATTGGTAAACAGGAAAGAGAGATGAACCACTTACAATTTATTTTTTCCTAAAAAAATTAGTAAAAGATTTCAATTTGTGAACAAGAAACTAAGAAAGAGGGATTTCATCCACCCACAAGGCACAAGCACGCCGCCAGAAACTCCATTTTTTCCCCTCCTCCATGTTCCCGTAGTCCCGCCGTCTTCAACACCGAGAAGACTCGACGGATCCACCTTGTGGAACCTCACTCATCGACCTCCCCATGGTGGTGATGGCGCTCGTCGTTGCTTTCCTCATTCCAAATTGACAACGCTCTCATCAGAACTGATCGTCGTTGTCGGATCTCGGCCCATGGTGGGAGAGGAAGGTGGAATGGTCGCTTAGAGTCCATGGCGCCGAATCCCTTGGTGGGGGAATGGTTGCTTAGAGTCCCTAGCGGTGTCATAGAGGTGAGAAAGAAGGACCTGGACAGCGGATCGGAAGATTCCACTGATTCTTCATTCCAGAAAACGTCGTCTTCGTTGATCTCGTGTAGTCCGCCAGCGGCGACTACGAAACCGATCGGTTGACAACTGCAGCCATTGGCGAGAGGAAGGACCACCATTTGCTTCCATGGGGGGGGGAGAGATCGGTCTTAAGGTCTTTTTTTACGCTGAATAAAGATTAGGCCGGGTCAGCCGCAGCAGATAGGGGTGTTATTCGAGCCGAACAAGCCGAGCTTGGCATGTTCAACCTTCGTTCGTTTGTTAAACGAGCTCGAGCTGAGCCGAGCCTAATTTTCAAACGAGCTTTTTATTTTGTTCAAGCTTGGCTTGTTTAGGAAATGAGAGAGCTCAAGCCGAGCTTTTTTTGAGGTCTAAGTAGTTCTGCTTGGTCATAATATGTTAACTTAAAGGAAATTTTAGAAATTCTATAGAATTCGAGCTATTCAAGCTTTAATCGAATGAGTCGAGCTTTCAACCGAGCTTAAAATTTTGTTCAAGCTCGACTTGTTTAAGTAAGTGAATGAGCTCGAGTCGAGCTTTTTCGAACCGATCCCAAGCCGAGCTCGAGCTGTTCAGTTCATATAACAACCCTAGCAGCAGAAGCCCTTCCTAGTGCATCCTTCGAGATGAGAACAAGCAGTTCTGGATCATCCTCACAACAATCGTCGGCAGGGAATGCATGGGCACTACGAGCAAGATAGTCAGCCACGGCATTTGATTCCCTGAAAATATGACGAATAGCAACATAAGAAAAGGATGAAATATCTAACAAAATATCCGATTGTAGCAGCTCGATTTTCCAAGGGCATTTCCAATCCCCCAGTAAAGCCTTTATAACCAGTAAGTTGTCCCCTTTAATCTGAATGGTTTAAGATCTGCATTTCCTTTGCATGTAAAATACTCATCTTGAGCCCGAGGTTTTCAGCAAATACAACAGAGACGTTATTGCAAATGGCATGATGTAAAGCCACCACCATGCCCCTAGAGTCACGGATGACAAATCCATAAGACGTCGAACCGCCAAGTATAACTGAACCGTTGAAATTGAGTTTGTAACAATTTATAGAAGGCTTGTCCCATTTCTCGGATCGAGGCCGAGACCGGCTGGCATGATCAACCAACCGATAGCACGAACGAACAGAACGACAATTTCTCCCTCGACCAGAAGTAGATGTAATAAGGAGGTCCTCATCTAGTCTCTTCGTTTGTTTCCAGCAATGAGTGCTTGTAGTATAGAGTAGAATTATTTCGTTTATAGTTACCTCATTTGTGTGATTAAACATGAATTGGTTTCTGAAGAACCACAAGGCCCACCATACAAAGACAAGATCAATAAAAGATTTGGTTCCAATAGCCTTTTTAATATCGGTAAGTGGTAGAACATGACCCACTCCAACACTTGCCGCAAGATCCCTCGGTATTCGGATATGTAAGGCTTGTAAGAGATTGGTCGCCATAGGACACTCAAAGAAAATGTGCGCCACTGATTCACAAGAGTTAGCACAGAAGGCACAGCCAGATGGCACAACCACATGTGATTTTTGTAATCTGAGAGTAGTTGGAAGACCATCACGAGAAAATTTCCAAACGAAATGACGTACTTTAGGAGGCACGCCCTGATACGACCCGAAGGATCGATCCAACAAGTTTCAAAGCTTCAACCGAGCACAAGAACAAAATTTGACACACGCAACTCTTTTATTTGGATTTTTCTAGATTTATGGGAAAATAAAAACAAGATATGGATGGCTAAATCTATGAGCATCTCACCCATAGACTTACCAAAATCGCTCTCTCACTCGTCGACATCTCACTCCCGAACAATCAAGCCTTTGTTTGAACAACTCTAACAAGCATCTCACCAGAAAGAGTTAGACAAACGGGACCATTCCTCGGCCTCTCACTTTGGAATGAGGTGTCAAAATGGCATCTCACCAAATCAACCAAACACACACACTTTTTTCCAAAAATTATCAACTCAAATCTTATTTCTTATGACAATGGTTTAGACATTTTATAGCCATAAAATAAGCAACAATTAAAACAACAAATTCAAGACGGAAAACATGAAAAGTCTATCGGGAATTGATGGAGAAAGTTGGCTAGCCTCCTAGTGGAAAATGGAGGGTTGGATGTCATCATGAAGTGGCAAAATCATCAAGTTCCATTGAATGAATCTCGTTCAATGCCTCTTCATCTATTTCGACTTCATTCAATGTGTCGGGAAAACTGTCCAGATTTCAAACTGATGGAGTATTGTCAATTTCGAACCTCTTTTTGCATGATTTCGGTATTTTGGTCTTCATGAAATATGTATCCATTCGAATTAGCTTTCCAACAAGAATCATGGACCTTCGTCGGACAAATATAGCTCCTGTTATGACTAAAACACCGAGCATGTGTCGAAAGAGCTCGGATCACATCATCCTCCCCTCCTTTGAAAAACATTCGTCCTCGAATCTTGCGTTTCCCTTCCAAAAAGAAACATTACGCCCCTGTACATTTTATCTGTGTAAGATATCTTGATGGTTGATCCCGCGAAGACTATCAAATCTGTATTTGCCTTTCCAAAAAGGTATGATACGCCCATGTACGTTGGATCTGCGTAGTGCACTTCAATGGTTACAACCGCGACGACTCTGAAGAGGGATGTGGATGAAAGTGATAGAATCACATAAAGCTTTGTGAACTTGATGGATTAGCTCTGATACCACTTGACGTGCTCACACCCAGGCTTGAGCAAAAGGACCGGCGACAAGAGTTTCGAGAAGTCGGGAAATTGTGGACAGCTTCTGAGGCAGCAGATCAGTCTTCAAATATTGCCGATTTCCCATCGATTGGCGTGGCTTCTGGGGACGTGCAAATACTACCCTTGTAGATCTTTAAGTCGCGGTCGTGGATTGGGGCAGATCTTGTCAATCAGAGGTCAGACGAAGCGGGAAATCGCGTTTTACCGAGACGTCGCTTGTGTAGAGACTTTTCCGAACGGGGCTTGTTTGAGAAGGATTGAGGGGCTGTTTTGGAGTGACGTTTTGGGGGTGGTTTGAGAGTGATAATGGGGCTGTAGAAGGCCTTAGAATGGTGGTCAAGTGGGGGATGGGGGTTGAGGGATATGTGATGCAAGATATCTCTCGGCCTCGCACTCCGAGCTCTCTCCAACACTCAATCTTCCACACTCTCGGCCTCGCACTCCGAGTGTTTCCGACCATTTGATTCCATCTTCTCTCACTAGGGAATCGCTCTTAGCATCTCACCAAGAGGTTTTATCCGGCATCTCACCAACATAGAGTTGTTTCTTAACCTGAAACGATGGAAGCACAAAGCTTAGTTTTTTTCTCAAATTCAACTTGTTCTTAAATGAAAAGAGTTGACACATATATAGGAGTTTATTGGCATCTCCATGTGTTTTTAACTGACGTGGGATAAAAAAAAGGACTTCAAATTTTGTTCTGCTTAGAGTTGTTGCAAGGAACGAGATTTTTGACCATCTTTGGACTAGAATTGGTGGGAGACGTCTTCAACAATGTCGTAGCCCTCGAACTCAGCTTTCCAACGAGTCCTCTTGCATCTTCTTCGGACAAACACAACTCCAGTTAGAGCCAAAATAGCGAGCAGTTGTCGGTTCATCAAGTTATAAGACTTTGATGTCTTTTTCTTCCGGAAATATGATGTTGTCCAAGGTAAGAGCTTCCGAGGCTGCCTTGTCAAGGCTAGGATCATATGTTCATCCCTCCAAGATCCATCAACTGTGTCATATTCTCCTCCAGGTTCATCGACCAAGCTACCATCGTCGAGGATCACATCACGTCCAAATCCCAAATCCAGCCACAGTCAAAAGAGGTCGACCCAACATGTTCTGATAGTAAGGAGTTTGCAGAACTGGTTGAAAACCAGCCATTATTGCTTGTACCCCAATAGAGACGATCTGTCATTGGATTTTTTGGCAGGGTGACCCTCATAATTAAATCAATGTCTTCTTTAGACAGAATATTAGTTAAGGAGTTGATTAATAATGGTTTGTTCCACTGACCTTCTGTATTTAGAAAGTGAGATACCTTTATACCTTTTAGGGCTTCTGATATAGGTTGCAATATTCTGGAAGCCAATGGTTTCGAGAAGGCCCAGTTATGAGACTAAAAGTCAATCGTTTGACCGTTTCCAACGCACCACTGAAGGGTCTGCTGGAACTGAGGTCTGATAGACATAAGACTATTCCACTGGCATGATGAAAGACCTTTTTTCTGGTAACTGGGCAGATCGTGCCCTTTAAGATATTTGTGTGAGACAACACGGACCCAGATGTTGTCTGGTTGCGAAATAATTTTCCAAAGAAGCTTCATTTGCAGGGCTATGGTCATAGACTCGGATTTATGGATGCCAAGACCACCTTTCATTGTATCTGAGCAGATTTTATCCCAACTAATAAGCGGTGCAACTTTGGTACTTTTGTTCCAAAAGAATTGTCTGTAAACTTTGTCAAGCTCATGTAGAATATGTGATGGAAGTAAGAAAGCTTGCATAAGAAAAATCGGTTTTGCACTGAGATTTGCTTTAATAAGAACCCTACGGCCTTCGGCAGAAAGATTCAAGGCTTTCCATTTTGTCAGTTGTTGTTTCGTCTTGAGGACGACATCGGCGAAGGTATCCCTATTAGTTTTACCATTCACTATAGGGTAACCCAGATATTTATCAAAATTATTCGCTTGTGAAATACCAATCACATCGATTGTAGTGGAAATAGCAGTTGTTGACGTGTTGGGTGAAGCTTGGAAGCTGGATTTATGCAGACTGACCTTTTGGCCTGAGATTAGGCAGTATCGATCTAAAATGGACAACACAGATGTGCAAGCTAAATGTGAAGCTTTACAGAAAATAAGAATATCATCTGCAAAGGCCAAAAACCGAACCTTAAGACCCGGGCGACCGAACGAGATGCCAAGATCCAAATTCACTTGTCCATGAAGATGCAAAGTCCGTGCAAGTACTTCAGAAGCTAAGATAAAGAGGAACGGAGACAAAGGATCTCCCTGTTTAAGCACCCTAGATGGTTCTATAATTGTGGTCGGCTCATCGTTGACTAATACCGAGTAGGAAACCGTTGAAACACATTCCTTAATACGGCTGATAAAAAAGTAGTTAAACCCAAATATGGCCATAACTTGGAATAGAAAAGGCCACTCAATACGGTCGTAAGCCTTTTCCATATCCAACTTCAAAGCAACCAACCCCGTTCGGCCTTTTTTAAGCCGAAAAGAGTGCAAGCTTCATGAGCTATAAGGATATTATCCTGAATTGATCTCCCTTTTGTAAAAGCTCCCTGTAGTGGGTGAATCAGTTTGTCAAAAATCTTGGTTAGCCAAGCCAAAATAACTTTTGCTATAATTTTATAGATCGTAGAGCACAAGCTGATGAGCCTATAATGGTTTACCGAAGATGGGTCATCACATTTTGGTAGTAAGGTTATAAATGTATGATTGATCTGCCATAATAGTCTACCACTAGTAAAGAAAGCCTTTACTTCCTTCATTACAGAATGACCCACAGTTGGCCAAAACTTTTGATAGAAACCAGCCAGGAAACCAACTGGCCCTGGAGCCTTATCTGGGCTCATAGAGAAAACTGCAGCTTTAATCTCATTTTTGGTCATGGGAGATGAGAGCATGGCATTGTCTGCTTGAGAAACCAAAGTCCGGATAACCGCTAAGTCTAAAGACAGATCAGGCCCACCCCTAGGAGTGGACTTGAACCTTGATTTAAAATCTTTAACAAACTCTTATTGAATGATATGAAAGTCAGTCGACGACTCACCATTCGGGAGTGACACCATTGTTGATTACCAAAAATGGTTTCATAACAAACAATTAAGGGTGAATGACACCATTGTTGATCAAACATCATTTACATATTCCTCTCTTGTGCAGTGTTTGTATTTACAGATGTTTTACTCTAACTGTTTTGGGGTTCCCCCCCCCCCCCTTTTTTATTCACAAAACTATATATATGACTCTTATCAGACCGAACCACTCTTCCTCAGAGTTTCTTACCAATTCAAGCGAGACGTCTATTTCATCAATAGCCACTTAATTTCACAATTGCATTCGTATACAAACTCAACTTTATTTGGAATTTTGATTACTTATCGGACATTCTATTTCCTTACAAAGGTTGGAATACAATCAAACTTGGTTTAGTAACAATTGAGTTTCAATTCCAAAACAAAACTATACTCTTACAAACCAGGAACATTGGTCTGATTTTGCTTCTCACAACTAAAACCTATATTTGGGATAACCACCGTCTTAAATCAGTACAAACCGATCGTCAAAAAGGTTTTCTATGAATATATGTACTTGGAACTCCCTAGGTATCCAGAGTCGTAACATCTGGACAAATGTCGATATTTTTTGTAAAAACAATAATATCAATGTTCTGGCACTGTTAGAAACCAAGGCAAATAAAGTTCCTCGTGAAGGGGTCTGGTGGAAATGTGGGTTCACGAACATCGCTTTTGACCCGGCAATGGGATTTTCCGGTGGTATTTGCTTATTTTGGAAGGATATCCCCTCCTCTCCGGGCTCTATAGATCTCATGTCGGTTAACCATCGTTTCATCCATTTTAACTATTCGGACTATGTCTCCCATCGGAGTGTTGCGTTCTTGATAGTTTATGCCCCACCGAACGAACGGCGAAAATCAATTTTTTGGGATTCTATCTCTACTTACATTCAAACCTTACTCATTCCCTTCTATATCATGGGAAACCTCAATGAAATCTGTTCACCAGTGGACAAACTAGGAGGGGTTTATCCTTTAGCAGCGAGATTCAATCGCTTAAATGATTTAAAGAGTAACCTCTCGTTGCTCGATGTAGCATCTTACGGTGGTCAGTTTACCTGGCAACGTAAACATAATGGTGTTGTTATCTGCCTCGAAAGACTGGATCGTCTACTTATCGGTCTTAAGGTCTAGAATAAAGCGCGTGAGAGAGTTTTTTAATTTTATTATTCTTAATTAAATTTGACTAATAAAAATCCTTCTTTCCTTCTCACCGGGAGAGATTCTTCTCACTTGAACCCTCATATATATATATAACATGAATGAAGGTCTAGGCCCCACAGCTGGCCACCTGTACGCAGGACAATGGAGGTTGATTCTATTACCCAAAATTTGGGTTACCCAAGGGTATTTTTTGGTCATTCTGAAAATATAATAAAAGAAAAAAGAGAAATAAGAAAAGGTAGATCAACTTTTTCTTTTCCTCCTATAAAAAGGCTACACTCTAGGGCTAGACTCCCCTCTTGTAATTTATTTATTATTTTCTTTTTGGGTAAGACCAAGTTATAATTCAACTTTATTTTTTTATAATTCTTTATTTTTTAACTTAGTTTAATTAATGAACATAAGTATAATTCACGTCTGCCCAAAACACATTCTTCAATCTGTTGTCTTCATCGACATCATATGCGTAGAAAAAATCCGTGTTGCTTGAACACATTTCTTCAAAATGTTTCCTCATCGCAGTGAAGTCACCCTTATCCATATCTTTTCTTCGGTGCTTGGCAACTAGGTTTCTAAGGTCCCGCTCATTGAAATCAACATTCTCGTGGTTTCCACTTTCAATTACAAACGATGTGTAGTTCTTAGTTATAGGCACACCAGCCCTATCCATGTCTAAGATCCGTTTCTTCTTCCCTTCGGTGATGAACCTATATTTTGGAAGGAATCTTGACTCTTTCGGGATGCACTCGTGGTTATGCTCAAGCGAAACTCTAGTCATCCTCCACAATCCCGCTTTCTCACGGACAACCTTAACCCCGAACTTACCTCCTGTACTAGCCGACGCGGACCTCTTACTCGGGTCCCTTGACCTCGATTTAAACTTACCCCCTTTAGAACATTCGATCCTCTACATCTTGTACTTTTCATTCGTACCTGGCACATCAGTGCTTCTTTCATCATCCTTTAACAATGTGGAACTCCGAATTCTTGTTTGAAATCATTGTCGTTTAGCATATCTATCGATGAATTCGAACACATCTTGTTCATGTTCCAACACATGCCCGATCTTTGGACAATTAACATCACCTTCAACACCATCATCCAACGTTGGCACATCGACACCCTCTCCTTCATTGGCAGCAAGGTCAATGTGATCTCCACTCATCGACGAACCCTCTACAGTGTCATCATCCGAAATAACGACAATGGTTGCTTGCTATTCCAACCCAACTGTATTATTAGCAAATACATGCAACAAATGGTACGTCACAGAATTGATTCATATATACCCAATGTTAATGGAATATTAATTGATTGAGTCATACATGCAGCAAATACCTGCATCGTTGTCGGACCCACTGTCATCGTATCCGATGTTAAGATCAAATCCTCGTTCTTGACTCATCAGTGATGATAACAATACTATAGAGGGACACACAAAAACGTAATGAATGTATGATGTTGTTGAACCAAATTGAGCGCATAAATTAGAATGAAATAATTAAACTCAAACCCTCACAAAAATCGAACAAGCACAATTCAAACCCTAATCCAATGCCTGCAGGCCTATCGGCAAGCCGCGAGCAGTTATACTATTTTTTCTTGAGAGAATATAAAATACAATTTTGTTGCTTATATGATTTCTTATTTAAAATAAATATATAATATCATTGAGCTGGATGGTGCCATTGTCTTATTTTTTCAGTTGTTTTCCCGGCCCCCAAATTATACTTTTGTGGCTTCGGACCAATGCCCGCAGGCCTATCGGCAAGCCGCGGGCAGCTATACTATTTTTTTCTTGTGAGAATATAAAATATAGTTTTGTTGATTAATCTTATTTAAAATAATTTTATCCATAATCCTAAACCATAATTAAACTTACAGATGATTTACCCCCTCATTTTCCAATGAATCCAACATTCACCACAATTCGTTTCGAAAAAAGAAGAAGCTAATAACTAAGCTTATTGCCACAAATCAACTTATAAACAACTCTTCTTCTTAGCTAGATTGCCATAAATCGGATGCAAGATTACATCTGAGAACCCTAGCTAAGCACTAACATTATACTTCTGAGGACCCTAATCACTAATCTTCAATCAACTTGTATCCGAATGAACCCTAACCCTAAATATTCGATTTCGGAAAATAAGAGGCTAATCGGTTTGTTCAAACCCTAATCTTCAATCAACTTGTCACATCCATGAACCCTGATAGACGGTCAATTTTAATCAAGTGTTTCTCACATCCTTGAACCCTAATCAGTTTGTTCAAACAAATGAAAACGCCTCCATTAAAGATTCAAAAGCAACACGCAGACTTGAAACGAATAAAGAATAGTATGTCTAACCTTCAATCGTCGGCGAGTTCGGTGATCGAAAACCTTAAATCTAGCGATCCACCACAAATTCTGGCGAGTTATAGCTCTTCATTCCGGCCAAAACGTGTGAGGAGAAGTGTATTACCGTTTGGAGATGGAGAGTTTGAATAACTTGTGAATTTATAATTGAATAAATTGTACATTTCTAATTCAAATCTTAGATAGAAAAAGTAAAATTAAAAACATCATCATTAACCTAGTTAGAAGTATGGTACTCATTACATAATTTTATATATTTTATTTCTCTTTTCTTCATTTAATTTTTTTTTGTGCATTTTACATAATTAACCTGTGTAACCTAGGGATGGTAATGGGGCTGGGACTCCCCGTTCCCCACGGGGAATCCCCGCGACGGGGACGGGGATGGGGATTTTAAACGGAGATGGGGACGGGGATGGGGGGCAAAGTGATTCCCCGTGCGGGGACGGGGATAGTAGTCCCCACCCCGATCCCCGCTCGGCCCCGCCCCGTCCCTGTTGGGGACCCCCGCGGGGATCCCCGATAGGGAGTATAAAATCCCCAATTTTGTTTATATCTTATATAAGTTTAAATAATTTTTCTTTTATTTTTAAACTTTTACCTTATAATTTATATTTATGAGATATTATATGTAATATTTATATTATATTTTTTACATAACTTTAATAATATCTTATAGTTTTCTATTAAGTGGGGGGAAACCATGGGTTTTAAACGGGGAACCTGACGGGGAAACCCGCGGGGAATGCAAACTGAGAAAATTCAGCGGGGACGGAGATTCCCCGATGGGGACGGGGACCAGACAGAGATGGAGACGTGGGTATTTTTGATCCTCGAACGGGGACGGGGACGGGGAGACATTTTGCAAACGGGGACGGGGAGGGTACTCCCCGCCCCGAACCCGCCCCGTTACCAGTCACGTGCAATCTGTCCATCCCCAAACTCTAAATTCCATTTCTTTTTGGGTGATTTAGGTAATTAGGCTATTTAGAATCTTCAATTAGCTAATTAGATAAGAAACTTATTTAATTAGATTAGGTAGTCCATTCCCAAATGGGGTATTAAAGTCAAGGGTCAACGTTGACCATTGACCGGTCAACGTTGACCAACTCATGTGGATTTTTTTTTTTTTAAATAAGTGATGACATTTTTGTGATGCCAGTTTTTTACTGTTTTGATTCCATTTTTTATTACATTTTATTTTCGCTTTGATGCCACTTTTTAATGACATTTTTTTTAAACTTTGATGACATTTTTTGTGTACTGTGATGCCACGTCGACCATTGATGCCAAATTTTTTTACTGTTGACTACTGATGACACTTTTTTTAAGTCAATTTTTTGATGATTATTTTTACCGTGATGCCATATTTTTCAAAGTACTGTTTTGATGATTTTTTTTCTTTAATGTGATGCAACTTTTTCAAATTACTGTAGTGTTTTGATGCCATTTTTCTAATGTAATTATTTGATGCCACTTTTTTAATCGAATCTTTTAATGTCACTTTTTTTTAATTTAATCAATTGTATATCGATAAATTTTCATCGATTCTACTTTTATTCACTGATGACACGTTTGTGATTACATTTCATTGATGCAATCACTTGTGGTGACATGTTTATTACCACATGTTTATTACATTTTTATTAATTGATGACATTTGTGATTACACTTTATTGATCTCAATCATTTGTGATGACATTGTTGGTTGATGACATTTTTATTGATAATATTTTTTGTTTGCTATGATACTACTTTGCTAAGTGGTTTAATCGAGTCGGTTGTATACCAACAATATTTTTTCTTATTAAAAATGTTTTGATGACATATTCGGGGTGGGTATGAGACGGGATGAGATTGTATATCAATAACATTTTTCAAAGTTGTGGGATACCACATGAAATTTGTGAAAAACTCTAATCGCCATTCAGAATTTCCCAAAAGAGAAACAAGAGGAGAATCTTATTTTCAAAGTAAGCTACATCAGCATGGAATGGTGAGGGGATGGAAATCCCATTGATATATAAGAAAAACAAACCAGCAAAAAAAATATTCCAAGAGGAGATTCTGAATCTGTGCTCTTTATCTGCTCAATCTGTGCTTTACAAATTGTTTCTGACATCGAAGAACCTCGCCGAGCTCAAAGAAGGCAACCACAATCAGCTGGCAGGGGCCTTACATGTTTTAAGTCAAATACAAACTGTCCAAGACTGCGAATCCAGCTGCGACGCCACCTTCGTTAGAGGACGCAACTTTGGTACGCATCAGGTATCCCGACTGCTGGATTACAATCACCCTCTCTTTGTTTCTACACAAAGCAAATAAACGGGAACTGACTTGCTTAGGGAATAACAAAGGAGTTTGAGAAGTCCACCGTAGCGAGATATGTGTAATCTGATAGTGCAAGTAGTAGTTCTTGTTACCTTAAGTATGTACCATGTATTCCAAGTTCGGATATGGCGTGGTCTTTATGAAAAGTGCCATCTCGTACGAGAAATGCAGGGGACACAGTTGGGAAAATCCTTTGCATAAGAATGTAAGCAACATCTTCATTGGACCCTTCTTTTTGGATTCTTAATAGGGCTTCCCTCATGTCCTCACCATAAATATTGTTCCCTCTGTAGAAAATCAACATTGAAGTAGTGGTAAAAAAGAATATGATTATATCGTGGAACCAAGGATAATGTATAGAAATAAGAATATCTCTGCCTTCCCTTTGTGGTTTCATGACATATGATTAAGGCTTTTCTATTGCATCCGATACAACACTAGAGTCATCCATACTCCATAGTCCTGCAAAGCTTTCTCGTATCAGCTCATCAAAGCAATCAACTCATTCAGCAAAACAAACACCATTCAATGGATGACAAATTGGTAGATTGTCATCAATTTTGACATTTTCGCTTAAAATCAAAACCCTAAATCTACCAAATTGGTAGATTCTAATCGAAAAAAAAAATAAAAAAAAATTAGGCACAATAAGATGCAAATTAATTGAAGACACCATAATACAGGGAAAAATTGAATTGAAAGGTTGAAAAATTACCCTGGAAGTGAACAAAAATAGGGTTCCGAAAGAATAGGTAAGTAGGTAACCAGGGAACACAAATACCTCTTCTTAAGCCCTTCATTCCACGAGCTCCAAGCCCCACAATTGTAGAAGCTAACATGATGTTTGGACAACCTTGAATACATAGCCAGATTATCAAAGCCACATGCAGTAGAATGCTCAAAAACAAGGAGAAATGCACTTGCTGGTTGGTTTGTTTCTTGAAATGCACAAAATGCATGATTATTAAAAAAAAATGAAGGCATAACTCTGTCCAAAATTCAACATTCCAGATTGTTTCTCCTACTCAACATTTAAACATTTTATATAAGCCAAACAACATGAGGTAATTAGATGCATATTAGGATATCATCAATCATATTTCAGAAAAGGAATACTTCATAAAAATATATAAATTATATACTGTATTATATTGATTGTCTTAGAATCAGCACTTAGACATTGCAATAAGTGAAGTCCAATTGCAACTACAGTCTTGCGCCAAGATATTGCAAAATACATCATTACATTGTTCTTTCATTTTTCCCACGGTTACTGACTGATGCGCAAGATTCATAGAGGTCCCATTATGCATATCTACCAAGTGCCAACTCTAAAACAACATTGGAATACAAATGGACCAGCAAGTTGCCAGATTTTAGTTATACAGACATTCAAATGACCAGTAATGTTGACGAAAACAATGCCAATTCACAACACAATTTGTGAATTCAGATTCAAGGAAACCCTAAATCCTGAAATAGGAGTGTAATTCGACAATAAAGAAATCAGGAAAATGAAGAGGAAATTCCCAATTCCAAACCTGCAGATTTGATTCGCGACAGGAAAGAACGGGTGAAACGGGGACGAAGAAACCGTCAGTACCTCCTGTGAATCCCTCCTCCTGCACTCCAATCTCACATTTGCATCTGCAAATCGCAACGATTCTCCATCAATACACACACTAATCGAAAGTCGAAATCACGAGGATTTTAGATCTGAAATTCGAAAATCTATCACCATTGACAGTGCCCAATGGAGGCAGAGGAGCCTCCGCTTCCCGATTCGTCGCCGGAGATCAGGAGGAGAAGCGCATTTATCGTCTTCTTCTACATCGGCCATGGATGGAGCACTGAGGAAGGACGAGCGAACTTGTGCCGCCAGAGAAAGAGGAGGAACGAGCGAACCTGCGCCTTCATCATCTTCTTCATCGCTTGGAAGGAGGAACGAGGAGCCTGAAATCTGAGATGGGAGGAGGAAGGAATGGCGTACAGATAGGTCAAATAAACTTTAACCTTGACTAGGACGGCTAATAAAATAAGTAAGATTGTTAATTAGCTAATTGAATAGTAAAAAAGGTACAAAATATCAAATTTTCTCTTTCTTTTTTTTTCCTTTTTTCCTTTTTTTTTTGTTTGTCCTATTTTCTTCTCTCTGAAGAATCTACTGTTCTACCTTCCTTCCCATTCCAGCCATTCAACATTTCAACTACTCTTGAAAGTTGAGTCTTGTCCATGGCTGAACCTCATTATCTCTCATCTTTTTAGTTTTCCTTGGTTTCTCTGTAGAAACTCCTTTTTAACTCTCTCACATTTTCAAGATCGCAAAGGAGTGGTAAAGGAGGAAGAAGCTACCGCCATTTCCCATGGGTATGGATCTTATCATCCTCTTTTAGGATTTCTCCATTTTGTGGTGCTGTTTCGTACAAGCACTTTAGATTAAAAAAGAATTACAGTTACAATGGCTGTAAAAATAGCTAAGAAAGAAATATTAGGGTTTTGTCCGAATGGAACTAGTGGGGTCTGAGATTGGGCTCCAACATTTGATTATTACGCGAAGAAAACAATATCACATGGTGGAAATGGATATGGACTCCCATCCATCTTCATCTCAACACCTATCTCGTGAATTCCTTTTTGTCCTAAGTTTCTTCATTATGTGACTGGTTTCACTCCTAATTTTGTAATTTAATAGCACCTTTTTGTCCACTCGTGTGTGCTTTAGGTCTGTCAGAGAAACCAATGGACCCTTCGATTTCTGAGAATCAGGTAAACCCTAATTTTCTCCCCTCCTTACAATGCAACCCATTTCCTAGATTTGGTTATAAATTGGTTGTTTCCTTTCTCTTATCCTGCTAATTCTCTGTGGTAATCTGAAGTCTAGTTGGATTTTTCTCCATTTTTGGCGCTTGAGACTGGATCTGTTGTTGGTAGACTGTATAGTATGTAGATGAGTGAACTGTTGAAGTTGATTTGCAGATGGAAGATTCAGGGCCAGCAGGGGAAAGTGCCCTTCAAGGCTCGGTCTCATTCGGTAGGTTTGCTAATGATTCACTTTCTTGGGAGAAATGGTCTAGTTTTCATACAAACAAGAGCTTGGAGGAAGTTGGCAAGTGTTCAGCTGCTAGTTCAGTAGCTCAGAAGAAGGCTTACTTTGAAGCTCACTACAAGAACATGGCTGTTCGGAAAACTGAGGAAGAAGACAAGGATAAGAAGAGGGGAGTCAAGGCAAGAGATCCTATGGATTTGGAAGATCAAACTCGGAGGGATTCAGCGAATGACTTTAATGCAGCTGAGACAGAGCTGGATGTGGACAAATCAAATGGCCAGACCTGTGATAATGCTATTGGGCTAGAAAGCGAAGTGCAAAATTCCAAATATGAAACCGGAAGATCTCAAGTGGATGTAAGTAAGGGCTTATTTGAAGGAATTATTGAGAGCAAGGATCCATTGCCACTTATTGAAGATGTTAAGAAGTCTTGCTGTACCCCTGAAACTCCAGAGTTACCTAAATCAGAGGAGCCTCTTATGGGAAAAGAAGAACCTCCTCTCCTGTCTTCAGAAGATGTCGAGGAATCTCCTAAGCACATAGATGATGCCCAAGCTTCTGATGAAAACGAAGCGATGGGAAAAGCTAAATCAGAAAACTCTCTGAAATCTCTAAAGGTAACTGCACATTATTGCTTATTAGAATTGGACTTGATTGCTCTGAATTTTCACTCAAGGTGATAAAATTTGTCTCCTGCGTTTCTGTGATCATTTTCTTCCTCCAGGCTAATTCAGGAAAAAAGGCAATCACTACTAGTGGTGTGAAGAAAACACCCACTTCTACCACACCCAAGTCATCAGTTATGCCAGCCTCTATGGTGTCAAGGTCTACATTGTCGAAGAGCATTATTCCTGCATCGAAAGCCTTGTCTAAGAAGGCAAATGGAACCTCTCCCTTGAGAAATAAGAAACCTACCGGTGTGGAAAGCAGGAGAGTAGCTCCTAAATCTCTGCATAGGTCTCTCAATTTGGACCCTGCAAACTCGGCACCACCTATGAGCACAACAATGAGAAAATCTCTAATTATGGAGAGCATGGGAGAGAAAGACATTGTTAAACGAGCTTTTAAGGCATTCAGGAACAACTCATCCCCGCTTTCTTCTCCCAGTCCAGTTAAACCATCTGTAACAAATGAGGTTGGTCAATCCTTTACATGATATGTCACTCTTTTTGTCAATTCACTTTACTTTTGAAATTTTTTTCTCTTATAGTTTTGGTTTCCAATGTATTGAACTCCTGTGCAGATTCTGGGTGTGGAAACAGATGCCAAAGCTTCTTTAGTGGGAACTTCTCTAAAGAAAACCGAAGGGTACTAGATTTAATGGCCGATCTATTACTTGGCTCCAATATAAGCTCACAGTATTATGTTTCTGTGTGTCTATAGTGAGTTTGTTATATTTCTAAAGCTTCTGTTTATGCTTATAGCTTATATTGACATAGCTGTGTGTGATCTGAAGAGGAAACAGGCTGGTAAAGAAGTCGAGCCCTCTCAGTGGACAGACGGGTTTTGGAAAGACCTCAAATCCAACTAGGTAAATTGCTAAATCTGAATTGCACACTTTTTGGCAAGTGATAGATATCCCAAAGAGGGTGGCTGGAGGCGAGTTGAGTTTTAGAAGAAAAATAAACTTAATTGATGCCGATTTGTTTTTTCCAAGATTCACCATGCATTGGCTGTCTTAATACTATGAAACAGGGTGTCAAACACCGTGGGTTCGGATCAGAGAAATAACAAATCAGTTTCATCAACCTATGGTCCAGGGAGTCCTATTAAGGCAGACCAAGGAAACAAGGCAAGCAAAGCACCATTATTACCTTCATGGAATGCTTAATTGCTTATGCACAATATCGAGTTGCTTTGGCTGTCATGTAGCCTAATTTGTCTCTGAGGCTTCTGAGCCCATGTATGAACAGGTATCAAAGAAGCTTGAGGACAAAGTGAATGGTAAACCTGCTGAGAGTGCTCGACTTCACTCTAAAGAAAAGGTATGTATCAAATGATTTGTGCCTCCAAGTGGGTAATCTGCAATCGTTGTCTATCTATGCCATCTACATACACGAGTGTGGATACCCACATAGGGCTAGGAGCTGAATTTCCCTTTAGATATAGACCGTTTTCTCAAAGTCATGTCAGCTTGTAGACTTTTGTTTACGATATGAAGCTTTTGAGCTACCTGCTGTGAGTCTTTGGAATTTTTTTTTAAAATATTCACTAAAAAATAATTATTTACCATTATATTCACCGTTCAAAATATTTACGGAAATATTATTTGTTTGCAGATTTTTCAGAGAAACGTGGTCTCAAACTGCACTTCATTAAGAAACTATAAAATTTCAAACTGAAGGTTAAGTGGGAAAAAAAAATTTGAAACTATAAAACCGTGTTTTATAATAAATTTCAGATGAAATGTAGGTTTAAACCGCGTTTATTTACCTTTTCATTTTTCAATTACCAAAAAATAAAATAAAAGAAAGAAATATTTCTGGAAATATTTTGAACGTGTGAAAATAATGGTAAATAATTATTTTTTGACGGGATTGAAGACAATCCAATGAGTTAGAAAGGATAGTGGATTGCTCTTCTAGAAATGATAATGGTAACTGATGGATGATTGATATGCATGATGTTTAATTTTATATAGTGGATCTAGACCTTCAAACCCTCAATATGGGGCATGTAGTGCATAGAATGATTCAAACCCCCAAATATGATGCAGAAAGAAGCGGAAATCAAGAGGAAGCAATACAGTCACGACACAAAAACCAAGCCAATCCCAAGAACTTTTGCATCAAGGGTCGTTACATAAGGTTTGTTTTACGCTCCTTGTACAACTGACTTGACACAATTTCATCGCCAATACACACCAGTTGCTTATATGGGAACTGTTAGATGTTTGAATCTGGAAAATAACCAAATATGCCATGTATAATTTCATGATATTATAGTATGTCGAAAAATGATGTTTGGCAATAGTTTGACAGACCACGATCCATTTCCATGTGTCCAGATGAATTTTCAACACTCTGCACTAAAATCACGCAGAAGATCCAAACATCAAAATCTGGAACTAGTCCTGGAAGACGGGCATCACGCAGAAGAATCACATTTTGGCTAGAGTATATATTTCTCTTGGTGAGGAAGTTAGTTGTGTACAAAAGGATATAGATTTGCTTTCAGTATGAGAGATGCACTAGCCTTTCTTCATGTATGATACTACTATCTGCTAGAATATGTTGTTGCAGAAAATATCTAATCTTGGTCTATCGCAATACCTCAGCGAATAGGCATCATTTTTTGCCTTGCGGAAGTAGACAAATGAACATGCCTAAACTGATCTATTAAGGGTACAAGACATTACAAAGCCATATCTTCTTGGATTCTAATGAAAGCTTACCAGCAGAAAACACAGGCAAAAGGGTAAACTAAAAAAAAGTGGGCACTCCACAAATGCATTTTAGGTGTTGCTCTCCTTGTACATCTCAAATGTCGAAATGGTAAAGGAGGAAAACAATAAAGAAAAGCGGACGATGGAGAATCAAATAAGTAAACTCTTCTGTACCTTGTTTTATCTTTGTATCTGAATTCTCTATATACATCAATGCTGTCAAACTTTTGTAGAGATGGGAACCCTTGGTTAAAAATCCTCCTCTGAATCACTGCTATTAGACAACTTAGACTTGTTAACCAATAGGATATGCTCCTTCAAACCGGGGAAGATTACACGAGTCCTTAATACATCCTGTTGTGTCGAAGAAGACGAGGCAGATGTAGCACCTGGTGCAGCCTTCTTCGGTTGCAAAGCCCGAGCAATCTCAGCACAGGTTTGATCAACCATACCTAGGAAATCTTTCACTATGATAAACAGCTGAAGTGGGTTTTTATTTGAAGATCCAGCTTGAAAGTACTGAGTTGTTTTCGTCACCAAGTCTATGACCCTTGTGTTCTCTTCCTGTAATGCCTTCATCTCCACTTCAGCTGATTCCAGAAAACCTTCCATTTCCTTGAGAAATCCCCCACCGCCACCAGAAGACCTGCATTTGGACACCAGTTGTCTGGTCTCATCTAGCCGTTTTTTGAGAGAAGCAATGCTGCTCTTTAGAACATCATAATCCATAGATGCCACTTTCTTCACATTCAAGAACTCAGCACTGAGGCGGCTCACAACCGGAAGTCCTAACCGTAACATCTCTTTCTCTTCCTTTTCTACCGGATCATCCGGTTTTGGTGCTGTAGAGTCAGCGTCATTTTTGGTAGCCGTGTCGTTCTTTATTGCTAAAATTGATCGTCTTCCTTCATTCCTGATCACTTCATGGACAACAAAACTGAGCAGGGTAGTCTTCCCATCACTGCTCTTGAAATCAGACAGCTTCAGAAGCGTGGTAAGATTAAAGGCCTTTGCACCTCCTCTTGCAGTCCCTGCATTCAATCGGTTTCCAGCCTTAAGGATGGCTTCTAAAAGCTTCAAGAATAAACCAGAGCTCCTAAGCTCACTGCAAGCTGGTTCCATCGGTTGCAACGATTCTTTGACATTGAGGATCTCACTTTTGTAGTTCAACCTGAAGAGCATTGTACTCGCTCGTGTATAAGCTAAGGGTACAGCCTTCAGAAGACTGTACAAGAAGGATTCTGCATCAGCAAGCTTTGCAGGATCCCCATCAAATGCCAGGATTTCAGATTCTTCTTCTCGGGTTGGGACTGTCCTCTGGAGCTTCTCGAGAGTTTCAATGCTCAAACCTTTGCCTTCGAGCAGGGAATCAATCAACTCGCCGCGAGGTGTTCCAAGTGACTTGAGTACAATTGCAGTGTTCCGTGATTTCCGTGGGTCTAAGATGAAGACTTTGGTGTTGGCATTCGCTACTTCACTGGATTTTCTGTGTGGATTGTCTTCCATGCCCGATTTGCGGCTGCTGGGCACAAATCCGAACAGAGCTTCCATCTTATCCTCGCTATACCTGAATTATCAATCACACAAGAAGTTTAACAGGAAATTCACAATCAGCAATCAGCGTTTTTTTATGCAGACTGCAACCATGATTACTATCTGAATTTCAAAATAAAGAAGTAATTGAACTTTATAGTTTAGCAAAAAAACGGGAAGGTGATAAATGCATGACACTTAACTGGAAAGAACCCCTTTCAATTTTGTCCCAGACCATGGAGTGTTCAGGATTAACGTTCAGCTTCTCCCAGTGCAGCGGCTTGAGCATCACTTGATCTGTCCCGCTTCCAGAACTACCTTCTTTAGCTTCGGCCCCTGATGTTTTACTTCCGGAAGATGGCCGCTTTGGTGGTGCTGGTGGCTTCAACGGTCCATGGCCACCCACCTTAGGAGGAGGAGGTGGAGGCGCCATCGGTGCCTTCTTTGCTGGAGCCGGTGGAGGTGGAGGAGGCGGTGCCTTCTTTGCTGGAGCCGGCGGAGGTGGTGGAGGAGGTGCCGGAGCCGATGGTACCGCCGGTGTTGGTGCTGGCGCCGTCGGAATAGCAGTAGAATATGACGATGGCGCTGTCGAAGCCGCCGTTGAAGAAGCTGCCGGCGCTATCAAAATTGCCGTTGATGATGACGCTTGGTATCCTGGAGGTGGTGGAATAGCAACACCAAATCCACTGCCGGAATTGGCTGAAGCCTGAAGAGCAACGCTAAATCCGCCACCGGGATTGGCCGAAGCCTGAGGAGCAACACGATATCCGCCGCCGGGATTGGTCGAAGCCTGAAGAGCAAAACCAAATCCGCCGCCGGTATTAGCCGAAGCCTGAAGAGCAACACCAACTCCGCCGCCGGAATTGGCCGAAGCCTGAGGAGCAACACCGCTGATGCATCCGTCGAATCGTTGACCGGGAAGCAATTGACCATGAGCAGACGACGATTTATCACCTACAGCGGTTGAAGATAATGCTGACGCTGTCAAAATTGCTGTTGAAGACGACGCTTGGTAACCTGGTGGTGGTGGAAGAGAAACACCAACTCCGCCGCCGGAATTGGGTGAGGCGTGAAGAGGAACCCCAACTCCCCCGCCGGAATTGGCCGAATCATGAAGAGCAACACCGCTGATCCGTCCGTCGAATCGTTGACCGGAAAGCAACTGACCAGACGAAGATCTATCACCTAGATCGGTTGGCCTATTCCAATCCCCAACTACGCCGTTGGAATAAGCCACGGCTTTAAAAGCAACACCGCTGCTCCGTCCACTCAATCCTTGACTGCGGAGCAATTGACGACGAGAAAACGAAGAACTACCATCTGGAACGGCTGGCGAACTCAAATCTCCAACTACGCCGCCGGGATCTGCCAGAGAACGAAAGGCACCGCCGCTGCCCCGTACGCCAGATCGTTGACCACGAGAAGACGACGATCCACCGGAACGAACAGCCGACGAATTCCAATCAGACTTCCTGTTCTTAACCCTAACGGTTGGATGCTCATGGATACTTCCATTAATATTCTTCAGCTTCTTCCAATAGAGCACATCCAATCCGTCCTCATCGACGATCAATTCTCTAATATCCGCCTCTAACATCACCGGAGCCAGCGGGTGCTTCTGATAACTCTCGGCGCCGCCAGCACCGATCTCCTCCAGTCTTTGGGGGCGGAAGCAGGATAGACAGAGGAAGAAGGCACCAGCCACCACAAAAGTGCTCACAGCGGTCGTTTCAAGAGCGGCGGTGATATTTCCTGGGGGAGGAATCGTGGAATCTTCCGGCGAAGGCGAAGGTGGATCCGGCGGTGAGGAAGGATACGCGTATTGAGGAGAAGAGGAGGAAATTGGAAATAAGGAGAATAAAAATATACTCCCTCCGTTCAAAATTATAAGTCCTTTTAGACTTTTGCACACATATTAAGAAAAGTCTAAAAATATTACTTTTATACCCCTCATTAATTATCCACTACTATTATCAACCAATAACATTTCACAAAACAACTCAAAAAGTTACTTTTCTCTTATCCCAATGCCTCGAAAACCTAAAAGGACTTATATTTCTAAACAAAATTCCAAACCTAAAAAGACCTATGTTTTTAAACGGAGGGAGTATTAAACTAGCTTTCCTTCATGTTGTGATACACCTCCGTCCAAAAATACATTGTCTTTACTAATAAGTTTGTAATTATTAAAAAAATTAATAAAAAAGTTAATATTTTATATAGTTTTTACCTTCTTAAAAAAGCGTGCGTGAATAGTAAAAGTCCATGTATTTTTGGACGGAGGGAGTATTATGTATTTTTTATACTCCCTCGTCTTTGTAGTTTTAGAGTAGTATACTCCCTCGTCTTTGTAGTTATTATCTTTATAGGTAACTAGTACGATTCCCGCGCCATGTCGCGTTTTTAAAAACTAAAATATTATATATAAAAATATTATAAAATATTAATAAATGTTAAGATAAAATCATAAAAAAAACTTTACAATAAATTTATCTTATAATTATCTCAGAAAATTATTTTTTAAAAATCTTATGTAAAGTATAATACATAAATATAGATATTTAAATAACTCAATAATAATAATACCAATATCATTACATCATTGTTTAAATGTGATGTATCATAATCAATAGTTATATTCAATATTTTGAATTAAGCCCAATATTTAGTAAATAAATTTGATTAAGCCCAATAGTTATATTAGATTGAATTCCATGTTTTGAATTAAGCCCAATAGTTAGTAAAATTAAAGAAAAGAGGGAATTAAAGGAAAAAGAAGAAAAAATGAGAATTAAAGAAAATCAAAGAAAAATAGAAAAAAAAATTATTAGTTAAGACTCCTAAAATTTCTGTAAGATTGACACATCATCCTAAACTCTTCTAAATTAAGAGTTTATATAAATATAGATAGTTAGTAAAATTAAAGAAAAGAGAGAATTAAAGGAAAAAGAAGAAAAAATGAGAATTAAAGAAAATCAAAGAAAAATAGAAAAAAAAAATTATTAGTTAAGACTCTTAAAATTTCTGTAAGATTGACACATCATCCTAAACTCTTCTAAATTAAGAGTTTATATAGATATAGATATAGATAGTTAGTAAAATTAAAGAAAAGAGAGAATTAAAGGAAAAAGAAGAAAAATTGAGAATTAAAGAAAATCAAAGAAAAATAGAAAAAAAAATTTATTAGTTAAGACTCCTAAAATTCTTCTAAGATTGACACATCATCCTAAACTCTTCTAAATTAAGAGTTTACTAGCACAATACCTGTGCCTTGAAGGCACGGGCTAGATGTTTCAACGTTTACGAATGCAATGCAACAACAACAACCATATATATCAAAGAAAGTTAACACAATATAAGGGGATACACCTGAAATAAACAAATAAGAAATGGAGGTTGATGTTTCAAAAATCCAAGAGGTAAAATAGGTGTATTACATATCAAGAGTATTAAGTACTAATATACAGATACAACAAATAAGTAACTTAAGGGACTACATATTGGTATATTCCCGAGTTTCCAAAAAATTTGGATTTGTATACAACTTTGTGACATCGCCTAAAGTTGATAATATTATCTCGTCTACGTACAATGAAAATTAAGCATATAAAATGAAAGAATACATGTTCACGAGGTATAAATAGTTTTAATTACTCTATCTTCGATAGTAAAATTAATATAAAAAATTTCTTATTAAATTTTTTATGATCAAATTTTATCAGTTTATATTATATTATTTTAAATTCTAATGTGTGAAAACACATCAAAATTTAAGTCAATCTAGCCTTAATATCTTGGATTTTTTTGGTTATTATCCAAAAAATGGGGGTTGTTTTGCAAAATGTCCATTTTTATAATGCATTTTGCAAAATTTCCCAATTTGACATTTTTACTCCTAACGCTCACGTTCTCCCTCTCCTTGTTGAAAATCCTCTTTCTCCTGTACTTCTCCCAGATCTGCTGCTTCCTCGCCTCCCTCGCCCTCTTCTCCTCCGTCGTCCTCCCCGTAGGCTTAGCTCTCTCTCTCTCTCTCTCTCTCTCTCTCTCTCTCTCTCTCTAAAAGTATCTGAAACTCATACTAATCTCATACTAATCTACACCTCTTTCTATTTGCATTGATTAATTACACTAGGCTAGCAAATTCCCCAATTTCGAGCCATCTCTTCCCGATTTCGATTTTGCAGTGTGAAATCAATTAGAAATGCAGAGCAGCAGATCTGATCTCGGCCATGGCGGACGGTTGGAGCACCAACCTCATTGTCGAGAAGTGGCAACAGGGAGGAGCGATTGTCACCAACATCAGCCTCGCCGTCGCCAACCCTCTCTTGACCTCATTCTTCCTCTCGTCCTTGCGTGCTGCCATGGAGAAGAAGGGTCGAACGAATTGAAGCATCGCCTCCTCCTATCTCAACAACACTTTTCCTCTCTCTTTGCAGATTTGTGGTATTCTCATTTTTTCTGAAACAGTACTGTAATGCTCTATTTTTGTTTAGGTGTACACAGATTTGTGAATTAGGCCATCTATTTTTGTTTGCAAGGGGGCGGCAAGAATGCAGAGGCGGACGAGGTCAATGGAGAGATCCAAAAGCATCAGCAGGGAGAAGCGGAGCTTGGATGCCGCTGCCGCCGTCGCCGGAGGCCATGATCAGCCAGAGCGCAAGCAACCTGCTTTAGTGAGGTGGCTATTTCGTTGTTCTAAATTTGTTATTTGTTTAGTTCGTAGTCACTAGTCAATACGGAGTATGCAAGTGTTTCTTACCTTTGATGTGTCATCAACATTTGTGAAACACGCAGAAATCAAGCAACTGGGCTTAGTTGGATTAATGAGATGGGATGACATTATTTATTGGCCCATCAAGAATATTATGTGGGCTTGTTTATATATGTGTGACACGCAAGAATGAAGCACTGTTGTCACCAAGAATTGAAGATGTGTGACACGGAAGAATCGAAGATGAAGCACAAGTGTTTTTTATGACATTTTTTTACTTTTTTTTGATGACATTAGTGTAATCATTGTCGTCCCTAAAAGAAAAACTATAGGACAAATGAAAAGAATGATTAAGTGTTAATAGTGGTGTCACCAATATAAAAATAGTGTCACCGCAAGTGTACCGAGTAGTGTCACCACCGGTGTACTAAGTAATAGAATTGTCAAGTGTTATTAGTGGTGTCATCAAAACAGTGTAATCAATGTTGTCACCAAAAGATAACCCTAGGACAAGGAAAGTATAAACCCTAAAAGAGATATTGCTAAGCAAAACCATTGTTGTTACCAAAGGAAAACCTTAGGATATATAAGAGAAGTGTTATTAGTAGTGTCACCACAATATAAAAATGTAACAACAGCGCGTTGTCACCAAAGAAAAACCCTAGGACAAGTTAAAATTTTATTAGTGGTGTCACCACAATAAACAAAAATATAACCAAATCAAAACTTGGAGCTGTCACCAGAGATATTCACACCAGTAGTGACCCGTTTATACCCCTTTAAATAGTGGTGTCACCGCCCTATCGCTGTCACCACAACCCATATCGCTGTCATCACCACCCATATCACTGTCACCACCCTTATTGCGGCCACCACCCCTATCACTGTCACCAGCACCCCTATCACTTTCACCACCGCCCATATCGCTGTCACAACCCCTATCACTGTCACCACCATCCATATCGTTGTCACTACCCTTATTGCTGTCACCACCTCTATCGATGTCACCGCCCTATCGTTGTCACCACCAATCCTATCGCTGTCACCACCACCCATATCGCTGTCACCACCTCTATCGCTGTCACTACTCTATCGCTGTCAACACTCCTATCGCTGTCACCACCACCCCTATCACTGTCACCATCATCCCTATCACTGTCACCACCACTCATATTGTCGTCACCACCCTTATTGCTGTCACCAACACTCCAATCGCTGTCACCACCAATCCTATCGCTGTCACCACCACCTCTATCACTGTCACCACCACCCATATTGTTGTCACCACTTGTGTCGCTGTCACCGCCCTATCGCTGTCACCACCACCCCTATCGCTGTCACCACCCTTATTGCTATCACCACCTCTATCGCTGTCACCGCCCTATCGTTGTCACCACTCCTATCGCTATCACCACCACCCTTATCGATGTCACCACCACCCCTATCACTGTCATCACCACCCCTATCGCTGTCATCACCACCCCTATCGTTGTCACCACCGCTATCATTGTCACCACCGCTATCGTTGATAACTTCTTTTGGTGACAACTTTGTTTTTAGACTTTTATTTTTTATTTTTTTACGAGATCAATGTCACCACCGTTATTAAAAAGAACATATTATATCACTTGAAATCAGTGACGATGTAGTGACAACTTTTCTTTGAGTGACACATGCGGGAACAACTTTTTTTGGTGACAGAGTTATTTTTAGAGTTTTTTTTTATGAGATCACTGTCACCACGCTTATCGATCAATAGTGACGCTATTGGTTACACATGTAGTGACAACTTTTTTTTGACTGACGATGACATCTTTATTTTTAGAGATTTTTTTTACGAGAACAGTGCCACCACCCTTATTAATACAATGGTGACATAATATCTAAAATCGTATTTACAATGACACGTTCCCAATCAAAGTCATTATGACACATTATTGACTAATCCACCACCAAAGAAAAAAACTCCCTTTCAAAGAGCATCCAGTGCACTATATTGAAGCTAAAAAACACACGGAAGCTACACAGCCCAGCACTTGTTCATGAAAAACCAGGTGGATAGGTATGAGAATCAACCATGTCGGTTGAACGAGCATGGAATGACTGCCTGGAATTGAACGAATCCAATTTGCAGAATTTGTCCAACAAATAGTAGATTGGAAAGAAGGCAAGTAAGACCATGTGAAGAAAAAACATAACAATCCAAATCAACATCCAAGCACATCAGAAGAGAAACTGACTACAATTGAACAAAAAATCAAAAATCAACACATAACAATCAAAATCCGCATCCTAGACATATATACTTATACAAAAGACATAATACAGATTGATAGAAATCCTCAATAATCGCATAACTGTACCACATTGCTAGAAAACCATCCGACAGGATCAAAACTCTAGTTAACAACCCAGATTTTCGAAACAGAAACTAGCAATGAAGGAAGACATTACCAGAGCCTGCCCGCCAAAATCAGAATTGTTCTCAGAGATCAATTTGTGAATACTCTTACGATTCTCAAAAATCACGCCCGCCATGAAAATGGTGTCGGGTGCAAACCCTAGCAGTCGATCCTATCCCCAAATTTCAGAAGCAAGACACCGAAAACCAAAATCGTTGTCGCTGTCACCACCACCCGATCTGATTTCGACAGTGGATTGCAAGCCGCCAGGGGATCTGATTCCGATAGTGGATTGCAAGCCGCCGGCACTGGAATGGATAAGACGGCGATTAGGAGGAACGGATACAATGTCCCACTGTCAGCAGCCGCCGGGGGATCGCTTAGCACCAACCGATCTGATTTCAACAGTGGATTGCAAGCTGTGTACTGATGATTGCTGATTGAATGCAACAAACAACTTCAATCGTGGATGGATTGTAGGTCCTTGCATCGGCTTACATCGCCCGATCGGAGGCGAGCAAGCCTAATCCCCTCTGGTGTGAGCGCCGATTAGAGCGACGGTGTCGTGATTGGTGAAGCCACGGGGGCTGCAGAGGAGTTGGGAGGAGGAGGAGGAAGATTCTGTTCACAGATCTGGAGGCGTTGGGAGGAACAGAGAAGGGGAGGAGGGACTATGAGAGAAGCGTGTTAATTAATAATAGGGGCAAATTGGGGTTTTAAAAAAAATGGACATTTAGCAAAAACTGATTTTAAGTGGATATTTTGCAAAAAAGGGTGGTAAAATGGACATTTAGCCAAATATCTTCTAATATCTTTTCATCATACTTATATTTGATTATCCAAATTTGGAAAAATGTTAAGCTTAAAATACCACTGAATTCGAATAAAAATTGGTGTTATATGTTATATGCATTATTGTAAATCGCTCTTAAAAATATTTATTCAAAATTAAACTAATATTTTGTACAAAAAATATATATATAAAGGATTAGATTGAACACATTCATAGAAATAAAAGTATTGCTAGATAAACAATGATGTATGAAAATACATCAGCAACAAATCCGTCACAATAATGTCATACAAAATATAGTACAGAAGTGAGAAAGAAAAATAAAATGTATCAATAATATATCTTAGCAGGGAGGAAAGACGTACAATATTGTGGTGGCATAAGGGGAGAGAACGAAGCTTCAAAGAAGCCAACCCAAGGAACCAATAAACTAAACGACAATGCAGCTGTACGTGAGAGCGAAGGCTGGGGATAAGGATTGTGGCTTGCGTAGGTTGGGACAAAGTCATTTTTTTAGGGCACTGTCTATGAGCGTGTAGTAGGTAGACATGACTGAGATTTTGGGCACACGGGCATCTTTTGGGATTTGAGAACTTCTAGAGATAAAGAGAAAAGAAAAATAATGGTGGAGTCCGATTGTCTTTCATTGATGTCGAAGCTAGATATGCGGGCCATTTGGACGCGATGGGGCTGATGTTGAAAGAGCTTAGAGCGGTGGCAAGACCTTTTTATTTTATATATCTAAACTTATCTTTTTACAGTTTATGTTAAAATAACTCAAATCTTCACTATACATATTATATTAAATTATGACTCAATAATTAATACAATAAATAATGCATGACATAAGCTTAAATTTATTTTTAAAAAAATAAGCATAAATTGTGGGCATTGGGATTCATTTCAGACGGGTTTTGTTTAGTTGAGATTTTGTTTACCCAAGTTTCGGTTGAAGTAGATTAGGTTAAATAGAATTTAGCTGATTTGGGTTTTAATTATTATTTTTTATCTTTATGAGTCGGATTTTTATTTAGTTGAACTTAGATTGATTGAAATAGATTTCGTTTGAGGTCCTTCGGCTGAGGGGTTACAAATATATATCATGTTTCAAAAATATTTTTCGAAAATAATGAATTACAAAATCTTGAATAATTGTTTTTTAAATTAGAAAAATAATAGTTTGTTCAGTAAGTAGATAAATTCAAATATTTCAGAATTTCATTTTTGAGATCTCTTCCACGTTGTTTTCTATAAACTCTAGCTGATAAACAACTTTCTATATGCAATAGTGTTCCAGCCTGCAGGATGTCATCTTGAATATGTAATATCACTTTGATAAAAAAATCAAATGATATTGCATCTTCTTCGTCATCTTCGAAGCTTGAGCTCTTCCTCCCTGAATGTTGTTATCTTGAGGTTGTCATATTCAAGAGTAAAAAGTGACATTGAATCTTCATCTTTGAATCAACCTGCAGAAATTGTTGAATCAAATATGAGAAGGTACTATGTGCAACGACTAAGAGAAGTTGATGAATCTTCACTTGCCGCTACAAAGGCTAAGAGAAGTTATAAGCATTGAACACAGTTCTTTATAAAGTGACTTAGGTAACAATGTTTGAGCAATAATAATAATTAAAATATAAATTTAGGCTTATTTTCTGTCAAATATCTCAATCTCGTTTGGTTGAATATTTCACACAAATAATTAGTTAATTAAAAAGTCAAATGGAAATTTATTGATTAGATAAATAAATTAGATTGTAAATGATTATCCGATAAAAATAGTTTTATATGATTAATTATAATTAATTATATAAGGTGGGCCACTATTTATCTTTAATCAATCAAAATAAATAATTAAATTAAAGTGGGGCCGTGATTGATATTAATCTGACACGTAAGCCTATTTTTATGGAAAGTCCGCCATGTGGCATCTTCAACATTTGTTTTAGTATTATATTATATATTAGATATTAGATATTAGATATACATAGTTAGTAAAATTAAAGAAAAGAGAGAATTAAAGGAAAAAGAAGAAAAAATGAGAATTAAAGAAAATCAAAGAAAAATAGAAAAAAAAATTATTAGTTAAGACTCCTAAAATTTCTCTAAGATTGACACATCATCCTAAACTCTTCTAAATTAAGAGTTTATATAGATAGTTAGTAAAATTAAAGAAAAGAGAGAATTAAAGGAAAAAAGAAGAAAAAATGAGAATTAAAGAAAATCAAAGAAAAATAGAAAAAAAATTATTAGTTAAGACTCCTAAAATTTCTGTAAGATTGACACATCATCCTAAACTCTTCTAAATTAAGAGTTTACTAGCGTAGTACCCGTGCGTAACGCATGGGATTTGTAAAATATATTATATTTTATAGAAGATATTATCATAATGTATTTACATTATATATTAGATATATTATACTATTATAATAATATGAAAACGATATAAAAAAATAATATAAATTGGATAAAAAATAATATAATGCTTATATTATATCAATATATAACATATGTGGCAACACGTCAATGTCTTACCTTCCCAGCAGGGTCGAGTTTGAGATTTGAAATGCCTGAGACAGGATATAAAAATGTGACCCTCTACAATTATTTTTTGTTGTGTTAATGGATTGGTAGGTAAGACCAAATAATTTGGTAGTTCAACAACATATTACACAAACTCTAGGTGAATGAAGTTTTAAGAACTTTTGGATAGAGAGCACGTAAAAATGTCGGAGAATAAATATTCTTGTGATAAACTTAAAAGTAAAAAAAATGCTTCATCCGTCTCAAAATATAGGTCGGTTTATTTTTTTTGTATGTTTTTTAAGAAGCTACAAACTCAGTAAAATATTATATTTTTATTGGTTTTTAAAAATAATTTTATGCTTACTAATACTTAGTACTCCCTCCATTCACTTTTATTTGTTTTTTTACTATTCATGCACGTTTTTTAAAGTGATAAAAAATGTATAAAATATTTTTTTAATAATATTTTTAATAATGCCATACTTATTACTAAAAAGTATGAGATTACTAAAAAAATTTAATTAAAATTTTAATATTTTATATAGTTTTTATACTCCTAAGAAAACTTGCGTAAATAGTAAACGATAAATAAAAGTGAACAAAGGGAGTATAGTATTATTTTTCAAAACTAATAAAAAAGTTAATATTTTATAAAGTTTTTAGCTCCTTAAAAAACGTGCTAAAAAGTAAAACGACCGATATTTTAAGACAGAGGTAGTACAAAAGTTTAGAGTTACCACTGCAGTTTGAGAATGAGTTTTTTTAGCCTTCTAAGTTTTTTAATAAGCTGATTGATTACTTTGAGTATTAAATACACATTTGTTGAGCTAATGGGTGGGAAGGTAGAACCAATTAATTTGGTAGTTGGATTACACATTCCACAAACGCTGGTGAATGGAATTTTCAGAACTTTAGGATGAAGAGCACATTAAAAAAAGATATATTATATTAATAAACTTAAAAGTAAAAAAAATTCTTTTCTCAAAATATAGACCATTTTATTTTTTTGACATGATTTAAGAAGCTAAAAACTTTATCAAATATTATCTTTTTATTAGTTTTATTTGAGCATGTTATATGAAAAGGTTAAACATTTGATTTTATTTTAATGATTACATTTGAATGATTTAAGTATTTGGGTATATGGCCTAAGTATCTAATCGACACATGGCATTTTAAATGTGAGGGCGCCACGTGGCAACGGAAACAACTGCTTTACCCGTGCATACACACAGGATTTGTAAAAAATATTATATATTTTATCAGATATTATCACAATTTATCTAAATTCTATATATATTATAATATTATGATAATATGAAAAGTCTAGGTGATACTATTAAATCCAAACATCCAAATAATCATATAAATAAATCAAATCCAAACGATAAATCTAATAAATTGGTTCCGCTAGCTCGATTCACATATTCGATCGATAATTAAAAGGCGTTATATAGATCGCAACAATTTTATTAATCCATAATGTTGGAGAATTCAAGGTGTCGAATGCAATTCTTGTTGAAGCTGATTCTCGAGTATTACACTAACACCTTATTCCGGAATTAGGGTAAAGCCACAAACTAAAACTATTGATTGCTTGATAGGGCTTTGAACTGCAATGTGTTTGGAGGGTTTTATTTGCAATTGAAAGGGGACATGAAAGAAAGAATGAATAAAAAAAATAGTTTGGGGAGCATAATAAAGAATAAATAGAGTAAATTGAATTAAATTGAATATGTACGCTAGGAGGATATAAAATGAAGAAATTATGAAGGACAAACACCTTTTCATCGACACAGATTAGGTCATTTGAAATCAGCTCTTGTCGTTTGTGAAAATTGATGTTGTCGAACATGCACACAACTCGAACTCAGATATTGTAACGGCCCAGAATTATGATTTCCGGGTTACGTTTCAAGGGATGAAACCCCTTTTTCGGATCTTGCAATCCAGGTACGGGTCGAGGTTTCAAACTCGATTTTTATGGTCAGTAATAAAGAGGGATTTCGAACCCTGAAAATATCGTAGGGTCGTTGGGTACCCTTAACCTGTCCTAGGGACTAACTCGCGAAATTCATTTCAAACGGAAGCAAGACGGAAGCAAAATTAAGATACAAAGCGCCACGGCAGAGCCGGGTCAAAACCAAAACATAAGTGGATGATTACCATTTATAATGAGTTAGAGATTTAGCCAGGTTCTTCGATTCGCAAAAAGGGAACCCCGTCATATAGACATCGAGCAATCAAAGTCTGCAGAAAATACCTTAAAAAAAGAACGGGGAAAGGAGTCAGATCGAGCCACTCATGCGGGACCGGCAGTCCTCGCTGAGGCCACATAGTATGTGCTATACCTAATAAAGATGCTCTAATGCAGTACGAAAGTCAAACACACTAGCATGCTCCTAGTTATAATAATGTGCAGAAATACTGTAAAGGGCCCAAGACAATGCCAAATGGCATATCCCTCTCCTACCTCCACCCCCTTCCGATAGGGCGGAGACTGGCCAGCTCGTGAATGCATTCCATCATAATCGGGGGGCACGCATGCCTAACCCGCTCCACAATAAAGCCCGCATGCATCTCATAATATAAGGAAGTTCATGACTCGATTGACTCAGGGTACCCGATGAGGCTGGGCTACCCTATGACCCTAGCAAAGACTCTAGGACTATCACAGATAACGGCCGTTCTGTTTCAAACGCATAAAGTAAGCAGATGCTCATTCAATTAGTGCAACCTAAACAGGATACTACATGGCATGCTTTTATGCATATGCAACACCTAACATAAAATGCAACAACAGGCATGAATGTCCAACCTGAGTAAGCCCCCTAGGGAACTTACCTGGAGATGCAGAACAGCAGGATAATACAAGTAAGGGCCCAAATGCAAGTCCAAAGCGATCCAGAAGCAATACACACCTATCATCAAGCCATTTCTATAAGCTACCGGTCCATCATTCACACACACGAAACCCAAGTTCTCAACATACTCAAAACCAACCGATAGAGAAACCGTTTTCCAAAACCTTTCCGATATGATCAACATCAACCAAAATCATTCATCCAATTTTCTTCTCAAAACCAACATCATCAAACCAAGGCAAAATCCCGACATTAAACATTTAAACATTATAACCAATATCTCAAAATCATATTATAGAAATAGTCCCGGCATTTTATTTCAAAACCTTGACTTTAATGTTTCAAGTAATGTAAAACATTGATAAACATTTCCAAAATAAATCCATCTTTATAACCCCATTTATAAATCAAAACCAACAAATCACTTTCAAACCCATTTATAAATAACATTTAATAACATACTCCCAATAATATTTAAAATATAATAATCACCAAAATCAATCCATTTAATAACCCACATTTATAAAACAACAATACTAGATTACTTTATCATTTCTAAATTTTCATAGTAAAACATCTTATAATAACACATTTCAAATAACACTATTTTTAGAACAATTATAATATATAAATATATATATTCCAGAAATTATAATTATCATAAAACTCAGAATATATGATATAGTAATAATAATAATAATAAGTTAACAACAATTTTATAACAATTATATACTATCATTAATATATCATACACTAATAACATAACAATACAACAACTCTCTCTTAACCAACCCAAGCCCAACTTCCAGCCCGGAGAAGGATCCAACTACACAGCCCAAAACCCGGCCCACACCCAACTCCCAATCTGATTTAATGAACCGGTGGAATTAAGCCAGACCGTCCGGTTCATGAAAAGGAAAAGAAAAACCCGGTTCACTTGAACCCTTCCTCCCCAAATCAAAACAACACAGTTAACGACGATGGAAGGGACGAAAAAAAGGAAGGAAGAAGCGGAGGAAGAAGAGAAGAGATCCAGGCATCGCCGGAAACGAAATTGAGATCCGACCAATCTTCCGACATGATGGACACGCAACCGGACAAGAAAAGGAGAAAGAGAGGGATTCTCACCGAGGGGATTAGATGCGGATGCGAGGGCTCGCCGGAGGTGCTCGGAGCCTCGATTAGCTTCGCCGGAGACTCGGTTTGGCTTCGTCGGAGTCGAAAAAGGGGAGATCTCGGCCTAGGACGATAATAGGAGGTCAAAAAGGCGGATCTTTACATCGATTTGGGTCGAAAGGTGAGGAGATGGGGCTTACCGAAGAAAAGGAAAGCAGAGGAGATGGAGGACGAAGGCGGTGGCTCGCGGCTGCTCCGGGGTCGAGAGAGGTGTGGGGATGCCGCTGGGTGCTACTCGCAGAAGATGGAAGAGAATCGGGGATGGGCTGCTCGGTTTCGCCTGGGACGCCGGGGAAGGCAGCTGCTGCTGGTTGACGGAGAGAGGAGGAGACGGGGTGCTGCAGCGGCTTCCTGGCGAGACAAGGGAGCCTGCACTCGGCTTCTCCGACGACGACAACGGGGAACGAGGATGAGGGGTGGTCGTTGGTGGTGACTGACGGAAAACCGAGGGAAGGTGGGGTGCTCAGTGGAGGCGCGCGGCTCGGTGGTTACCAGAGAGTAAAGAGAGGGGGAGAGGGGGTGGATTTCTGGTCCTCTGCAGAGGAAACCAAATGAGGGAGAGGGCTCCTTTGTGGGTGAATGAGGAGGAAGTGAGAGCTTAGAGTGGTCCTTGTAGGATAAGATGGACAGAAAACAACAAATTTTGCAAGCTGTACGAGGCAATGCAAAGAAGAATTGGGAATCTCCTCAGAGCAACGTATAGAGAGAGAGAAATGAAAGAAAAAGAGGGAATAAAATAAAATAGAGAAAGGTCTCCAGAACAACAAATTTAATTCCCGAAACCCGAAACTCAAAACCCGCCAATCTTGACTTTAACGAAATAAATTAAAATTTTCTATCACATTTTACAATTTATTTACAAATGATAAAAATCAAATTAAATTCTCAATTTCGAAGCTCATATGCGGAATTAAAATCCGTCAACATCAAAACTCTAAAACGATGCCGGAAGGATTTTAAAATCAAAACTTGGTGCTCGAGGACGGGTTTTTATCCCATTTTTACAAATTAAATGGAATAATAATATATCTACTAAAATAATATTAAAATAATATAGAAAATATTTTCGGCCTTTACAGATATTGCCTTTGATGTTTGTTGGATTAAGCTCGTCGACGTATGTGACATTCTTCATTGTTACCTATTTAAAACAGGAAAGAAGAATAGATGATCAAAAGCCTGCAATGTTTAAGGTTTAAACATTAGCAGTATTCGAAAAATAAAACATAAAAGATAGACGGTTGACAGAGAGGGAGAAATAGATAGGATACGGTGGAAGAGGAAGGAGGATATATAAGTGAGTTATCTATTATATTCGATTCTAATTATATATAGAGTAGTGTTGCTAGTTAGGTTAGGGTGAATGAGAGTAAAAACAGTAAAAGACTCGTTTGTAATTGGTTAAAAAATCTCTGCAGATCTGAAAGTTTTAATTATTTTAACAAAAAGTAACATAACTGTTTTAAAAATCTCTGCAGATCTGTAATGTTTAATTATTATTTCAATTAAAACGGTTTAAACTCAATTTAAAAAATCTCTGCAGATCTGAAATTAGGATAAATGTGTAATTTTTTGGTTAAATAAAAGAGATAAAGATTGGTTAATTGGTTAGTTGAATAATAACAGATGGAATTAAAAAACAAAAGTTACAGCGAATGGTTTGTAATTGATTTAAAAATCTTTGCAAATCTGAAAATTATAATTATTTTAATTAAAATGGTTTTAGTTAGCTAGATATGCATTCCTTTAGTTGAGAAAGAGATAAGCAATTGGGGATTTTTAAAAAAAAATGTAAACCTTATAAATAGGTGAAGATTTTTAAATCCTTGGAAAAGCAATTGGGGATTTTTCTTAAATTTCTAACTTTAAATGTATGATCGCCACGTGTCCCAAATTGCATAATAAATAATAAATAGAGTAAATTGAATTAAATTGAATACGTACGCTATGAGGATATAAAATGAAGAAATTATGAAGGACAATCACCTTTTCATCGACACATATTAGGTCATTTGAAATCAGCTTTTGTCGTTTGTGAAAATTGATGTTGTCGAACATGCACACAACTCAAACTCGGATATTGCCTTTGATGTTTGTTGGATTAAGCTCGTCGACGTATGTGACATTCTTCATTGTTACCTATTTAAAACAGGAAAGAAGAATAGATGATCAAAAGCATGCAATGTTTAAGGTTTAAACATTAGCAATATTCGAAAAATAAAACATAAAAGATAGATGGTTGACAGAGAGGGAGAAATATATAGGATACGGTGGAAGAGGAAGGAGGATAAGTGAGTTATCTATTATATTCGATTCTAATTATATATAGAGTAGTGTTGCTAGTTAGGTTAGGGTGAATGAGAGTAAAAACAGTAACAGACTCGTTTGTAATTGGTTAAAAAATTTCTGCAGATCTGAAAGTTTTAATTATTTTAACAAAAAGTAACAGGACAGTTTTAAAAATCTCTGCAGATCTGTAAAGTTTAATTATTATTTCAATTAAAACGGTATCAACTCAATTTAAAAAATCTCTACAGATCTGAAATTAGGATAAATGTGTAATCTTTTGGTTAAATAAAAGAGATAAAGATTGGTTAATTGGTTAATTGAATAATAACGGATGGAATTAAAAAAAAATTTACAACGAATGGTTTGTAAGTGATTTAAAAATCTTTGCAGATCTGAAAATTATAATTATTTTAATTAAAGTGGTTTTTTAGTTAGCTAGATATGCATTCCTTTAGTTAAGAAAGAGATAAGCAATTGGAGATTTTTTTTAAAAAAAATGTAACCTTATAAATAGGAGAAGATTTTTAAATCCATAGAGAAGCAATTGGAGATTTTTCTTAAATTTCTAATTTTAAATATATGGCCGCCACGTGTCCCAAGTTGCAAGTGCTTTAGTATTATATTAGATATAGATGGTTAGTAAAATTAAAGAAAAGAGAGAATTAAAGGAAAAAGAAGAAAAAATGAGAATTAAAAAAATCAAAGAAAAATAGAAAGAAAAATTATTAGTTAAGACTCCGAAAATTTCGGTAAGATTGACACATCATCATAAACTCTTCTAAATTAAGAGTTTATATAGATAGTTAGTAAAATTAAAGAAAAGAGAGAATTAAAGGAAAAATTATTAGTTAAGACTCCTAAAATTCCTGTAAGATTGACACATCATCCTAAACTCTTCTAAATTAAGAGTTTACTAGCACAATATCCGTGCCTTGAAGGCACGGGCTAAATGTTTCAACATTTACGAATGCAATATGCAACAACAACAACCATATATATCAAAGAAAGTTAACACAATATAAGAGGATACACCTGAAATAAACAAATATGAAATGGAGGTTGATGTTTCAAAAATCCAAGAGAATACAAAATATTTGAAAGGTGCTAGCTAGTTATGAATCACAACAACTTCATTAATCCACAACGTTGAAGAAATCAAGGCATTGTTGCACAGTTTTGGGTGTATCTGAATCATGTGAATAATCTTTATTTGCAAAAAAATAATGTAAAACAGGTGTATTACTTATTAAGAGTATTAAGTACTAATATACAGATACAACAAATAAGTAACTTAAGGGATTACATATTGGTATATTCCCGAGTTTCCAAAAAAATTTGGATTTGTATACAACTTTGTGACATCGCCTAAAGTTCATAATATTATCTTGTCTACGTACAATGAAAATTAAGCATATAAAATTAAAGAATACATGTTCACAAGGTATAAATAGTTTTAATTACTCTATCTTCTATAGTAAAATTAATATAAAAAATTTCTTATTAAATTTTTTATGATCAAATTTTATCACTTTATATTATATTATTTTAAATTCTAATGTGTGAAAACACATCAGAATTTAAGTCAATCTAGCCTTAATATCTTTTCATCATACTTATATTTGATTATCCAAATTTGGAAAAATGTTAAGCTTAAAATACCACTGAATTCGAATAAAAATTGGTGTTATATGTTATATGCATTATTGTAAATCGCTCTTAAAAATATTTATTCAAAATTAAACTAATATTTTGTACAAAAAATATATATATAAAGGATTAGATTGAACACATTCATAGAAATAAAAGTATTGCTAGATAAACAATGATGTATGAAAATACATCAGCAACAAATCCGTCACAATAATGTCATACAAAATATAGTACAGAAGTGAGAAAGAAAAATAAAATGTATCAATAATATATCTTAGCAGGGAGGAAAGACGTACAATATTGTGGTGGCATAAGGGGAGAGAACGAAGCTTCAAAGAAGCCAACCCAAGGAACCAATAAACTAAACGACAATGCAGCTGTACGTGAGAGCGAAGGCTGGGGATAAGGATTGTGGCTTGCGTAGGTTGGGACAAAGTCATTTTTTTAGGGCACTGTCTATGAGCGTGTAGTAGGTAGACATGACTGAGATTTTGGGCACACGGGCATCTTTTGGGATTTGAGAACTTCTAGAGATAAAGAGAAAAGAAAAATAATGGTGGAGTCCGATTGTCTTTCATTGATGTCGAAGCTAGATATGCGGGCCATTTGGACGCGATGGGGCTGATGTTGAAAGAGCTTAGAGCGGTGGCAAGACCTTTTTATTTTATATATCTAAACTCTATCTTTTTACAGTTTATGTTAAAATGACTCAAATCTTCACTATACATATTATATTAAATTATGACTCAATAATTAATACAATAAATAATGCATGACATAAGCTTAAATTTATGTAAAAAAAATAAGCATAAATTGTAGGTATTGGGATTCATTTCAGACGGGTTTTGTTTAGTTGAGATTTTGTTTACCCAAGTTTCGGTTGAAGTAGATTAGGTTAAATAGAATTTAGCTGGTTTGAGTTTTAAATATTATTTTTTATCTTTATGAGTCGGATTTTAATTTAGTTGAACTTAGATTGATTGAAATAGATTTCGTTTGAGGTCCCTTCGGTTGAGGGGTTACAAATATATATCATGTTTCAAACATATTTTTCGAAAATAATGAATTACAAAATCTTGAATAATTGTTTTTTAAATAAGAAAAATAATAGTTTGTTCGGTAAGTAGATAAATTCAAATATTTCAGAATTTTATTTTTGAGATCTCTTCCACGTTGTTTTCTATAAACTCTAGCTGATAAACAACGTGTTTCAGCCTGTAGGATGTCATCTTGAAGAAGTAATATCACTTTGATAAAAAAATCAAATGATATTGCATCTTCGTCGTCATCTTCGAAGCTTGAGCTCTTCCTCCATGTAGGTTGTTATCTCGAGGTTGTCATATTCAAGAGTAAAAAGTGACATTGAATCTTCATCTTCGAATCAACATGCAGAAATTGTTGAATCAAATATGAGAAGGTACTATGTGCAATGACTAAGAGAAGTTGATGAATCTTCACTTGCCGCTACAAAGGCTAAGAGAAGTTATAAGAATTGAACACAGTTCTTTATAAAGTGACTTGGGTAACAATGTTTGAGCAATAATAATAATTAAAATATAAATTTAGGCTTATTTTCTGTCAAATATCTCAATCTCGTTTGGTTGAATATTTCACACAAATAATTAGTTAATTAAAAAGTCAAATGGAAATTTATTGATTAGATAAATAAATTAGATTGTAAATGATTATCCGATAAAAAATAGTTTTAAATGATCAATTATAATTAATTATATAAGGTGGGCCACTATTTATCTTTAATCAATCAAAATAAATAATTAAATTAAAGTGGGGCCGTGATTGATATTAATCTGACACGTAAGCCTATTTTTATGGAAAATCCGCCATGTGGCATCTTCAACATTTGTTTTAGTATTATATTAGAATTAGATATTAGATATTAGATATACATAGTTAGTAAAATTAAAGAAAAGAGAGAATTAAAGGAAAAAGAAGAAAAAATGAGAATTAAAGAAAATCAAAGAAAAATAGAAAAAAAAATTGGTAGTTAAGACTCCTAAAATTTCTCTAAGATTGACACATCATCATAAACTCTTCTAAATTAAGAGTTTATATAGATAGTTAGTAAAATTAAAGAAAAGAGAGAATTAAAGGAAATAGAAGAAAAAATGAGAATTAAAGAAAATCAAAGCAAAATAGAAAAAAATATTATTAGTTAAGACTCCTAAAATTCCTCTAAGATTGACACATCATCCTAAACTCTTCTAAATTAAGATTTTATATAGATATATAGATGATTGCTCTTTTTATAGGTAATAATTAGTGCTTTTAGGTATTTTATCCTATAAAAGTAAAGAAACGCGATTTAAAATCCCGTTTTTTGACCACCCGTTAAATACAAAATTACAGAAAACCACCCATTAAATGGGTTTTGTTTTCAAATCACCACCCACCACATATTTCCATTAGAATTACATTAAATATAACATATTTTAATATTTTATACTTAAAATTAAAAGTTTAAGCTGGAATATATTTAAATTATATTTATCGTAGAGATAAAAAAAATTATATTAATATATTAGGGGAAAAAAGAGTCTAAAAAAATTAAAATTATTTTGAGGGCGGAGTTTCTAATTGTGGAAAATATTATTTAATTTTATTTAAAAATTCAAACAAAATTTAATAAAGATACATTGTATAAAAAATATTTTTAAGAAACATATATTTAAGCTTGGAAAATATTTTTTAAACAAATATTTAGATATTTTTTTTTCATTTTTAGTATAATGTAGGGGTTTACAAATATGAAAGTAAAATGAGACATTAATTATTATTATAAAAAATATTATTAAATTTAAACAATGCTAATAACTTATAAACTTATTATAATTTTGTTTAAAAAGAAATCTATAAAATATAAACATTTTTTGGAATAAAATAGAACAAATTTGTTCATATATACATCAAGTTTTTTTAAAAATATTTTTAAAAAAATTTAGTCAAATAGATTTTTAAATCTATTTGAGATTTTAATTTAAATATAAAACTTAAAATATTGTAATATCATATATATTTGACAAACTCTAATAGAAATATGTGGTGGGTGGTGATTTGAAAACAAAACCCATTTAATGGGTGATTTTCTGTAATTTTGTATTTAACGGGTGGTTTTCTTTAGCGGGTGGTTTTCTTTAAATTTCTCATATATGTGTAAAAGGCTATATTTAGCGGGTGATTTTCTTTAAATTTCCCATATAAGTATTATTAATAAGTGTGCATAAAGCTAAAACTACAAGTTTTGCGAGATGGAGGGAGTATTAGGTTTTTTTTAATTAATATGTAAAGAGAATTTTTTTTTCAAAATATTCACCCAAAAATAAATATTTGTCAAAATATTTACACTTTTAAACTATTTAAAAAAATATTCATTTTTATCAGATGGATCAGAAAAACGCGGTTTGGGACCACGTTTTATTCCCAAAATCCCGAAATTGTAAGTTGGAAAAATATAAACGAAAGAAACGCGATTTAAAATCGCATTTTTTGACCAGATCAGAGAGAAACGCGGGTTCAAACCACGTTTTTTCCTCTTTTTTTCCCTAATTAAAAAAAAAGGTAAAACTCGACCTAAGGCCGTGTTTTACCTTTAACCTATTGTTTTGGTGTAATGGTGTGGGCAGCTACTGTGCACCACGACCATCCGCCGGCGTCCGAGACTGGCATCAGACGGAAGAAGAGACCACTATCATCAGCAGCATATGTGCACCACGACCACCACCATCGCCGATGCTTGAGACTGGCTTCAGACTGAAGAAGGGGCCACCGCGCCGATACGGAGGGTTTCACGGATGAGGCGCTCGACGAGGGGCCAACAGCAGCAGACGAGGGAGCAGGCGCTTGAGGAGGAGCCAACCCTGGCCTTTCATGATTCACGCCTGCTGCCAAATCCTTCAATCGTTCATCCAAATAATGATTTGTCGGATTCCGGATCCAATTCGAGCGTTGGCGGCGGTGGGGGCCGTGGTGCAAAGAAGAAGGCAAAGGAGATGACCATGAAGATGTTTTCGGCGACGACGTCAAATTAGGATGTTGTCGATGACCATGAAGAAGAAGAAGAAGGCGCGGGTCTTGGACTGGCCGGCCCTGCGCGGAGAGGTCGGCGAAGAGGGTTGGTGGGGAATTAGCTAGGGACTAGTGGAATGGCCGATGTGGGCGGAGAAGCCGATGAGGAAGGAGAACAGGAGGGCATCGGAGGAATGGGGTGAAGAAGGCCGAGGTCCCAAGGATGCCCAGTAGCGGCGGCCGGCGAGGATGTTGAATTGATGAAGATGGGGTTTTACGTAAACCGCGGCTTCAACCCGCGTTTTTTACTTTTATTATTTTTAATTTTAGAAATAGAAAATGGTATAAACGCGAGTTCAACCCGCGTTTTACCTTAAAATAAAAATAAAACGCTGGTTGAAACTGCGTTTTTATAGAAAAATATAATTTTCGTCTCGGATCCAGGTTTAAATTGGTGATTTTTACAAGAAATACGATTTTAAACCGCGTTTCTCTTTAAAGCCTGCAAAAAATAAATATTTTTATAAATATTTTGAAGGGTTATTTTGCTAACTAGCCTATTTTGAACCTTTAATTAGGTGATTAGTACCCAAAATAATTTAATTAGGTAAGCTAGCACCCTTCCCAAATAGGTATTAAGGGTCAACGGTCAACATGTTTGACCGTCAATCAGTCAACATTGACCGTCAATCGGTCAACAGTTGACCTTTGACTGGTCAACGTTGACCAACCCATTTGGATTTTTTTAGTGGTGACATATTTTGTGATGCCATTTTTCGCCTTTTTGATACCAGTTTTTATTATATTTTATTTTCACGTTGACCTTTGATGCTATTTTTTTACTGTTGACTGATGACACTTTTTTTATGTCAATTTTTTGATGACTTTTTTACCGTGATGCCATATTTTTTGAAAGTGGTGTTTTGATGACATTTTTTCTTTAATGCGTGTTTTGATGCCATTTTTCTAATTTAATTATTTGATGTGATTTTTTTAATCAAATCGTTTGATGGCACTTTTTTTTATTTAATCAAGTGTATATCGATATGTTTTCATCGATTCTACTTTTATTCACCGAAGACACGTTTGTAATTACACTTCATTGATGCAATCACTTATGGTGACATGTTTATTACATTTTTATTATTGATGACACAAGAGCATAAAATGTGATTAAACTTGGTTGATGACATCTTTTATTGATGATTTTTTTTGGTCGAAATATTGATGATTTTTATTTATTGATGCCATTTGTGACTAACATAATAAGCAAAAAAAGATAAATATATTAAAAATGCCAAATATATTCATACAAAATAAGAGGTTAACAAGGACTGCCATAGGAAAATAGCATAATACAAATAAAATAGTATCTTGTGGAGAAACTAAATACAAATTAACTTTTATTGAGAATACCAGCTTCAATAGTAGTAAAATGAACATATTACACTTGATACAAATGAAAAAAAGTTAGTATTTGATTATTAGTGCACGAATATTGAATACAAATCAATATAAATTGCCGTTCACAGAACATCAAGTGCTGAATACCCATATGCCATCATCATCCTCTCATTACAATCTCTTTAAGCACCACTACTAGTGATGGCAGCAACTTCAGCTTCCATCCCAACCACAACCACTGGCAAGTGTCCTATCAAAATCATCCATAACCACATCCAATCTCAGGCAAATTTGGATAGATACTTGCTGCACTCCAAAGCTCTCCAGAGGCAAATTCACACAGGAAATGACTGCAACTCTCCAAAGAAAGCACCAGCAGCAAGCACCAACTCTAATTTCCAGGTTGTTAGCAACCCCAACAAATCCCTTTTGTTGCTCCTCGGTAGCCACATATGCTACACTTTCCTCAGCAAACACCTGCATTTTAAAGCCCTTTTCTGCTTGTAGTAGAGCTAACTTGGAAGGCATCACCAAAGTGAAAAATTTTCCCCGTTAACTTCATCAAACATGCTAAAATCATAATACACTTCACCAAGCCCATAATAAATTTATGGTTTGGAAAGGACAGTAAAAAGAAATGCATAAAGCTCAATTGCTCAAAGTACCAAACCACAATTGAGTGGGATAATTTTTTTAGAAGGGATGACACTCAAGTCAACCACAAGAGTTCAGTAATGAGTGGGAAATTTGAGATTTGCAATATATTTGACGCCTTACCAGTATAGAATATATCATCTTTCAAGAGATTTGGGGGATGGTAAAGTGATGCCAATAGTGATGGAAGATTTCACAAAGTGATGATAACGTGTCAAATGTAATCCAGGCACAACACCAAACGATGAAAATAAAGAGAAAACAAGTAGCAGACTAAATTAAAAGAGAACATGATAGCTTAAAACTAACATTAAACAAAACCTTACATAAAAAATAGTTTCATTAAAAGAGAAAACAAGTTGCTTCCAAGTCTACGGCCACATCATCCCCTTTTATAATTTTCTCTTCCTCTTCCTCAATAGAGACAATAGTGCAAAACAACTAACAAGATTCACTAGTAAGTGAGAACAACAATCTAAGTAAAAGCTAGAGGAGAAGGACAACCCTTCAACTGGGTACATAAGTTAAGCTAACCTCGTGCTCCCAAGGTATTCATCTATTTAATGAGTTTCAAAAGTCATCATTAGTCGTACAATTATCATATCTAATGAGGATTTTATAACAGTTCACAAAGACGATTGATGGTATCAACTATTTACAACATAAAAATGATCATGTCTAGTTGTCTTAAAGTAACCCAAATGTATAACAAAATCAGAAATTCAGTCCATGACCAATTCTAACCATATCTAAGAATATTGAAAGAAGTTCCAGTTCTCACTTACGGGGAGTTAAGGTAAGGTTACTGGCGTACTGCCTTGCTGATATTGCCCCATGCACTATTCAACCATGACCAATTCTAATGTCTAATATTTCTCCCTGGTACAAAACTCATCCATCGGAAGCCAATAACCTTACTCACCAACAACACAATTGATCCAGATATCAAACCAATATGTTCAAGCTATGTCCCTTACTCACCAACAACACAATTGATCCAGATATTACAAGCTCTAGATTTTATAGTCGCTAGGCCGACTTTCTCCATTATGCTCAAGGTGGCATTTGTAGGGCCCATGTAGCTTGGGCTTCAAACATGACTCTATTCTTGTCTATCAGCTGCAATCCTTCTAAATGGATCTTGTTCACCGTGAAGGGGCCCATCTTCTTCTGTTTGAATTTTTTAGGGAACTAATGATCATTTGATTTGGCAACATAGACTTTGTCACCAATTTCGTATTCCTTAGGCTCATCATTGGAAATCCTACATAAGCGCACATACCAAGGCAAACATCTCCCATGTATAGATAAATCATTAATGGAAATAGGAGAAGAAAGATCCATATCTTGGCTTACCTTCGCAGAATCAGATTTCGGGACCTCGGGGTCTGGTCGATATCGAGTAGGGTCACTCGATATCGAGCTCTGTTGCTCTTCTGGTGGAATCTCAGTCGAAATTGAGGAAGACAACTTGATTTGGCCAGGTCGATATCGACTAGGCTGGGTCGATATCGAGTGCTCTGGCTCGATTTTTCCTTGGTCAATTTCTGGTGGAGATGTCTCGACATGGGAAGGTCGATATCGACCTGTGGTAGTCGATATCGAGTCGTTTTCTAGCTCAGTCGATTTCTCCTGGTCAATTTTGACCCCATACTTAAGACCTGGCAAAGCATCCGAAAAATAGTTAGTCCAAATCGACGTACCTTGGTCTATGTCGAGTGGATTCTCAGCTTCTTCGTTCAGGATGGCCATGATCTCTTCCACCTGAGCTTCCATATCCCTCTTTTCCAGCTCTTCGTGAGTCATATTTCTTACCTTAGGCTCCCCGCATGTAATGTACCCGACTTATATATGCACTTTACCTCTTCCATGGGACCTGTTTACCTTTCAGTTTTATTGAAGGAATACTCAATTACCTCATCGCTGATGTTGAAAGTGAGCACTCCTTTCCTTACCCTTATGTTGGCATCCACCGTTTCCAAGAAGAGCCTTCCTAGAATAATTGGACAAGCAGGGTCCTCCGCCATATCAATAACTAAGAAATCAGTAAGGACGAAGAACTTACCTATTTGTACTGGCACATTATCCACCATGCCTATTGGGATGACCACCGTGTTGCTCGCCATATAAAGCTTAGCATCCACAGGCTCTAGGGCACCTATCTTAATCTTGGACTAGATTGATAAAGGCATTATACTCACACTGGCTCCCAAGTCACATAAAGCATTAAATTTATATTGACCAAATCCAATGGTTATAGCAAACTTACCTGGATCTGGCCTCTTCTCAAGAATGTCCATTTGGCGGCACTACTCTGCGATCTCAACCATTGATCGCTTTTTGCTCAGAATCTCCTTTAGGAACTTGACGTAGGATGGCATCTCATTAAGAGCTTCTGTGAAGGGTATTGTGACGTTAAGCCTTTGAAGCATCTTAATGAAGCGCTGGAACTTCTTCTCTGACGTAGGAGATTTCATCGGGAAAGACAGCTTTTTCTTCGGCGGAGGTGCTGATGTCGAGTGGGGAGGGTCGAAATCGACTGGTGCTTGGTCGATATCGACATGTGTCTGGTCGATATTGAGTTGATCTGTTGGCCTTGGAATTTGTGGAGGATTCGGGTCGATTTCGACTTCTGGGTGGTCGATATCGACTGGTCTCCAGTGCCTGTTTCCTCCATCGTTTGCTCTGGCGTTTGCATCTGTCGCCCACTCCTTAGGTTCATAGCAACTACCTGTCCAGTAGATTTACCCTTAGAGTTAGGTTCAGAGGTTCCAGGGAGCATACCTGATTGTTTGGGGACGGATGCCGCCATCTGGCCAATCTGAGTCTCCATTGATTTCCGCCATATATCAGTTTCCCCAAGCCTAGAGTTGACACCATGTAGCTGAGTGTGGATGGAGTTGATAGAGTGCTTGGTGTCTGAATGATTCCTCCGCATCTCTTCGAGGATGGTCTGCAGGTCATCCTTCTTACCTTCTCTGTCAGGGTGACCAAGGGCTCTATAGGTGATACATTTGGAATCCCCGATCCTTCGCCCGTGGGTTCAGGATCAAGAACACCAAACTGTTGATGGCCCGATCTTGCAATTATTCTTGCTATATTCTCGATGTTTACAATTAATTACAATAAGTACTTGAAACTATTGTGAAAGAAAAGGGAAAAACAAGTAAATAAAACTAAAGCAAAGGCAAATAAAGAAACAGCAACAGAACTGGTGCAGCAGCGACGGATGCTGCGGGCGCTGCTACAGTGCCGCGGCCGCTACTACAGTGCTGCTACAGTAACGCGACGTCTGGGTTCTGGATTTGGCGACAGTTTTCACAGCTTTTGTGATCTTTGTGTTTGAAGGGTTGTTTGGGATCTTGGTTGAATTGAACAATAAGAACATAAGTGATTGCAAAGGGTTTTGGATTGGGAGATTGAAGAACCTTTTTAATCCTAAAAAGGGTTCCTCAATATAATTTCCAATCTAAATAATTCAAAGCTTACAATGTTGTTTAAATAGAAAAACATACCAATTCTATCTTTGCAAAAGATAGAGTTTTGGTTAGATAAAGATAAATAAAATATCTAAAGATAGCTAATTCTTTCCTAAGATAAATCAAACCTAATAAAGATAGATAAATAACAACTTGGTGGAAAAGGAATTACCTAAATGAGATATCTTCCTTTCACCTTAATATTTCCTAATTGCATAAAATAAATATATCTAATTAATTAAATTCGAAATTAACTAAATAAATATGTGGAAATTCGTCCAAACAGTGACAGCTGCAAAGATGATGAATTTCGGCCATTCTCGACGTCGGTTTTGGAGAAACCTTCAACAACAAAGTTGTAGATCTTTTCGTCCTCGTTCCAACAAGGTATGGCACGACCTTATCCGATATATATGGACTCCGAACGACCCGTTTTACTGAGACGTCGAAATGCTGTCAACCCATTAAGAACGAACCCAAACTTGACATTAGCTCACCTTGCTCCTTTGGACCTTGTTCCATGGTGGAGCCTTCTTCCTCTTTTTGAGGATGACACTCTTCGCGATTAATTGCCCTCGAATCGGTCTTGAGAGCTCGCCTGGATCAAGATCATTGTTTGACCCACAAAAGGCCATCTTGATCTGCTTCATTCTCCCCTTCTTAGCTTCGATTCGTCCTCGAATCGAGTCTTTGAAGAGCAAAGGGGAAGGATCAGCAATCAAAAAGTAACTTCCTTGACAATCAACTTGAGATGGCGCCAGCAGAATTCGTGGCAAAGGAACCTCAAAAACAACACCTGTCATAGGGAACATTGAGCAATCAAGAGAAACAATATCATTAGGCTCAATACCCCTATGAACTTCAGAAGTCTCAACATTAGGAACATTCTCAAGAGGTACAATAGCTAACTCAAGTGAAGTGTCCCCAACGTCCTCATTGTTGTCGTCAGAAGCAACTACCACATCTGGCGCAGCACTGCAGTCCACTTGCAGCGTTGATTCGGAGGTCTTACTGGAAGAGTCTGGCAGCGTGTGACCCACCATTGGAAAGCTCGTCGAGTCAGCTTCGCAAAAAAACTGAGTTGACTCAATTCCGATGTCGGAGTCAACGGGAATCTGTGAAACAAGTTCAGTGCGCTGTACTGAATCCGTGGCAACGATTTCAACAGAAGGCTCCTTCACGCCCTTCTTGAACTTGGCCATCAATTCCTCCACGGCCTCTTTGCATATAGCCATTATTTCGGCATCTAGGTTGGCTTGACGTCGTGCCTCTTCCTCCTCGAACTTTGCTTGACGTTGTGCATCCAAGGCGGCAAAATGTGCTTGAATCTCGGCTAGAAGTTGTACCTCTTTCTCTAGCTGTCGTTCCTTCTCGCGGAGGCGTTCCTCCTCTCGGTGGCGTTCTTCCTCAGCCTCTTTTTTTTTTTTTGGAGAAGCCGAATCTGATAGCGTTGTCGACACCTCTTATCTTCGATCTCCAATTGACGTTGTTCTTCCTCTTGACGTTGAAGCCAAAGTTGGCGTCTTTTGGCTTCGCGTTGACGCTCTAGGGTTTGTTGTTGTAGCCAAGCTCTCCGACGTAACTCTTGTTGGCGTTGTTGTTGTTTAGCACGTTCCAAAGCAAAAAATCCATCCAATGGATTGGGATCATCATCCAAATCACCCCAAATTTCCCAAGCCATCAAATCAAATTGTGAATAATATCAAGAAAAGACAAGAACTTGCGAAACCTACGGCTCTGGTACCACTTGATACGTTTGGAATCCCCGATCCTTCGCCCGTGGGTTCAGGATCAAGAACACCAAACTATTGATGGCCCGATCTTGCAATTATTCTTGCTATATTCTCGATGTTTATAATTAATTACAATAAGTACTTGAAACTATTGTGAAAGAAAAGAGGAAAACAAGTAAATAAAACTAAAGCAAAGGCAACTAAAGAAACAGCGACAGAACTGGTGCAGCAGCGACGGATGCTGCGGGCGCTGCTACAGTGCCGCGGCCGCTGCTATAGTGCTGCTACAGTAACGCGACGGATGGGTTCTGGATTTGGCGACAGTTTTCACAGCTTTTGTGATCTTTGTGTTTGAAGGGTTGTTTGGGATCTTGGTTGAATTGAACAATAAAAACATAAGTGATTGCAAAGGCTTTTGGATTGGGAGATTGAAGAACCTTTTTAATCCTAAAAAGGGTTCCTCAATATAATTTCCAATCTAAATAATTCAAAGCTTACAATGTTGTTTAAATAGAAAAACATACCAATTCTATCTTTGCAAAAGATAGAGCTTTGGTTAGATAAAGATAAATAAAATATCTAAAGATAGCTAATTCTTTCCCAAGATAAATCAAACCTAATAAAGATAGATAAATAACAACTTGGTGGAAAAGGAATTACCTAAATGAGATATCTTCCTTTCACCTTATTATTTCCTAATTGCATAAAATAAATATATCTAATTAATTAAATTCGAAATTAACTAAATAAATATGTGGAAATTCGTCTAAACAGTGACAACTGCAAAGATGATGAATTTCGGCCATTCTCGACGTCGGTTTTGGAGAAACCTTCAACAACAAAGTTGTAGATCTTTTCGTCCTCGTTCCAACAAGGTTGGCACGACCCCATCCGATAAATATGGACTCCGAACGACCCGTTTTACTGAGACGTCGAAATGCTGTCAACCCATTAAGAACGAACCCAAACTTGACATTAGCTCACCTTGCTCCTTTGGACCTTGTTCCATGGTGGAGCCTTCTTCCTCTTTTTGAGGATGACACTCTTCGCGATCAATAGCCCTCGAATCGGTCTTGAGAGCTCGCCTGGATCAAGATCATTGTTTGACCCACAAAAGGCCATCTTGATCCGCATCAGTAGGGCGGGGGATTTTGATGCTGGGTCTGGCGATAATAGGTCAAGTTCTGGTTCTAGTGTGGCCCTGAGTAGTGTCCCCATAATACCTTACCTCCTCATGGGTTTCTCCTTGATGTACTTGATCGACGTGTGGGCACGCGGTAGTGCTGTGCCTCACAGACCCACATTTCAAACAAGGTTGATTTTTGGCGAGGAATTTAACTTGTTTGGTAAGGCGACGTACTGATCGTTGTGGAACTGGTCCCTGACATCTGGATCAACCTCCTTAGGTGGCACATACAACGACATAGATGGGGCAGGTCTTTCATACCTTTCGTCCTAGAAGTGGCCGCAGAAGTCACATATGCGTTGTCGTAGTTGGCCATCGTCTCAAATACCTCCCATGTTCGGCGTGGAGTGTATCCAAGATACTCATAGTTGGTGTAGTTGTTGATCCGATCCTTAGTAGGCGCATCCAGGCAGTTGAAGATGATCTCCTGGATGACGTAGGGTGGCTGGCCATGAGTAGGACAGGATTTCGGAAGCCTCTTGTAGCGCTCCCAGACTTGTGCTAGTGGTTCCCTTGGCTTTTGTCTAAAAGCCGTGATTTGTTGTCTAAGGGCAGCTGTCTTTGCAGGAGGAAAGAACTTGTTGAGGAACAGGTCCTGTAGCTCCTTCCAGCCATTGTTGGGCTATTCCTGCAAGGGACCAACGAAAAGCCTTTAGTTTTAAGTATTCAAGATTAGCACCATCAGCCATAGCTTCGCATAAGTCTATAAAAGCGGTGACATGCTCTAAAGGACATTTATTTATTCTTCCCCTAAATTGACTCCTTCTAATTTCAGTAATAAAAGAAGGACGAATTTCAAAATTAATAGCAGGGAGAACGATCGCTGATTCTGGAACTTCCAGAGTAGGATGCAGATATTCCTTTGCGTTGGCTGGGATATTCCCTATCCGCTCCTCAAGTTCCCTTCTCGCGTTGATCTCGCGGTCTACCCTTGCTTCTCATCGCTGCTGGTTTTGTGCATATTCCGCCTCTCGTCGGGCGTGTTCAGCTTCTCTGGTGGTGAGTGCGTCAATTTATCGGCGGAGTTGCTCAAGCTCCTGTGCTGGTGTGAGCTGGCCCCCATTCTCGTTGTCGGATGTTGACATGAGTCTCCTCCTAAGCCTTTGCTGAAGGTGGAAAAATCGCTTAGGCTCGAGAATAGGGTCTATAGGCGTGCGATCAGTTCTTCGGATGCACCTGAAAAGCAAATAGAAAAAGCAAGTAAAAAGGAACTAAAAAGTAAAAACAAATATAAAGAAAAGAAAAAGAACTAAAAAGGGCGCGATTGATGGCTTCCCCGGCAATGGCGCCAATTTGTTGTTGTAGGAGGATGGTCAAGTATGAAATATAAACAAATATAAAAGAAAACTGACTCCCTGTCTTAGCAAATAAATACAAGACTTCCTCCCGTTGTAGTAGAAGTCAGTCAGGATCGATCCACGAGGAAGCGTGTCAGCGCCCGCCTTTTCAGTTCTAAACTCAGCAGAAAATCAACCAGACAAACAACAAATATAGAGAAAAGCAGAAAAAAGACAGAAAGCAGAAAACTTTGGTCGATATCGACCTGCTGTTACTCGATATCAACTCCGAAAATTGACCAACAGAACTCAATTTCGACTCAAAACAGAAATAGAACACAAAGGCAAAAACTTGGTCGATATCGACTGAGAGTACTCGGTATCGACTAGAAAAAAAACCGACTGACAATAACTAAATATCGAGTAAGACAGAAACTTAAAACTCAAAATTCTTGAAATAAATCAATAAAATAAAAGACTTCCAAGATCAGGGTTTCAACACCACAATGATAATCATGTAAAATAACACATAAAGGCATAAAAGATCATGCTTTTCATCAAATAACTTTCGTTATTAACAAATAGGAAGATAGAGGCTTTCACATAAACCCTAATCGTTACTAACCCTTTTTCACATAATTAATCCAAGTTGGATTACGATCACTTTCGCTTTAATAACACAAACAAGGATCACCTTCAACTTTCGCAAAAGAATCATGCTCATAGCGATAGAAGACGAATCGCATAAAAAACTTGTACCTTTACCGCATCACCTCACACGGCTACCGTCGGGCTCACCCCGACCCTAGAAGTTGGGTGACTACTCGCTCTTCATCATCAAGAAAGATATTAATAATATAAGGGAACTAAATTGCATTAAATAAAAGAAAAGAAAGCTTACAACCGAACAAAGCCAAATCCGCTCTCGCCTTCTCCAACTTCTCTCGCCACAAGCTCTCCCTCTACTCTCTCTATGTCACTAATTGTATCTAGAATTGAATTGAATGAATAAAATTCAGCCCCTAAGGCCTTATTTATATTGTTCCATGTAGCTATTCTAGGATGGAACAACTATATCAAAATCTATATAATAATATAAGATAAAACTTGGAAATAAAAGAAATAAATCTAAAAAGGAACTAGGATTAGTTGTGGATAAATCCTTCTTGACATGATAGATCTTGTTAGAATTTAATCTTGTGGATATCTCCATTGGACTTTGGATAGAACTTTGACTAGAACTCGGACTGGCTCAAAATCGGCCACTGTTGGTCCACTCGATATCGACCTCGGTCACTTGATATCGACCTGCAACTTTTCCGTCTTCACTTCCTGACTCGATCTCGGCCTCCAGAAGACAAATCGACTCGATGTTACTCGATATCGACTTGTGTTGGTCGATATCGACCTCCGTTTTCCTTTGCAGCTTCCTTGGTCGATTCCTGGTTCTCAGCTCGGTTTGGGCCTACTCGATATCGACATGGTCAAGTCGATATCGACCACTGCTCTTCCTCTTCCTCGATTCTGTTCAACTCTGGGTGGAAATCGACTGCTTATTCGATATCGACTAAGGGTACTCGATATCGACCGGTGTGTGTCGACTCGGTTTTCTCGTTTCCAGCTCAATTTGTCCCGGTTCCGCTACTCCTTGACCTCAGACTTCCTGTAATTGACTTCGATCTTTTCCTCCTTTCTCAGAACTGCTGTAAATTGCTTCGATTTCTGCAAAATTAAACTGAAACTGGTGTAGATTCCATAATTTGGCAAATAAGCATAAACTACATAGATTCTGAACTATTCTAGACCAAATGTATGAAATGTATGCAGAAAACTACATAGATTCTGAACTAGTGTAGATTCCATAATTAGGCTCACAACATCGAGATAATGCCTAATTCTTTTGGATTATATGGCATTCCTAAGTCATTATAATGCCCAATTAAATTTAGGAAAAGAAATCCTAAATTAAGTTTGCAAGTCCTAATATTGTCTGGGCATTTTGAAAATAGTATTGGACAAGTGATTATCATAAAGTAAAGGATATAAATTTTATCAGGTTAATTAAGGATTATTTTAAAAGGAGACTCTGGCGAAGTTTAAGGGTAAAGCTATTGGACATAAGCTAATTAAATTATTATTTGTCAGCTATGTTAGACGTGGCTGGATGCGCCTAGATATATAGTTGGTAACATCAATCGTTACCCTACCTCTTCAGGAGGGATTAAATCTCTTGGTTAATCATAATCTTTATTATCTGCAGACTTCGGGTCTATAACCAAGGCAAGTGAGTTCGTCCCATTTGCTCTTCTTAAAAGAATCAATATGTCTTTCTTTTAATATGTGTTAGTTGTTAATTATCAAGTATATCTATCCGTTGAAAATAAATTTCAAAGTCTATTTATTCTTGCAATCTCTATTCGTTCCTTCTCTATTCAAGCCTGTTATATACTTTTCAGGTGTGGACCTTGATTGATTTTTAGACCATATCCTTATTTATTGTGTAAGTTGAATATATGTATAAATTAGTGTCTATCTTGACGGCTAACGAGATAAATTTATATAGTGGGAAATTACACGGGTTCATCTAATGAATCCTTATAATGTGACACGTGTGTGTTACTAATCTAGTAACAAAAGAAGTGTTAAGCGTGTGCGTGTGTGCGTGTATGTGCGTGAGCATAATAGGTCAAGGCTCGTTACGTCTTACTCTATAAGCTTTTCATGAAAAGTTCATTTTGAATATTATCAAAAAAATGATACATTTTACCCAGATGATGTAACGACCCGGGATTAAGGTTCCCAGGTTACGTTTCGAGGGATGAAACCCCTCGTTAGGATCTTGCGCCCCGAGTACAGGTCGTAAGCCTAAGCGTTGGAAATCAGTAGTCATGCAAATAGCGGAATCAAAGTGTAATACAAGAGGGTACCACGACAGAGCCGGGTCAAAACCAAATCAATAAGCATATTTATCAAAATCTAATATGCAATGTTAGTGGGGTTAGGCCATTTCTCCGCAATCGCCCAAGAGAGTTCCCACGCCACGGAACTAAGGAACAATCATGCTGCAAAACAAACCTAAAAAAATATGTAGGCGGGGCGGTGTCAGATCGACGCCTTACGCAATATAATCCCAAACAGGCAGACACATATACACGCTAGTCCTAATAAAGATGCTTGTAGATGCAAGGCGGAATATTAACACAATAACATGCTCCAAAGATCAAGTGCATAATAGAATAAGGCCTTAACACATAATACCAAGTGGTATATCCCTCTTCCTACCACCGCCCCCCTTCCCGATAGGGTGGAGACTGGCCAGCTCGTGAACACATTCCATGCTTCTTATCCGATCATTAATGTGGACTTAAAAGAGAAAAAGAATAATATAATGCGAAAGATAAAATAAATTAGAGTGGTAAGTCAAGTAGTAATTACGACTTGACGACTGAGGACGAACCAGATGAGACTGGGCCATCCTTTGACCCTAGCAAAGACTCTCGATACTTCACAGATAACGGTCGTTATGTTTACAAAAGCAATGAGTAAACGAATGCTCAATCATGAGTGCAATCCTAGCAGGATACTACATAGTATGCTTTATTATGTATGCAAGCACCTAGTATGCACATGACTACAAGCAGGGAGATCTCTTTTTGAATCTGAGTGAGCTCATATAGGAACTCACCTGGCTATGCATAACAGCATAATAAAAGATTCGGCATACACCAATCATAATCACAATTTATCACCTAGATACATATCAGAACACATAAATAAGTCTACAACGAGCCACTCAATCACATAAACACACGTCATTCAATAAGTATAACCACATCATAATCATCATCTCATCAAGTTCAACCACTCACTATGTTGCCACATTCCATAAGACCACATCATTCCCCTCATTTCGTTCAACCACATTCATATATTCGTCATAATACTTATATATCTCCATAGTCCATCATATTAATCATAGCTCATAAGGCATAAGTCGAACGATAGGAAATCTTAACATTTCATCATGCTATTAGTCAACTAATCATGCCATCAGTCCACATAAATCATGGTATTAGACAATCATTCACATCAATCATGATAGTTAGTCATTGATCACAATATCCGAAGTTAGTTCCGAAAACCGTTACGAAAACTGAGTTAACTAGTTAGAAATTCCGTCTTAGAAAATGTTCGTCAAATCCCTTTTTAAATCCGATAATACCTTTTTAAAATTTCCAAGTCTCCTAATATTATATTTTCTTCTAATCACTGTAATATTATATTTTTAATCTTAAAATAATGTTTTATAGTTTAAATCTCACATAATATAATAATATATAATGTTTCCAATACCATTTCTTTTTAATCATTTTCATAAAATATTTTCAAATCCTTCAAAAATCCAAACCATTTTTATTTAGTAAAATCAGGCCTTTATATAATTACCAAAACCACCGTTATACTTGCAAAATCCCAAACCGATTTCCTTTATTTGAAATTATACAAAACCAAACCCTTATTTTTAAACCCAATTCATTTTGTTTCTAGAAGTAAAAGGCCCAATTAATTTATTTTGTTAAAACATAACATCCGGCCCAAAGAAAGAAATAGGCCCATCTGATGCCTTTCGTTCTTCCTTCCATTTGTAACCGAATAGAGAAAGAAACAGGGGGGGGGGGGGGGGCAGCTGATGTGGAAGCCTAGGTGGAGCAGTGGGGCCCGCAACCTCCTTCCCCATTTTGCTGTTCGGAAAAACAGACTGGATGGAGCGTGTTCTAGGCTCGAGGAAAACTATGGAGGGAGAGGATAGGAGCTCGCCGAGGGTTCTTCAAGGTTGTCACCGGAAAATGTTTTCGAGGCTCGATTGAGCTTGCCGGAGGCTTAGGGCTGCGTTTCCCGACCTAGATCGAAGGTGGGAGTCATAAAGGTGAAACCTTTTGTAAGCTTGGGGGTTGAAAGAAAGGAAAGACAAGGCTTACAAAGCTCGACTAAAAAACAGGGGCGGGAGCGGACAACGGTTGCGCTCGCGGATCTCCGGGGGCTTCTGGGCGGCATCTCTGCTCGCCGTGGCTCCCAGGCGGCACGAAGGTGCTCTTGCTGCTGGTTCGTGGTGGAAGAAGAAAGAACGAAGGGGGTGGCGTCGGGGTCTTGTCCTCGGCAAAACGGAGGAGGAATGGAGGCTGGTGCTCAGGATGGCGCTCGAGGGAGGTGCGCTTGGTGGTCAGGGTTTCTGCTCAGCTCTTGGAGCTGCTGATGGTTTGTTCAGCGTGAATGGAGAGAGGAGAGGAGAGGAGGATGTGGGTTGTGTGTATTTGGAATGCATTAGGGGAAATTGGGTACTTGAGGTCAAATGAATGGGGGGAGATGGTGATTTCACATGAAAATAGACAAAAGAAAAGGGCTTTTCCTACTGGATTGAATCAGGGAAAGAGATTGGCGTGGGAGACAGAGCCGAAAGAGGCAAGGAGATATGGTAAAGGGGAAGAGAGGGAGGGTGAGTGTTTGTCTAAGAATGGGGAATAAAACAGGATGCAAGAGAGAGTGAGGGAAGCCTGAGAATTGGTGAAAGAGGTAAAGGGGAGAAACTGATCAACTTTCGGATACAAGGAAGAGGCAAAGTAACATGTGGTCCTAATTGAAAAATTCAAATACCCGGGAATGAATCCCGCTCACTCGAACCAATTTCGACTCAATCAAAATAAAGTTTTAAAAATTTTCCAATCCGAATTTGATAATGAAATTCAAAAATAAAGGTCGTCACGTTAGTTCTCAAAATTTTATTTAGGTTGAAAATACGCTTTATGAGTTCAAAGTCCGAGTTAGAGAGTTTTTTTTTTGTGAAATTCCCCTTCTAAATTCATTTTGATTTTACTATTTCCGAAAAATTAGGATTTAAAAATCTGAGCCTTTACATTTTCCACCTGTAAAAACAAGTCTCGTCCCCGAGACTAAAACCAAAATAAGGTAGGGGATGAAGTTTGAAATAGGTGAGTCCAAGGATCATTCCAATGATCCTGTAAGTACCTCATAAGAGCCCCTATGAGATTCTCACAGTACCTTCATCATGATCATAATATCCTGATAGGTCGTAGCGAGAATGTAATATGAGCCCTTACCACATCCTTACCCCGGCTTCTCGGTTATATCATAACTCGAAAAGCATCATAGCATCTCCACTAGGTCTTAGCAAGCAGTCCATAAGGGCCCCTATAAAATGCTTGTATCCACTTTGTGGGGCGTTATAATGCAAGCTCGGGTTGAAAATTTTTTCAAAAGGTTTCCGCAATTCGAGCAGGGTTGGCCTCAAAATCATTGAGATTTTCAATCGTGTTCGGTCTTTTAAAATCCAAGTCAGTCCTTTTTAAACACCGTTCAAAATCCCTTAAATCCGACGTTAGTCAAGTAAGTTTCAAATCTCAGGAGGTGGAATCATCCACCTCTAAGAGCTAATCCCATATTTCGTCCCTAAGTTCCAAGTCAAAATCAATCTCATCAATTCGGTTCTATCATCCTAACAATTCCAATTCAAGGCATCATATATCATAGCAATTGTTCAACATAGCAATCGTATCACACATTCATAACCAGGTCATACTCATGTCACGAACAGTCACATATCATAACATATTTAGCATCGTACTGTACATGGTAGGATTTATCACATCATCTCACATAAGTTACACATCATATCAATCAGATAAGCACGCCATATCATGCTAACTACCAAGCGTCATCGCATTAGAGACACAAATACTTACGTACACTAGCATTTCATCGAGTTCAGGGAATAACTATTGTTAGTACTAACAACTGCACTATTGTCTATGTCAATACATCAAGGAATGAACATCGTCTAAGCATAGAACTCGCTCAACATCAAGTCCCAAGTAAAGCATATACTAGATCACATCCTCAAGAGAATCTACCTCCAACGATCAACCATAACGAGACACGACTACTACTCTTTATCTATCGCATCAAGGTCATCCTCACCTAGGTCTACCAACTTAAACCAACACTAGTTCGAGACACCATTGCATCCCGGAGTTCCCAATCACATGGTTTCCTATTCCAACAAGCTCACAACTCGACCAACCACCGAGATTCCCTAATAAGCACACCCTCGTCCTAGGGGTTCTCTGCAAGCCCCATCTTTATCTGCTAGGAGAAATCCCAAGTCCTCTACTGAACCGCTCTCACGATCAATCTAGACGCTTCTTAACAATCTCGTTTACTCTTCCTAGACTCTCAACACTCCACTTGGCCATCACCTCCCAAGGGGACATCTCAACTCACCTTGCTAACCTGATCACGCTCCCCGCACAACTAACCACTCTCACTATAACCAACCATCTCTAAGAACCCGACTCATACTGATCATCTCACACATGTCACTTGATGTGAGCCTATTTTGCCAGATTTTATAGTTACTTTTATATCGTTTTCTGCATACATTTCATACATTTGGGATAGAATAGTACAGAATCTATGTAGTTTATGCTTATTTGCCAAATTATGGAATCTACACCAGTTTTTGTTTAATTTCGCAGAAATCAAAGCAATTTACAACAGATCTAAGAAAAAGAGAAAAGCTCGAAGTCAACTACAGAAGTTCGAGGTTAAGGAGCAGCGGAACCAGGACAAATCAAGCTGGAAAGAAGGAAATCTACTCGACAACACTTGGTCGATATCGAGCACCCTTAGTCGATATCGAGTACAAGAAGTCGATTTCCACCAAAGTTGACAAGAATCGAGCAGAATCGAGAAGTTAAGTCGATATCGAGTTACTGTACTCGATATCGAGTACCACATATCGAGCTGGAGACCAGACATCGACTCAAGAAGCTAGGAGCTGAACATACAAGTCGATATCGAGGACCTGTACTCGATATCGAGTAAAAAACCAACTCGATGTGTCTTCCTGGAGCCAAGATCGACGAAGAAGCTGAAGACGGAGAAAACTTGGTCGATATCAAGTAAACTGCTCGATATCGAGTTGACCCCTAGAAGCCGAAATCGAGTAATCCGAGTCTTGTTAAGATTCTATCCCGAATCCGATGGAGATATTTTCAAGACCAAATTCCATCAAGATCTATCAAGTGATATCAAGAGGAGAAGATATTTACCTACTTTAGATATAATTCCTTTTGGATTTATTTATTTATTTCCATATTTTAATCTTTAGATAAAAGATAGATAGATATAGATTTAGATATAGTTTTCTTTCCTAATTAGAGAAGGAAGAAGGCTATAAATAAAGCCTTAGGGGCTGAGCTTTAGGACATCTTACAACACACCATTCGAGTAGAAGAGCAAGTAGGAGAGAGCTTAGGCCGATTGGAGAGGAGTTTGGCGAGAGCGCATTTGGCTCCGATTGGTTGTAAGTTTTATTTGGTTTATTTAATGCAATTTATTTTCCTGAAATCTTTGATGAATCTATTTATGATGAAGAGCGAGTAGTTCACCCACTTCTAGGGTCGGAGTGAGCCCGACGGTAGCCATGAGAAGTGATGCGATAAAGGTTTGAGCTTTTTATGCAATTCGTCTTCTATCCCTATAAGCATGATTTTTTTGCGAAAGTTGAAGGTGATCCTTGTTTGTGTTATTGAAGCGAAAGTGATCTTAATACAACTTGGGTTAATTATGTGAACAGGGTTAGTAACAATTAGGGTTTATGCGAAAGCCTCTATATTTCTATTTGTTAATAACGAAAGTTATTTGATGAAAAGCATGATCTTTTATGTCTTTATGTGTTATTTTGCATGGTTATCGTTGTGGTGTTGAAACCCTGATCTTGGAAGTCTTTAGTTTATTGAGTTAATTTCGTGTTTACATTCGTTTTCGTTTGGAAAAGTTGCAATTTTAGTTTCTGTTGTTACTCGATTTCGAGAAGCTTGGTCGACATCGAGGACTTTTGTCGATGTCGAGTTGATTTCTCGAGGTCGAGTTGAGTTTGCTTGGTTTTACTTTCTGTGAGTCGATTTCGAGCAGGTTTTGTCGATCTCGAGTTGTTTACTTGATATCGAGTTGATTTGTCGAGGTCGAGTTACTTTGTTTGGTTTTAGTTTCTGCAAGTCGATTTCGAACACTGTTAGTCGATTTTCTTAGTCGATATCGAGTAACAGTGGTCGATATCGACCAGTTTTCTATGCTTCGCTTTCTTTTCTACTTTTCTCTCTTATTTCTGTTTGTCTGTTTAATTTGCTGTCTGTGAGATTTGCTGCTATCTGAGATCCACTGACACGCTTCCTCGAGGATCGATCCTGACTTCTCGATGCTACATCAGGAGGAGGTCTTGTAATTATTTGCATGGGCATAATCTAGTTTGATCTATTTCATTATATTTTAAACTCGATTTCCTCCTTACAACATCACTCCTAACTAACTCTAACACAGAAAACCGTCTAGTGCTAACTCATAACCACGAATCACCGAGTTCCTCCTTACCTGCGTCTATCCTCAATGACCAATCACACATTCTACCTACTTGTCCCATTCTGAATCTCACGAAACCTGAACATCCACGACTCCTCATTCGACCTACTCTAGATCCTCGTATCAGCATATCCCCAAATTTCCTTATTCCAAATCTTATTAAACATTAACCGTTCGAAATCCTCAAGTCGTCCTACTCCCGCTCCTCATCTCTTCATATTCCTAAAATGCCTTAAGCTCCTACTTCTTAACCATGACACCTTACCGTCCAAAGCCCTCTTTTACCGATCATCCTTTCCGCTTAATCCCTAAATCGTCCTTATCCTAGTTTCCCAAGTACCGCCCTTTTGCCAACCTTATAAAATCCTTCATCCTCTAACGTTCCCAATACATTCCGCCCTACTCAATTCCCAATTCCAAGCTCCGAATCTCTCTTTCTCAACCTCAAGGACACAGTCTTACTAGAAATATCAACGACATCCTTGCCTAGCTAACAATCTTTCCACAAAGACTCATCTCAAATCCTCAAATACCTCAATATCCACAATAACCTCCACTCATAAATCCCGATTCATTCCCTATGCTAAAATCCTCCAACAACGCATCTAGAAATCCTTCACTCATGAGTCCTCCAAGCATTACCAATCCCATCTAAGCAACCCCAAATACTCATCACACGTACAACCTGATGTGAACAACCTAATCCCCAAGATAAATAATTTCCCAATTCAAGCAACCCTATACTACTCATCCTTCGCACTTCCTCAATCTCATCCTTTACCAAAATCGTTCCCAAATCACCGCACATACAATCTAGTCCCGAATTCTATGATTCCTTACACATTCCTCACTTGCTCATCAATAATGCTGCCCACAATCTGACCCTGGACTACTTATACACTCTCCCCTGGGTACACTAACCCGATCCACTCCTAGCTCACTCATCCACCTCTAGAACTACACTACCCGCACACGTTGTTGCCTTACTCTACCTCTATCGAAGACCTCAATCTACCTACCATTTGCCGACCCGTCTCACCAAGGAATCACTCGACTCAAGCCCAAGAAGGAAACACCACCACATATATAACCCATAGCCTATTTAGTAGCAGTTCAGTACACTCAAGCATCAAGATACATCATCGCAAGCACAAGTTAGTCAAATAATCATTCACTACTAGTTCAGCATATCAGTAATCGCACATCCAACTATGTCAACTCTAGGCCTATTGCACTATGCCAATTGCAATTGAGATAAAAGAATCCACGATTTGAATAGAGAATGTCCTTCCTTGAGTCATCCAAGAGAATCACGTCCACAATTATCATCTTCGAATGTGTCCGTCCTTTGTATACCTTTGGCGACGTCTATCCTGTGGTCTATGGGTTATGGACCCATCACACTTCCGTTGCGCCGCTCCGGTGCCACTTGGTCGTCAACTCTTTCATTCATGTTGGCGCTCGTCAAGGGATCACAAGTATTAGAAGTTACGGAGATAGGGGAGAGACAAGGGCGGACAACACGATTTCCTGAAAGACTCAGACACGGATCAGGACTAGGGTCAACAAGACCAAGATAGAATCATAACCCGATGATTACAACGATGCCCTTAGGGTATTCCATGAGGTTATAATTGTGGCACACAACACATAATAATCATGAATATCATAACATCATTCCACATTAACATGCATATATCTCGAGGAGTAGTGATCTATGCATTCCTAACATGTTTACATCACCAACTTTACATGTACGTAGAATAAGCTAGTAACCTATCATTTCATTCATCAATCATGCTTGACAAACTCAGAACATGTATGCACAAATTGACATGGGCATATATGACATAAGTTATGCAATACCTAGCAAACATCACAATATATCACATGCATGATTTATCACTCATTCAGGTACACACATGCGCAGGTCATAAGATTGCGGGGTCGAGGCAAGCATGCTAAGGTGTACCCTAAAACCATGCTAAGGGTATGGTCATATCATAAAAGGGTGGTATAGCAACTATCATATCATATACATTAATATTCACATAGTAAGACAAGGACGGCACATAATCATACGAGGGTCTATAATATGTCCTACATGATTCTAGCAATACTCATTAAACATGTACATAGTCAACGGGGTCCAATTAAGTCAATTTAGCATGCTAAGACATTCATCTCACATATTAAACACATAACGAGGATCGGCCACACTATCATGGACCTAATTCATAGGGAGACAATAATCATGGGAATCCCATATACACTGCACATACATCCTCTCATAAGTGCAACCATGCAAGATATCAGGCAAGCGATGCTAAAATACATCAATATACTATGTCATGCAATCACAAGAATGGCTACTACTATAACCGACAGAATTCTCCAAAGGCAATCACCGACTCATCCCCCCGTTTCCCCGTGGGATGCTAGTATGACTCGCTAGGTAAGACACAAGGACATTCACACTATTTTTGAGAGGTGATGGTAGAACTCGTGTTTAGACTCTTGTGGTAAGAATACACGGTTGACCGGTATAAGAATCGAGAAGGATAACTCCATAAGACAAATCACTTCTAACTCAGAATTGTATCATTGATCACCCTCCCTAAAATACTCATGAATTTCCCATATCCGACACACCCCCGGAATTAGCTAGTTGACCGACCCAAATTTTCCCATAGAATTCACCAACCTCAGGTACGAGACTTGATAGAAGCAAAGATGGTGGGATATCAAGCAGGACTCAAAACGGAAAGAGCGGACGCTCCTTGACCCTTGCTAACATGCCTAAATATTTTGGTGGGACGGTTGACGGAGTCAAAATCATCAGGGGTCTGAATTATGGAAGAGCTATTCCGACACGACAGGAATTTCAATGACATAACAACGAGGTATTCTCCCACTATCTCGTTTGCATAGTTATTCAATACATGATTCAAGTCAAAACAGATTGATTAGTTATCTATCCTAAGGACAATGGCACTCAATATGGAAGCAATCAATCACATCAATATGATCCCCTTCAAGGAGGATCGCCCCCGGGCCTAATTGGATATAAAGCATACAATTACAGAAACGATCTATGCCGTCCTTCGAGGGACGGCTGACCGGAGGGGCAATTACCTCACGGTCTCCTAACCCAAGCTACTCCAACCCTCGGGCTCCATGGAGTCTTCAAACCCTATCTGTAAAAGAAATCTAGTATTTTGTCTACCCGTTCCCAACTACATCCAATAGGGATGGTCTAGCGCCCTTACTACCCAATCGTTTTCTTTGTTTGATTATTGGATTTATTGAGTCAAATTCATATTTAGTCCATTTGATTTGGCCATACTAAATTCATTTTGCCCTTTCTAAAACATTTTGAAAAGCCATTTGAAAACCTTGCGCCATTTTCAAAACCACTTCAACCTACCATACTCGGTTTGCAAAACCTCGCTCTAATACCAACTTTATAACGGCCCGGGATTATGATTCCCGGGTTACGTTTCGAGGGATGAAACCCCTCGTTAAAATCTTGCGCTCCGAGTACAGGTTGAAGGTTTGAAAGTCTAATATAATATTTTCAAAGTGGGATTTCATACCCAAATTCGAAGGGATCGTTGGAATCCCCGGGGAAATCCCCTGTACATGTTGTAAGTCTAAGCGTGGGAAATCAGTAGTCATGCAAATAGCGGAATCAGTAGTCATGCAAATAGAGACGGGTCAAAACCAAATGAATAAGCATATTTATCAAAATCTAATAGGCAATGTTAGTGGGGTTAGGCCATTTCTTCGCAATCTCCCAAGAGAGTTCCCACGCCACGGAACTAAGGAACAATCATGCTGCAAAACAAACCTAAAACAATATGTATGCGGGGCGGTGTCAGATCGAAGCCCTACATAATATAATCCCAAACAGGCAGACACATATACACGCTAGTCCTAATAAAGATGCTTCTAGATGCAAGGCGGAATATTAACACACTAACATGCTCCAAAGATCAAGTGCATAATATAATAAGGCCTTAACACAGAATACCAAGTGGTATATCCCTCTTCCTATCACCGCCCCGCTTCCTGATAGGGCGGAGACTGGCCAGCTCGTGAACGCATTCCATGCTTCTTATCCAATCATGAATGTGGACTTAAAAGAGAAAAAAGAATAATATAATGTGAAAGATAAAATAAATTAGAGCGGTAAGTAAAGTAGTAATTACGACTTGACGACTCAGGACGAACCAGATGAGACTGGGCCATCCTATGACCCTAGCAAAGACTCTAGATACTTCACATATAACGGTCGTTCTGCTTACAAAAGCAATGGGTAAACAAATGCTCAATCATGAGTGCAATTCTAGCAGGATACTACATGACATGCTTTATTATGTATGCAAGCACCTAGAATGCACATGGCTACAAGTAGGGAGATCTCTTTTTGAATCTCAGTTAGCTCATATAGGAACTCACCTGGCTATGCATAACAACATAATAGAAGATCCGGCATACACCAATAATAATCACAATTTATCACCTAGATACATATCAGAACACATATATAAGTCTACATCTTGCCACTCAATCACATAAACACATGTCATTCAATAAGTATAACCACATCATAATCATCATCTCATCAAGTTCAACCTCTCATCATGTTGCCACATTCCATAACACCACATCATTCCCCTCATTCCGTTCAACCATATTCATATATCCGCAATAATACTCATATATCTCCAAAGTTCATCATATTAATCATAGCTCATAAGGCATAAGTCGAAAGATACGAGATCTTAACATTTCATCATGCTATTAGTCAACTAATTATGCCATTAGTCCACATAAATCATTGTATTAGACAATCATTTACATCAATCATGCTAGTTAGTCATCGATCACATAATTCCCAAGTTATTTCCGAAAACCGTTACGAAAACTAAGTTAACTAGTTAGAAATTCCGTCTTGGAAAATGTTCGTCAAATCCCTTTTTAAATCCGATAATACCTTTTTAAAATTTCCAAGTCTCATAATATTATATTTTCTTCTAATCACCTTAATATTATATCTTTAATCTTAAAATAATGTTTTATAGTTTAAATCTCACATAATATAATAATATATAATATTTCCAATACCATTTCCTTTTAATCATTTTCATAAAATATTTCCAAATCCTTCAAAAATCCAAACCATTTTTATTTAGTAAAATCAGGCCTTTATATAATTACCAAAACCGCCCTTATACTTGTAAAATCCCAAACTGATCCCCTTTACTTGAAATTATAAAAAACCGAACCCTTATTTTTAAACCCAATTCATTTTGTTTCTAGAAGTAAAAGGCCCAATTTATTTGTTTTGTTAAAACAGAACATCCGGCCCAAAGAAAGAAATAGGCTCATCTGATGCCTTTCATTCTTCCTTCCATCTGTAACCGAATAGAGAAAGAAACGGGGGGGGGGGGGGGGGGGCAGCTGATGTGGAGGCCTAGGTGGAGCAGTGAGGCCCGCAACCTCCTTCCCCATTTTGCTGTTCGGAAAAACAGAACGGAGGGAGCGTGTTCTGGGCTCGAGGAAAACGATGGAGGGAGAGGATAGGAGCTCAGCGAGGGTTCTTCGAGGTCGTCGCCAAAAAATATTGTCGGGGCTCGATTGAGCTCGCCGGAGGCTCATGGCTGTGTTTCCCGGCCTAGATCGAAGGTGGGAGTCATAAAGGTGAAACCTTTCGTAAGCTTGGGGGTCGAAAGAAAGGAAAGACAAAGCTTACCAAGCTCGACTCGAAAGCAGGGGCGGGAGCAGACAACGGCTGGGCTCGCGGATCTCCGGGGGCTTCTGGGCAGCGTCTCTGCTAGTCGTGGCTCCCAGGCGGCACGAAGGTGCTCCTGCTGCTAGCTCGTGGTGGAAGAAGGAAGAACAAAGGGGGTGGCGTCGGGGTCTTGTCCTCGTCAAAACGGAGGAGGAATGGAGGCTGGTGCTCCGGTGGCGCTCGGGAGGGCACTCGAGGGAGGTGCACTTGGTGGTCGGGGTTTCTACTCAGCTCTTGGAGATGTTGGCGGTTTGCTCTACGTGAATGGAGAGAGAAGAGGGGAGGAGGGTGTGGGTTGTGTGTGTTTGGAATGAATTAAGGAAAATTGGGTACTTGAGGTAAAATAAATGGGGGGAGATGGTGATTTCACATGAAAACAGACAAAAGAAAAGGGGCTTTTTCTACTGGATTGAATCAGGAAAAGAGATTGGCGTGGGAGACAAAGCCGAAAGAGGCAAGGAGATGTGGTAAAGGGGAAGAGGGGGAGGGTGAGTGTTTGTATAAGAATGGGGAATAAAACAAGATGCAAGAGAGAGTGAGGGAAGCCTGAGAATTGGTGAAAGAGGTCAAGGGGGAGAAACTGATCAACTTTCGGATACAAGGAAGAGGCAAAGTAATATGTGGTCCCAATTGAAAAATTCAAATGCCCGGGAATGAATCCCGCTCACTCGAACCAATTCCGACTCAATTAAAATAAAGTTTTAAAAATTTTCCAATCCGAATTTGATAATGAAATTCGAAAATCAAGGTTGTCACGTTAGTTCTCAAAATTTTATTTAGGTTGAAAATACGCTTTATGAGTTCAAAGTCCGAGTTAGAGAGTTTTTCGTTAAATTCCACTTCCAAATTCATTTTGATTTTACTATTTTCGAAAAATTAGGATTTAAAAATCCGAGCCTTTATAGATAAGTGGTAAAATAGGCATGTGTCGGTATGACGTTGCTACTGTTATGTCAAGTATAGCGAAAATATAAGTTAGTGATAAATAAATAATTCATAAAATAAGCATTAATGCCTTGTAATAAGGATTAAGTATTCATTGTTTGATAATGCCCGAAGTATATATGATACGTCTTAACTAAATCTATCTTTTCTTGCCCATTGTGGAACCAATGCGTAAATTAATAAAAAGTCATGTATTGTAAATATTCTATATAATTTACACCTTTGTAAATTATATTTCTCCTTAAACTAATACCATATTACGGACACTAGTTTTTAAGTGGTTATCATCTATTCCGTTTCGTCATTTCCTAGTTCTTCACCGAACTAACCAACCGTGTTGTGAAATGGTTGGCTGGTGTGCCTCGTCTGCATACGATGTACATCAGTCAAATTTTGCAGGTTAGGTAAGGAGGCTTTGAAGAGTTGAAATTGTACAAGTAAAGATTTTAAACACTTTGTTATATAATAAAGTCTTTCAAATTTCTATACATTATGTACGAAATATCACTTTATCTTGCAAGATTACGGAAAATATATGTAAAAGCTTTGCACCATGTTTAATGATAAAAATCGTACTTCAAGTCTTATGCTATAATATATTATTTATCATCTTGTTTATGGGAGAATGTTTTCATGTCCCTATAAGCCTAAGTTAATTATAAAGACATTCAGGTCTGAATAATTATTAGCGCTGCAACATCCCTTTTGAATTATAAAAGGGGGTGTTCATTATTACTATTCCACATTGGTGAATTAGGAGCATGATAGTATGTTATTATTCCCGTATTGCATCTAGAAGCATGTTATTAGGCTTAGCGTATGTGTCTGCTTATTGTGGGGACAGAGCCAAAGTGGGCCTCGATCTGATCCCGCCCTGTCGTGGCTCTACCGTGGCAACCTTATATATGATTTTGAAAACTTTAGTGGTTTGTATGATAAATGGATTTTGTGAATTAGGCCATAGGGCAGGTACATGAGACTTACCCCGGGGATTCTAACGATCTCTCTCGGTTTTTAGGTGTGAAATCCCACCTTCAAAGCGCATTGTTGATTTCAAACCTTCAACTTGTACTCGGAGCGCAAGATCACAATGAGGGGTTTCATCCCTCGAAACATAACCCGGGAATCATAATCCCAGGCCGTTATAGTTGATTGTATAAATCCGCTTCCTTTTGGACGATAATAGTTGATGGATTAAAAACATACACACAAAGGATCATAGGACACAAACATAAAGAACAAACGATAGTTCGGCTGCAACCAGAATTCAAAATAGAAGCATTAATAACATCAAATGTGTTGTGTAATGATTACCAGCTTCAAGTGCATGTTAATTCCAGATTAACACGATAACTAGACCACTTACAAAGCTTCCTCATTTACAGGGACTATAGAAACAGAATGCCACCTTCAAATAAAGCTCTTGAATGTGCATAAGCAAAATTGTACCACTTCCTATTTTTGAGATCCAGTACTGTCTTTGGACCAAAAGGTGCTGGCAAGACAGCATTGTTGAATTCTTTTCTAGGAAGGTATCACAAGATGTGTTGGATTATTGTTTACACCTATGATAAAGCAACAGGAAGTGGCATATTCACTTATTGCATGTGTTAGAATTATTTGATATAATTCGGACATAATTAAATGTACGCCCAAAAGATAAATAGCCTAATTTAGGTAATTAGGTAAGTAATTCTTATTCGTTAAGAATTAACTAATATTAGGATAAATAATATATATTCGTTATATATTAATTTATCTAATAAATAAAAGAGATAGATAGGAGAGACTCCTCTCTCCTAATCTTTAACCCTAGAGAGTCTGTTCGTCAGACGTTCTTCTCACGTAAAGAAAACCCACGTAGAATTCTCTCCTTCGTGGAGAGAGTCTCCTTCCTCTCCAATACTCTCCCATGGTCCGTAGGCTGTGAATCGAATTCGAATGCAAGATGATCTAGATTCCGCTTCCGCTATTCGAGGTAATCCGTATATCTCTCTAAATTCGAAGGCCAGTCCATTTCTTTTCCGTTTTGCCGTGTTCATTGATGAACTAGGGTACTGCATATTTTATGCTTTTATGGAAATTATATGCTGTTTTTTGTGGTTGAGCCGATACCCTGTTTGCCTTCCTTCATCTTTCCCTCTTTTCTTCTCCATGCTCCCTTGGCCATTTTCTATGATTGCATGCTGTTATAAGGGGATTCGATGTTGTTTCGATCTCTTGTGTGTGTGCTTATTATATATGAATCTATTGCTTGAAAAAGTTGTTTTTCTCGAGTCCGCAGCAGGTTCACCAGATCTGAGAAATATGGGTCCTTGAGGGTTTTGAAATAAGGGGCTTCGTGCTCCTCGACGGTAGTGGACTCGCCGGCGATCTAAGGCTTGGCGGCGCTGGCTCGTCACCGTGCTCTTTATCGGAGCACCTGGAGGCGGCGGTGCAACCGCCTACGGTCGTCAATGGCGAGGCGACGGAGAAGGAAGGTGAAAATGGAAGCTTGAACTCACTATCATGGCGACGAGAACCACCCTTGCTCGCCATTGTTCTCCTCGCCGGAAGTCAAGGCCTGGCGGCACTTGCTTGCCACCGTGTTCCTCTGTCGGAGCACCTGGAGGTGCCGGTGTCGCAGCCCGTGTCATCGACGGCGGGGAGGCAGTGGGATTCGGATGGAGCTCCAACTGCTGCCATGGTGGTAGCAAGTGTTCTCTCGGGTCACCACGGGCTGGCTTCGGGCCGAGCCGGGTGCGGGTGACCTAGGCTCACGGGCTTGGTCGGGCCTTCGGGTCGCTTCTGGGCCTCATCCAAGGTTAGGTCTATTTTTGACTCAGATGGGCTTGTTTTTGAAAAGCTGGGCCGGTTTGTTTGGGCCTATTTCGTTTAGGCCTTTCCAATTTGTTTGTTGCAAAAATTGGTTGAGCATATATTTTATTTGGATTTTTTGTTATGGTTGAACGTGGCTAGTGGTTCGAATTCGTTTTGGACTGAGACTTGTCGTGTTTGACCGAGTGTTGGAGTTGTTTTAGTCGGGTTCAGACCCGGACTGAGACCTTGGTGGGTTGTGTTTGATGAATTGGGCTTAGTCCGATTCGGTTCGAACGCGAATCATCGCTTTTATGTGACCGAGCTGTGACTAAGTTATGTGAACTGGGTCAGTTGAAACAGCTTTTCGGTTATGTTTGCTCTCAAAATTTTGATCGGACTATGTGTCTGATTGAATTTTGATTGAAGCGATGATGAGTCCTAAGTTATGTTGATACGTTCACATACGGACTGAGCTCTCTAAAATTCTTTTTCTAAGAATTTGTTTTTCAAGGATGTTTAACTTTGGTTGAATATCGTTTTACTTGAAAATTGAGCGGATTTAAATAATTCAATCGTGAATTGTTTAAAATTATTTTGAGTTAACGGATAGTTATTGCGTATAACTTATTAACTTAAAATGGAAAATTGACTTTATGTAAGTTAATTAAAGTCTGAGAAATAAATCTTTTATGTAAAGATTGTATTAGAGATAAGCATTCGGGATGCATCTCTAAACCTTGCGAATAATTTCTTGTTTTTAATACTAACGTGGTGATGTACTTGAAATTATGAAAAGACACTTGATTTGGTTGAGTGTGATTGCAAGGTAATCGAGCAAGAAATTCATTTGTTAAATGGATAAAATATGTTCAGTAATTTTGAATAGCGTTTTTAAACGTAGTTCCAAAAATTCTGAATAAACCCTTAAGGGGCAAGGACCTATATGTCTAGGATCCTGAAAGTCGATAGTCCTAATGAAGACATGTTATCTAACTTTGCTCGATTAGACTAGATTTGTTCTAGTGTATATCCATACGTGGGACATACAAATAAAGTGAGCTGATGTTGAGTACTTCGGGTACGTCAACAGTAACATAGTTCCCTTTAAAATTAGAAAATGAGCAGATGTACTTGATGAGAGTTCGACTCTTGAGTCCTAGGCTTTAAAAATTATTTTCTAATTTGTAAAGCTCACTTTGAATTTTCTCAGATCAAAAGAGTTGTAAAACTGAATTTCATGGTTCTAAGTCATTTTCATGCTAAGAAAGATTGTCATTTAGTAGACTCTATTTCACTTAGGGACATGGTCCTAGTGGGAGCAAATCTTTAGACTGACTCGCACAGTTTGTAAGATAACTTTAAACATACGTTGTTTGGAAATCGTCAGATGGACGATTATGTCGTCATGAATCTGTGTTCTAACGGAGTTGATTGCATGCTATAAGTATGTTTTTGCTTCGAAGGTCATGGTAAATGATGATATGTGTTGGTTTGTGCTTCGTGCATAAACGGTAACATGTTTCTGGTCAATGGTGATAGACGGGTAATATACTCATTTCACTGATCTGAATCAGAAGTTAGTAGAACTGAGGTTACATCGATTTATATCGTAGTAATAAAAGTTTAGTTTTTCTGAAAATGTCAGGGGCTTCTGAAGTTACCTTAAATAGACCATGTGATGTCATGATGCTAGTAAGGGAAAAGACCTTGAGATCTTATTGGATTTCGGTTCCAATGTTAAGATCAAAAGTTTACTGATTCTTGGTTCAGTAACAAGAGGTTAATTTGTCACTTGTGTGATAATGGTTGCAAATAAGATTTGTAACTTATGCATAATCTGATCATTGGAAGTAAGCAAGTCTTTGCTAGGTCCAAATGATGAAGTTGCGATCTACTTGGTTCAATTTGATTACTAGGCAACTAGATCAGATGATATACCCAAGGATTGGTGCTGAACTTAGAAGTTTAGCTGAAGCTAATCGTATAAGATAGTATCAAGTTCAGATCTTGGTATTCTCTAATCCTCACTGAATTTTTGTAATTCTTGAGAAGTGTCACTATGGAAGCATAGTTTAACCACTTTGCAAAGTGATAAAGGGTACATGAAATGCATACTCTAAAAGGTATTCTACTAGCGAGTGGGAGAATAGGTTCAACGGAACCTGAGAAAAGACAGAGTTGTCAGAAGAGGATGTTTCCTTATTTGAAAATGATGTGACATACCTTGGGGTATGTCCAGGATGATCATTATGGGATTGTCCAAAGAGATTAGATGCTTATTGCGTTAAGCACTTCTCTTGAGGCTTCAAGGGTAATCTGTTACTTGTAACATATCATTACATTTTTTGTAGATTGCGTTCTACAAAATTTAGAAGCTCAAAGCACAAATTCTATTGTGCTGTTTGAATTTCATGATCTCCTAAGATCAATATGGATCTAAGGGTGTATAAATGGATGTTGATATACAAGGTGAGATTGTTGGTTAACATATATCCATTCTTTCTCTCACATTGAGTGATGGAGAACTCAGATGAAATTCAAAAGGTTTTTCTGTCTCAAATTCTTCTGTTGACTAAAATTGCCCGAAATGGTCAAATCCGAGCACCAAGCATTGGTTTCTGCTGAGTGCGTATTGTGCTGATTTGTGGAGTGGTTCATTTGTTGGACACTCCTTGGTCAGTTACTTCCTGAAAATGGCACATGTGTCATGTTAAAGGGTAAAGTCATTAGAGGATCTCTGGAGATGTACTTATGATTGAGGGTCACTTAGTGAACCTTAAGCTTTAGAATAAGCTTAACAGCTAGTTCTTGAAAATTTTAGCCTTATCTGTTTAGTTGCATCAAATCCATTTGGATAAAAGGTAACATGTAGAATGTGTGTACTAGGCATGAGGCTAGGTACATGATCACATTCTTAAATTATCTTGGAAATGCGAACTTCTAATATTGACAAGAGCAATCTGATAAGAAAAATGAGTTTTCGTAGCTCAGGGATTCTTAATCATGATTGTGAGACGGTTGTTAAGACAACTTAAGATGAGTTTTGATTGATGAAACCACAGCATAGCCTCTCATAGTTCAGTTATTACATTATCCTATGATAGTTGTGATACAAGTTGTCTTTCCACATTAACATTCAGGATATTCTGGGTCAAACGTGATCTAGTCTTTCTGAGAATGTTCAGAGCTAAAGAAGTTTCGTTCTTGGCTCACAACTTGTTGAACAAATGTGTTTCGAGTTCAGGATTTTCATCTAGAACGATTGTGAGCATATCGAAACCACTTTAGAGTGGGAGTTGTTTTGAACACGAGGTATCTCAGAAACACATTAGATGTGGTTGCTCCAAAAGTCACATTAGATGTGGTTGCTCCAAAAGTATCCAAATGAGATAGTACTAATCACCACTTAGAGTTTGTGATCTGTTGGTAGATCTAAGACAAAACTAGCAGATGGTGATGAGAGATAATGAGTCCATGGAGGAAGCCATGTTTCGAACTGGTTTCTATCCTGCCTAGACATAAAGCAATGAGATAATTGGGTTCTTAAAGCTTTATAGGCGGAGTGATCCATTGAGAGTTATACCCTAGATCAAGAGAGTTAGGTTGGAACCTTCTCTCTACATGGTTAGATTGTGTTCAATCAGACCGATGAATGGCTACAAAAGCTTGTATCCGTTTACAAGTTGACCTAGATAGCAAAGTTTTTCCCAGTAGGAGGACTTCTAGAAATTCGTTTTCTAGATTAGTTTCGGCTAAGGTTTTGAGAAAGACTCTAGTCTTGTACTCACACCTATGTAAGCATTGAAACACGCATTTAGATGACAATGATAAAATGTTTTGTACTTTGTGTTCAAAATATAGATCATTGTAAGTATGTCATATTGGAAAGTTTAACTTTCTGATGTTGCAGATGACACACTGATAGCCAACTATGTTGTGATTCTAGCATGACAACTTTGATACAATTGTCAGGTGAATCTGTTACATAGAAATTGGGTAGTTGTCTATGAGGTTATTTCGTATAATCTTAATTAGGCATGTCATTCTCATATATGGAAATGTGTAAATGGACTTATATAGGAAGTGGATTAAGTGAGGAACACTTGAGAAACTGAGTGCAATCTCGCATTCTGTTGTATGCTGAGATGAGACAAGCGAACATGTGTTTGTTTACAAATTGATTCGAGTCTTATGCACTGAACACAGTAAATGATTGCAAAAGCACTCTTCTAGACTGTGTATTGTGTTATGATGGATGATGTCTATGTCCATGTTGGAACATAGATATGGGTCTTAGTGATCTAAGGGAGGAGACACTGATGTCTATGTCCATGTTGGAACATCAGTCCGTAGGTCTTATCTCCAAGGAGAAGAGACGTTGATGTCTAGTAAGAAACTGTCTTGCTTATCCTTCCACCACGGAAGCTGAGGTTCTTACATCATCAGTAGCTTCCGAGGAGATTATGAAAAAGGATTCTCCTGAAAACACAAAATTTGGTTGTGACAAAATGTGGTGAGCAAATGTCATGACTATGGGTTGTGACAGGCCATTTTTTTCAATACCAGGATTTCCAAAAGATTTTGGAGATCAAATGATATTCAGATCACACCCTGTCTAGTCAGAGAGATGTTGTTCAAGAACAACGTTGTCATAATAAGTTTGACTCATGATGTTTATGCGAGCCACCTCTCTGATTTGAGTTTTTAGCAAGTGGGAGACTTTGGTCTTAACTCATATGTTGTGCCATTGATGTGGTGAAAACTGGTGATGTAAATGTGAAATATGTTACATGTCACTGAACCATAGCTTGTTCTCTCACACGAACAAATGTTCCTATAAGTGTTCGTCACTGTAGGTGTAAGGTATCTCAATTCTTATGGGAACAGAATGAGATGATAACCGCCTGACTATCTTTGGATGTCAGGATGAAGTCTCTCCGGTTGGGAAAGACTGAATGGGTAATTTATAGTAAGTCATTTATATGACTTGTAACTATGCTCCTGCGCCCATTGGTTCAGATAAGCAAGGTGTTTGATAGAACGCATTTAGGTAGGCATATTAGGATACATTTAGCATGATTAAGATGTGTATAATACATGGTTTAGGCTAGATTTGCATTTATACTTGTGTTGTTGGTGGAGTCGGAATCTACACGCTTTTATGGATTATTTCAGGTATATGTGGATCCGACGATGGATGAGGAGACTATTAGAATGAAGGAAGAGTGAAGAGGAAGAATAAAAGTGAAGAGTAAGGGAGCGAAATCGAAGTTAGAGAGCCTAAGTTGTCGCCAGACATGCTAAATTTCTTTCGCACTTTTTGGAGGCCTCGGTGATCCGATTGACTATTATAAGCATGCGTTGGAAAGCTCTTTCCGAGATCTACAACTTTCGTGTTGACATCGGGACCAAATTCGAAGAGGAAAAATTGTTGTGAACAGTAAAAGCCGCCCCGCGGCCCGAAGCTCCGACGAAGGATTTCGCAATCGCCTGGCCGCCCCGCGGCCTGGATTGGCTGCCCCGCGGCCTCTGCAGAAACGCCGAATCTGCTGAATGGACTTTTTATCTCTTTAATTAGGTTTTTAGAATTATTATTTGACCGACTCTTTTGAGGCTATTTAAGGACTATTAGGGTTATTTTCTTAGACATCTAACTCGTCATCTAATTCATTAATTTATGCACTTGGAAACTATCAATTGAGAGAACCCAAGAGGAGAGCCTCCATGGCCATGGAGTGCTAAACTCTTCCGTTTCGTCTATGGATTGAAGCTTTGGTTTGATAAATTTGTGACATTTCTATTCTTATTCTATTCCTATTGATTCGTATTGATTCTTTTGCGAATATTGTTGATTTCTTCTAGTCCGCGCAACTAGTTGAGATTATTGCTAGGATTTTGTAGATTCCTCGTAGCGAACCTTAATCCATAGTAGCAATCATGCCCTTTTAGGACTCGTATGACTAAACTGGTGTTTAGAGAATCAATTATATGTTGAATACTAACTCGTAGCTTGGTGTTGCATATATCCTGGTTAATCCTTAATCTTAATGCTACTATTAGGTTGAATCTTGACCGTGTTAGGGTTATCTAATTAGTAAGGGTTACTATGACTCGTAGGACTAGTAATTTACACAAGATCAGGACAGGAACAATAATATGATGAAAAGAGAACTTGAAGAAGAATCAAGGATCAACTAGTCAAACTAAAGTGGATATTTGTAGATGAAACTATTTTTTCAATTGTTATCTCTACTAACTTGTTTATAGTTTCTTTTCTCATCTTTAATCACCAAAACCCCTCTTTCCTACTAATTGGTAAATATGCATTGCTTAGGAATACTTGATTCTTTGTGGGATCGACCTCTTACTTACTTACTATATTAGTTTGTAGGTTTGAGTTATACTTTGATAGGAACAACGACAGTTTCCTCCTATCAAATTTTGGCGCCGTTGCCGGGGAATCAAAGTTTATTTCTTTGTTTTGTGTGTTTATCAATTTTTGTATATCTAATTTGTTGTGAACCTATCTTACGGTTCATAATACCCTTGCTACTAACTTTTAGGATTTTGAGGTTGTTGCAGTTTGAAGGTGAAAACTTTCACCAGTATCTTACCAGATTGCAGAGATATGTTGACATTCGTAATTCACGGGGTTATCAAGACAACATCCGAGATATGATTATTTGCATAATTGATGGGATGACTGCTGAGACACGAGCGCTTGCCGAGTCAATGAGTAACGGAGTTCTAGCACGGTTAGGTTTGTCGGGGTTGTGGGAATTTTTCTGTTACATGGGTTACCATGTATCACAGGAAGAGTTGCCCACCACGTCTTATCCACCAATGGAGGACTCTGTCACACACTTGGATGATGAAATCCAAGCTCTTACTCAAGCAATACAGGAGAATGCTGAGAGGATCAAAAACTTGGGGGAACAATTGAGCCAACTTATTCAAACATCGAGCGAGATAATAGCAGATCAGATGGCCACCCCTCAAGTTGATAAAGAAAGCAAACCCATTCCGCCATCCCCTAAGAGATTGAAGGATGCAAGAATGGAAGATCCTGTCGAAGTAATTGTTCTTAATTCATTCCATCCTAGTTGGTTTCATAACGAGGAGGAATTGTTCACAAACAACGATAGTTTCTTTGACGACGGAGAAGAGGGTCTAGTGCTTCCTGACATGGAATTTCATGAGTCGACGCATGAGGTTCCATGTTTTATGTCTATTACTCCATCTGATACATTCATTCTGAGCTACCCTGTTGATGAACCATGTCTAGAGCCACCTGCTGAGGCTCAAGAGGTAATAAAGGTAAACTTTTGCAATTTGGAAGGTAATAGTGATTATGTTGATCCTTTTAATTGCTATTTTGAGAAGCCATCAGTGGAACTGAACTGGTGGTATTATATTCCTCCATCAGTCATGCTCAACTCTTTGATAAATTGAAAAGGTATTTAAGTGTTATATTATATAGTTTCAATTTATTATTGGGGTATGATGTCCTGTTTAAGATGTGTGCACGGGAATATGATAGGCTATTGAGGGCCTTGACAATGTCTGATAGGAAAGGAATTGAGAATGAGAATAAGTCATGCCAATGACATAAAAGAAAGGCTTTACTTGGGAGGCAACCCACGATAGGTAATAATCCTTTTCATCTTGAGTTTAGTTATTTTTTTAGCATTTTTATTTAGTTCTTGGTTAGTTTGTGTTTGGCATTTTCGGTATGGGCACCTAACACTGCAGATCGAGATGAAGCCACGGGCTACGGATGTTGCTAGTTACTCTTTGTTCATCCATGATGGTTCATAAATCCACCTTTCCACCACATCATGAGTATTCCATTTATCTCTTCCTTTGTGTTTTTATAATTTTGTTGTCTTTAATTTTCATTGAGGACAATGAAAAATTTAAGTGTGGGGGAGAGATTGCATTGCATATAGATAGATTTTGCATATCATGTTTATTTATGTTTTCATATTTATTCTTACTCATATATTGCATTTGCTATAAAAAAAAATCCAAAAATATCATGCATTTCATACACTTTAGGTCTTATTTTCCCATCTATGCTACTTGTCCTCTATATTTATCTTATCATGTGCCCCATGACTTGCTTGAAGTGTTTGAAGCTTTGAATTGTTTTTATAGACTTTTTGGGAACAAAATTGATGAGAAAATTGAGCATGTATAGTCTTTGGAATTTTAGTGGTATTGAAGTTCTAATAATTGGAGCTTGTAAGTTATTTTGGCCTTATTGGGACTACACATATATGTCCTCTAGTTTCTTTGTATATGAATACTCTCCTTGATTACTTCCTCTTTAAATTGCGTTTAGATATCTTTATTTTGGCTGCGTTTATATGATTTTTGCATGTAACCTTAAAGTGATTGAGGCATGATTTTCTTTTAGCCATATTATACTCTACCCACCCATATACATTATTCTTTGCTTGAAGCCAATTTGAGCCTTATAAGCCTATTTTGTTAGCTCCACAAAATCTTCCTAGCCAATTATTAGCCTGACCCATCCGGGAATTAGGAGAAGAGTTGGTGAATATCTTGATGTATAGATGGAGTTGCTTTGAGTTGAAAAGTTATGTTGGGTGATTCATTTGTACTTCATAGAGATGGTTTATATGTGCTTATTACTTGGGACCTAAGGAGGATAAAATTCACTTGGGGGTAAAAGTCAAGAAAAAAAAAAGAAGAAAAAAAAATCGTAACAGAAAGAAAAGAAATGAACGAGTTTGTGTGGATTTTGGAAAATTGTGTGCGAATTTATATTGTGAAGGAGTACATGTCATTGGAATGGTATACGAAGTGTTTTGGTGTTAGTGTTTTTCTGGTTGTTTACTAACCCTTTTTCCCGGATTTTTAGCACCACATAACCTAAATAATTTCCATACCCTATGTTCCTACCATGACCCCATTACAACCCATACAAAGACCTCATGATTTTGTTTGCATGTGAAATCACTAGCGGTGAAGATTTAGACCACTGATGCAATTTTGTCGTAGCTAAGTTTTCAATGGTTGAGTTTGAGCGTGAATGTTTAACCCTAAACACATGAGCGAGAGTGAAAACACATTTTCCTGGTGAGGTTGAATGAATATGCTTGCTTTATACCTTGGATTGCACCTATACATGTTATGACGTTAATTGTTAATCTTTGTTTCCCTACTTTGAGCTTTAAGTATTTTACCAAAGTTATTACATGGATTGCTTGTCTGTGGGGTGTTGATTTGATTTTGGTTTTAATTGCTTGAGGACAAGCAAAGGCTTAAGTGTGGGGGAATTTGATAGAACGCATTTAGGTAGGCATATTCTAATAGTCTCCTCATCCGACGATGGATGAGGAGACTATTAGAATGAAGAAAGAGTGAAGAGGAAGAATAAAAGTGAAGAGTACGGGAGCGAAATCGAAGTTAGAGAGCCTAAGTGAAGAACAAGTTAGCAAAAGTTGTCGCCAGACATGCTAAACTTGTTTCACACTTTTTGGAGGCCTAAACTTGTTTCGCACTTTCTGGAGGCCTCGGTGGTCCAATTGACTATTATAAGCATGCGTTAGAAAGCTCTTTCCGAGATCTACAAGTTTCGTGTTGACATCGGGACCAAATTCGAAGAGGAAAAATTGTTGTGAACAGTAAAAGCCGCCCCGCGGCCCGAAGCTCTGACGAAGGATTTCGCAATCGCCTGGCCGCCCCGCGGCCTGGGTTGGCTGCCCCGCGGCCTCTGCAAAAACGCCGAATCTGTTGAATGGACTTTTTATCTCTTTAATTAGGTTTTTAGAATTATTATTTGGCCGACTCTTTTGAGGCTATTTAAGGACTATTAGGGTTATTTTCTTAGACATTTAACTCATCATCTAATTCATTAATTTATGCACTTGGAAACTATCAATTGAGAGAACCCAAGAGGAGAGCCTCCATGGCCATGGAGTGCTAAACTCTTCCATTTCGTCTATGGATTGAAGCTTTGGTTTGATAAAGTTGTGAGATTTCTATTCTTATTCTATTCCTATTGATTCGTATTGATTTTTTTGCGAATATTGTTGATTTCTTCTAGTCCGCGCAACTAGTTGAGATTATTGCTAGGATTTTGTAGATTCCTCGTAGCGAACCTTAATCCATAGTAGCAATCATGCCCTTTTAGGACTCGTATGACTAAACTGGTGTTTAGAGAATCAATTATATGTTGAATACTAACTCGTAGCTTGGTGTTGCATATATCCTGGTTAATCCTTAATCTTAATGCTACTATTAGGTTGAATCTTGACCGTGTTAGGGTTATCTAATTAGTAAGGGTTACTAGGACTCGTAGGACTAGTAATTTACACAAGATCAGGACAGGAACAATAATATGATGAAAAGAGAACTTGAAGAAGAATCAAGGATCAACTAGTCAAACTAAGGTGGATATTTGTAGATGAAACTATTTTCTCAATTGTTATCTCTACTAACTTGTTTATAGTTTATTTTCTCATCTTTAATCACCAAAACCCCTCTTTCCTAATAATTGGTAAATATACATTGCTTAGGAATACTTGATTCTCTGTGGGATCGACCTCTTACTTGCTTACTATACTAGTTTGTAGGTTTGAGTTATACTTTGATAGGAACAACGACAGTTTCCTCCTGTCAGTGTTGTAGGGTAAAATGGTTCTCAAGTCTACGTGACTACGAGATGAACACCTTTACAGGTTGAGTGGACAACGCTTTATAGAAGCGCTCCTTGTAGCACACTGTCATACTAGTGTGTGCTAGTCGACCCTATGTGGTGATAGATTGATCCCATCTCTATCAATGTGTGAGCTAAGATGTATGTAAACAAGGCAACCCTTAGTGACCAACGGCTTGGGTTATTGATTGTGGTGGTGATGCGCTACTTTGGTTGTGTCCCGATGGCCATTAGTGATGCGGTCTAAGTGGGGCATTTCTGGGAAAGTGGTCATCATTTACATGAAAGTAATGCCAATGCGAAAGGAAGATATTATGAGTAATCGTTGACGAAAATGGGATTTGCTAGATCCGACAGTTACATACTGTTGTGAATCGCCATTACAGTTGAACAAAACTGAGAGGGATCCAGTTTTGTGTATCAACTAGTCCGATGAAAGATAATCCTAGGGATGTAGCAATACTTTTCAACTAACGTTGTGACCTAGTCCCTAGCGGGATTTTTATGCAGGTAGTATTGCCGGGTCGCACGACCTATACACAACAAGTATGAGATTGAGTTTTGGAGGAACATAATCTTTTGTGCGAGTGGGAGATGTTAGAATTATTTGATATAATTCGGACATAATTAAATCTACGCCCAAAAGATAAATAGCCTAATTTACGTAATTAGGTAAGTAATTCTTATTCGTTAAGAATTAACTAATATTAGGATAAATAATATATATTCGTTATATATTAATTTATCTAATAAATAAAAGAGATAAATAGAAGAGACTCCTCTCTCCTAATCTCTAACCCTAGAGAGTCTGTTCGTCAGACGTTTTCTCACGTAAAGAAAACCCACGTAGAATTCTCTCCTTCGTGGAGAGAGTCTCCTTCCTCTCCAATACTCTCCCATGGTGTGTAGGTTGTGAATCGTAGGTTCTCCACTGCTCTCGAATGTCTAACGAGATTTAGGGCTATAGAGATCTACCCGGTGATAAAATTCGAAGGCAAGTCGATCTAGATTCCGCTTCCGCTATTCGAGGTAATCCGTATATCTCTCTAAATTCTAACAGCATGAATATTATATCGTAAATGATAGGCCTATGAAAAGACTCAACTTAAAAGTGTTTAGATATTTGTTTGCAACCATGCAATTGGATTTATGAATTATGGCATCTGTTTTGCTTTTTTTTTTTCAACTTTTATTTCGTTTGTCACTATTGCAAGTTCCTTATTTTAAGTTGTTTGTCTTTACTCTTAATAGACCCGTCTCAGATGCTTATACATTGACAACCGAATAGCCCTATGTTGTAGGTTTTGTGAATGAGTCAGCCGTAAGTACTATCTTGTGTAAAACTTGAAAAACCTAAGGAGTATGTGATTTCATTCCAACTGAAAATCATAAGGAAATAACAAAAACTAAGTCAATTTTACTTGACAATTCATCAAACACCTTAAAGTGATGGTAACAGGAAATAATAACTAATATGTACCTTTTAATTGCAAAGGTTTCATAACAAAACCCAAGATAACAAATGGAAGCATCAAAACTGCCTCTATCCGAAAAGCCCAACGCCAATTAAAATATGTGCCAACCTTAATATTAAAGTAACCTGCTTACTGATTAGTGTTAGGCCTTCAAATCGTAGACATGAAAGAATATGGATTGCTAGTGACTGAGCTACTTGGGTTTGTTAGGTCAAGGACAGATATTTGAAGTGTGGACAATGTGAGAACCATCCTCATCTGGTGGCTTAGTGGATTTTTATCCCTACGTTTGTGTATCCCATTTGAGTGTTGAATCCAAGAAATATGTGTTTGTATGATTCATGTTCTACTCTATCAATTAGGCCATGATTGCCAGAGATCTCCACTCATATCCATCCAACTTAAATTATTCAACTATTCCAAAACATATTTTAGAATCTTAATTTCTTTTCCTCTCGTATACCTATCATACTTGAATTATTCAACTATTCCAGATAACTCACAATTCAAAAGATTAATAAAAAGAACTCTGCATAGAAAATCATCTTGACATTTCTTTGAAGAAAATTTTGAAGATCCTAGGTAGGATCTGCCAATATATATGCTCTCACAGGCACCATAAAGAAAAAATAGAAATAAAATGAAATAAAAAAAATTACAAGGACCATAAAAACTATTAGAACTGTGACTACGGTGTTATTTGGTTTGAATATGCTTTGTTGCATCATACAGAGGAACTGAAAGTGGGAGCCATTCTTATTGTATTCGGATCCCATATTACGACAACATGATTGTCAGTGGTCATTAGCTTTGCCTACTCAGAATTTAAAGTGCGATGCCATTTGATATCTAATATTGGACACCCGTACCTGTCAAACCAACGATTTTAGTTGTTAACGTAATCAGTAGATAGTAGTTGCTAAGAAAGAATGTCAGGAACACAGGCTTACATGTGATCTTTAACTTTCACAGGAGAAGAACGCAAATCATAGATCAAAACCTGCATACAGAAGAGGAAGCTCAGAAATCAGAATACAATTAGAAAAGGTTTAGAATACATGTGATCTTCTAATGCAAATACTGTCAGAAAAGGTTTGAAGGACGAGGAGGTTTAGAATCGACATACCTTTGGAGTGCGAACGTCGAGTCACGAAGGTCCGAAGCCGTCGATGAGGGCGCAGGTCGAATAGGGCCTGAGAATTGGGTCCAAGGGTGGCGAATCGGAACGAACGAAAAGCCTAGGGCTTTCTGTGGAGTGAAGCTGTGAAGGCTTGGACACGAAGAGGAGAACACACGTGGGAGGAAGAAAGCAAGACAATGGAACTGGAAGGCAGATAAAGAGGAAGACGGTGGAACGAAGCAGGAGAACCAGAGAGAGAACGGGAAGCCAGTGAGGGAAAAGAGAAAGGGGGAACCCTTGAGAGCTCAAAGGTGGCAATTTTGGAAGACGTAGAAAGAAGATGGACAAGTTACCTATCTAACCCTAAATCAAGTGAACAATGAGAAAATAAAGTAAGGGTAAAATGGTAATCAACATTAATGAACAGTAAAGTTGAAGTTTCCCTTTTATATAGTAATGAAAATCATACGAAGTGCATGATATTACAAAGATTAGTTTTTTTTTTTTTAAAAAATCATTGTAACCTTAATCAAATCAACAACTTTTTTTAATGGCATGAGATTTTTATCTAAAATGTAGAATAGTTGACCGAATATTGGATAGATTATTTGATCTAAAAAGATAAATTTTCTAATTAACTAATTAAGATATAAGGTTGAATATATATAAAAATAAGTGGGACGATTAATTGAGATGACAAAATTATATTGGCATATTAATTAAAATGGCTAAAAAATATAGAAGAAATTTAGCCAAATGTCAATTTTATGAACCTTCTTTTGCAAAATGTCCACTTAAAAACAGTTTTTGCTAAATGTCCTCAAATGTTTTGAAAACCCCATAATGCCCCCAGTTTTTGCTAAATGTCCTAAAATTTTTTGACACCACTACTCCTGCTGATAGAATATTTGCTTAGCATTAGCCCCTTTAGGGTATTTGATTCCCTTGTCATAGGGTTGTCCTTTTGGTGACACCTTTACGTGTAGTGACACCCCTCATCTGTTAATGAAGTACTATACATAACATTTTAGGGTTTAGGGTTGAGTCTTTTGGGTTTAGGCCACCCTAAACCCTAAAGACTCAACCCTAAACCCTAAACCTTACTGTACACAACATGTCCTTGTGATGACAGGATTCTTTACACTACACATGTGTCTTTTCTTACCATTAGCCCCTAGGGTTGTTGCTTCCCTTGTCCTAGGGGTATCCATTTTGTGACACCATTACTTTTGGTGACAACATTACTTCTGCTGACATAATATTTGCTTAGCATTAGCCCCTTTAGGGTATTTGATTCCCTTGTCATAGGGTTGTCCTTTTGGTGACACCATTACTTCTGCTGACAGAATATTTGCTTAGCATTAGCCCCTTTAGGGTATTTGATTCCCTTGTCATAGGGTTGTCCTTTTGGTGACACCTTTACGTGTGGTGACACCCCTCATCTCTTAATGAAGTATTGTACATAACATTTTAGGGTTTAGGGTTGAGGATTTAGGGTTTAGGGCCTTAGTCCTAAACCCTAAACCATACTGTACACCACATGTCCTTGTGGTGACAGGATTATTTACACTGTTTTTTATGATGCCCTTGTTCTTTGTCTTTTGTGTATTTATGTATTTGATATATTTCTTATGATTGGTGACAGTAATTTATCTGTTTGATTACAGTTTGTTATATTCCCTTGTTCTTTCTCTTTTGTGTATTTATGTATTTGATATTTCTCATGCTTGGTGGTAGTAATTTATCTCTTTGGTTACAATCTGTTATGTTTCTCTTATGATGATATTATCTTCCATATGGTGGCATTTCATTTTTATTTATTTATGTTTGATTTTGATATGTTGTTCAGGTAAAGATATTATGCTATTTAGTGAACCTTCTCCTTTGGAGACATCATTTCCTCCCGAATCTGCTCGATTTAAGTTCATTGTCCCTGAGAAGAAGCGTTTTCGTGCACATCTTAATGTATACTCAAAGCCTGCTATTATTGATATCATTCGGGAGGGGTTGTCTTCATCTGATTGGGCTGCCCTCATTGATGGCTGTTTTGGGTCAATTGTGCGTGCTGGTGATCGCCTGTATTTGTTGTAGGAGGAAATCGAGAGTGCAAATAAAATATGAATAAAATAAAGCAAACCAATTGGATCCCAACAAATAATGTTCAAGACTCCCTCCCGGTGTAGCAAAAGAAAGTCAGGTTCGATCTTCGAGGAGGCTAGTCAGCGGATCCTAGGCAGCGGAGGAATCTCACACTACTAAAAAAACAGGATTTAGCAACGGATACTTAGCCACGAATACTGGGCGTGGCTATATTCGTGGCCAATAGCAATGACATTGGCGACGACTATTAATAGTCGTTGCTATTTTCGTGGCTGGGTGGCGTCTTGGTATGACACCTCTTCAAATTCGTGGCTAATAGCAACGAATATATGTCCGTGGCTGGTTTCGTGGCTGGAATGGTGGACTGGACTGCTAAATAGCCACGAATATAGCCACGATCGTTTGATTCGTGGCTGTTTTCCAAGCTTGTCCGGCCACGATATTATATCCATAGCTGAATTCGTGGCTATTCGGTCCAGCAATCGTTAAGCATTTGGCCATTTAATATGGGCTTGGTTTTAAATAGGCCGGATGACTTAGTATCTCTCAATTTTTTTTTAGATTGAATATTTCCATTCAATAGGGTGTTAGTAAAACCAGAAGTGAAAGCCCATTAGCCTATTAGAATTCAAAGCCCAATAAGCCCATAGAATGAAAGGGTATTAATGGGCTTCGTTAGCGACGACTGCATCCGTGGCTAAATCCGTGGCTATTACGGATGTTGTCAAAATTCAATGCGCTTGTACTGTACCCACAGATGGGGCGACACGCGTCCATTCCCTGCATATTTATGGTTGAGAGTATTTAATGGGGCCGACCCACTTTGCATAGTCTTCTAGCTCCATATCCACTTGCAATTTGGAAGGCTTGGCAGTGGTGGATCGATCAGTCCGGCCTCAGCTCTCTGTTCATTCGTGGGTACGAGGTATGTAATTTTTTTTTTGTTTAACTTTAGTTACATACTATATAATATATACTTCGTATTACATATATATATATATATAATATATATATATATATATATATATATATATATATATATATATATATATATATACAAATGAAAAGGGTTTTATGAAATGGTAAATAAATTATATAATGGTTATATGGAAATGGTGTATAAATTAATGGGTATTATTTTGTTATTGAAGAAATCGATTGAAATGGGTATTATATATACAAATGTGAAAAGGTTTTTTTGAAATAGTATATAATTTGAAGAATATATTTGTAAATGTGATATGTAATAAAAAAAATTGGTTGTAATTGATACATGTATATATGTTCAATTATTACAATATATATTTATTCAATGTTTAATTCAATATGTAGTTTATTATTAATTTATTATGATTATAGTATCCATACAGATTGATTGATCGAATATGGGCGATCGTTCCTGGATGTATGATATGTACTTGGAGGATCGTAGAGGATTAAAGCCTGAATACTATGAAGGGGTGGATAAGTTTATAAATTTTTCTTGTGCTCAAACTTATTATGTCGATGAAGGTAAGATAAAATGCCCATGTCGGAGATGTGAGAATTGTTATTTTGAGAAAGCAGATGATGTGAAGGATCATTTATACCGTCGTGGGTTTATGTTTGATTATTATCGTTGGACGGCACACGTCGAAGCTATTGGACATCGAAATCATGATCAGATGGTAGGGGGCAACCAGTGGGCTATGTATGAACAGTTAACTGGAGAGCAATGAATGGTGTTTGACATTGTAGGGCCGAAATTTATTCCTCCTTCATGGTTTAGTGTTAATGTCGATGGTAATCATGATGAATTCCAACCAGCTGAAGTGAATGAGGTCGATGAAATGAGGGAAGATCCAGTAGCGACTGAGGAGGCTAATCTGTTGTCCACGCAGTTTGCAGACGTGCTAAGAGCCGCTGATGAACCTGTGTTTTCAGGGTGTACTACACATACACAGTTGTCCTTTGTGAGCCGACTTATGAGCTTGAAGTGCGATTATAATGTTCCCCAAAGCCTCTTTGATGGTTTCGTGCAATTGTATGATGAAGTGTTACCTTCTGAGCACAAGATTCCGACCAGCTACTATGAAACTGAGAAGGTAGTTCGAAATTTGGGGTTACCGGTGGAAAGAATAACCATGTGTCCCAATGGTTGTATGTTGTATTGGAAGAATGATGCCAATGAAGAATCATGTAAGTTATGTGGTGAAGCAAGATATGTTGTGGGTGCAGGCAGTCGTAGGGCACAGAAGATTTTATTCTACTTGCCTCTTATTCCGAGGCTACAGAGATTATATGCTTCGGAGGTGACCGCCATCCATATGACTTGGCATGCGGAGCACGTAACAGAGGAGGGGATGATGTGTCATCCTTCAGATGGAGATGCATGGAGGATGCTAGACATGAAGCATCCTGATTTTGCTTCTGAGCCTCGTAATATTCGGTTGGGTTTATGCACAGATGGATTTGCTACATTTAATAAATCTGGTCAGAATTATTCTTGTTGGCCTGTGATTGTCACTCCTTACAATCTTCCACCTCATTTGTGCATGAGGTCCGAGTACATGTTTATGTCGTTGATAGTGCCAAGTCCCCGAAACCTAAAGAAGTTAATTGATATTTGCCTCCAACCTCTTGTTGATGAGTTGTTGCAGTTGTGGGACGTTGGAGTTACTACCTATGATTCCTCGAGGAGAGAAAACTTTATTATGCGTGCAGCACTACTCTGGACTATCAGTGATTTCCCTGCATATGCTATGTTGTCTGGATGGAGCACTGCAGGTCAGTTGGCTTGTCCGATTTGCATGGAATCGGGATGTGATGCATTTCGGCTCGAAAATGGTCGGAAGGCTTGCTGGTTCGATTGCCATCGCAAGTTTTTAGAGATTGATCACCCCTTCCGTAAGAACAAGAAGGACTTCTACAGAGGGCACGTGGAAACAGGATTGCCACCTCCATTGCTATCGGGGGAGCAGATATGGGAGCGGGTTCGTGCTTTTCCAACGGTCATGGAGGATCCTTCCTACAAGTCTGATGAGTATGGGATTTCTCATAAGTGGACAAAACAAAGCATTTTTTGGAGACTCCCATATTGGAAGGACCTTCTAATCCGACACAATCTCGATGTTATGCACATTGAGAAAAATGTCTTCGACAATGTGTTCAACACTGTGATGGATATCCCTGGGAAGACAAAGGATAACTTGAATGCCCGGAAGGACATTCGCCTATATTGCCATCGACCTGAGCTGGAGGTAGCAGATGATTACAAGGGTGTGAAACCTAAAGCAATATATACCTTGACAAGAGAGGCGAAGAAGAAGGTGGGAGAGTGGTTGAGGACTGTCAAATTCCCCGATGGCTATGCTTCCAACCTAGGAAGATGTGTTTAGAGTGATGATTGCGGTCTCAGTGGAATGAAGAGCCACGATTGTCACGTGTTTTTGGAGAGACTCTTGCCGATCGCCTTCAAAGAGTTGTTGCATCCAAGCGTATGGGGCCCGTTAACTGAGTTGAGTATCTTCTTCCAAACAATTTGTTCGTCATCATTGTCAGTTTCTGTCATGGACCAGCTGATCCAGATGATTCCGCTATTGGTTTGCAAGTTGGAGCGTATCTTCCCTCCATCCTTTTTTGACTCCATGGAGCATCTCATAGTCCATCTCCCACATGAGGCCCGAGTGGGTGGTCCGGTCCATTATCGATGGATGTATCCATTCGAGAGAAATCTATTTAAGCTAAAAAAGAAGATCGTCCAAAAGAGCAATGTAGAAGGGTCGATCGTGATGGCGTACTTACGGGAAGAAATAGCTAATTTCTCGGTGCACTACTTCCCTTCGCATGTTCCGTCCAAATTGAGGAGACCCGCCAGAAATGATGTCTTCGAGGGTGAAGGTTGTGCCTTATCTATTTTCAATCACACCGGCGAGGGTAGGGGGAAGGAGACAATAAGGTGGTTGACTGAAGAGGAAGAGTGGAAGGCCGCACACACATATGTGTTGCTCAACTGTCCGGAAGTACAACCGTACATTGAGTAAGTAAACAAACCGAACACACTTCTCATCAATTTATTTATATATATATGACTGAATTTACTTACCATTACTTACTTTATTATGTGTAGGATATTTGAGAGTGACATGGGGGATAACGTGGGAGATGACCTCATTGAAAACGAATTCGCGAATTGGTTTAAGAATTATGTAAGTGTTCGTAATTATACAAAATTCGATCCCATACATCGTTGTATATTATATTGCATATGTAGTTACTTCGGAACGTGATTGTTTGATAGGCCTTAGATAAAGGAAGTGGCTTGGGACCAACTGATCTTTTATGGAGTTTGGCATGGGGACCTAATGTGAAAGCAAGAAGTTGGCCAAGATACTTTGTCAATGGCTATAAGTTCAACACTCTCGATCATGGTGTAGGGAAATCAACTATGAATAGCGGTGTTTGTGTTCGTGGGTCCAACTATGCGACGAACGAATCAGATTTTTTTGGTCTCCTCGAAGAAATTATCGAGCTTGACTACCCAAGTGCCCTTGCTTACCCACTGAAAGTGACCCTGTTCAAGTGTCGATGGTTTGATCCAATGACAAGAGGAACTCAAATTCATCCCGTCTACCAGTTTGTTGAAATCAATCCGAAAAAACTATATAGAAGGTATGAGCCTTTTGTTCTCGCGCAACAAGCTACGCAGGTTTATTACGTTCAATATCCAGGAGTCACCCGTGACCGGATGGATTGGTGGCATGTGTGCAAGACAAGGGCTCGGAACAGGATAGACCAAAGGTGGGGATCCACGGGCCCAGCTGAAACAGATGCTTACCAGTCCGATGAAATCGTCACCCCTAAATTCTCCATCGACATAGCAGCTGTAGGTGATGCACCGACAACCTTGCGAGATCCTTCAGGTGCGTTTGCTGAAGTCGCCGATGAGGTTGCTGCAGAAGAAGAGGGTGTGTTTGATGAAGTCGATGACGACAATCTTGCTGCAGAAGAAGAGGACGAGTTGGAGGCGACAACACGCTGCGAAGAAGCCTCTGACTGACCACCTCAGTCACCTACAAGGTGTGTGACATTCTGTTTTCAGCAAAAGTGTCCAAAAATTCTGTTTGGAGATTTTTTTATGCTTCCAAACTAATGTAATTTTGCTTTGTGCCTATCTATACTTGCAGGGTTTCAGAGCATAGGAACGATCTCAGATCATAGGAACGAAAATTTAGATGGATATTTTGCTTCAAAACTAATGTAATTCTGTGAGAAGAAGAGGACTAATGTTTTGGGATATTTTGCTTTATGCAATATCCAAACTAATGTAATTTTGGGATTTTTTTGTTGGACATGTACAATTGACCTATGAGGGAATAGAACCCCCTTCTTTGTGCAATGCACAACGCTCTTCCATTGAGCTAACAGGCCTTAAACCAGATGGATAGCAGTAACTACAACAACATCCATTTATCACTTTCCCAATCGAACCCCCTTTTTCTTACTGATTTACATATAAAAAGAGCTTAGTACAGGAAGGCAGTAATAACATACCAGAGAAGTTGGGACGATTTCATCCACCAGTTTAGGAGATTCGGGCAGTGGATGTGCTCTTCCTGGCTCTTCATGCTGATCAATTAGAAGGCATTGGACACTTTTAAGATTCAGAAAAGAAGCATAACTCATAAACGTGATAACTCATACCAATTGCCATTGTAAGGAAAAAACAAAGAAGTATGAATGTCATCTGTTGAATCCTGTTGTGTGAAAGAATCATGCCAATACCCAAAACAAAACACAAATTCCGATCGGCAATACCCAAAACAAAACACAAATCATGTCAATACCCAAAACAAAACATAACTAATAAATGATTTTGTTACAGAAGATTAATGTCACAGGTCAAAATATTTATGGAGGATCGGCAATACCCAATTCAAACACAAGGAACAAAAATTCCGATCGGAACTGATGCCAATACCCAAAACAAAACACAAGGAACCAAACACAAGGAACAAAACACAAGGAGTGGATGCCAATACCGAATTGAAACAGAATGAACACGAATTCGCTTCATCGCCAATTCAAAAAATAAGAGAAACAACAAGGAGCAAGGGAGACGAGGATGCTTACCACTAGAGTGGGAGGAAACGGTGATATTTCCGATCGGATTGCGCGAGTTTGAAGCCAATTCACCAAATCGGTCCTGCAATTCCGATCGGATTCCAACTAGAGTGGGAGGAGACGGTGATGTTCCACAGTCGAATTCAGCGCAAAGTGGTTAGGGTTTCTATTCCAGCTAGAGTGGGAGGAGATTGAAAAATAGGCCTTTCCGAATTGGGCTTTTTTATGAAGTTGGGCTTTTTAATAAAATTAGGCCCATCTGCTTTTAGTGGTTAGGGTTTCTCAAGTTTTCAACCAAAAATTCCGAGGGAACCCAAATTTTTAGTGGGAAATTTAAAGACTCAAAATTTTAATCCCCAAATTTTGAGTGGGAAATTTGAAGCGTCAAGTCAAACCCTAAACCACACCGAATCCACCCTTTTCTTTCATTTCACTCTCTCTTTCCTTTCAATCTCTGTGCCACCCTTTTCTTTCCTTTCCAAAACCCTAACCACACCGAAGCCATGAGAGGAGGTGCTGTGAGGAGGTCTAGCCGCCACGGAGCTGCCGCCAGACCACCAATTGCTCCGATCACGAGAAGGGGTAAGGCTAAACCGGCACCCACTCCCTCCGCCGCCTAATCTCCACCGGTGACCACCCAATCTCCAATCCCCACTGCGCCATCTCCACCGGTTAACTCTCCAACCCCCACTACGCCATCTCCACCTCCCACTTCCCCCTCTCCACCGGTTAACTCTCCAACCCCCACTGCGCCATCTCCACCCCGAAGACCACCTACCACTCGCCTCTCTCAACCACCGATCCCTAAACCTCCAACCAAACCGTCACCCCGGAGAAAGCTACCCACTCCCTCCTCGTCACCGGTAACCCAGCTACCCACTCCATCCTCTTCACTGGATAACTCTCCAACCCCCAATGCGCCATCTCCACCCCGCAGACCATCTACCACTCGCGTCTCTCAACCACCGATCCCTAAACCTCCAACCAAACCGTCACCCCGGAGAAAGCTACCCACTCCCACTCCCTCCTCTTCACCGGTTACCCAGCTACCCACTCCCACCCATCAAACCAGATCGTCACCCCGGAGAGTTCGCCCATCTGTGGCCTCCCAAACTCTGAACTCTTCACCCATTGCGCCCTCTCCGCCGGTTACATCTCCTCCCACTGTGGCCTCTCCATCCTCTCAACACGAGCTCTCAGACGGGACCATGGCGTCATCCCAATCTCCAGCCCCTGTTAACAACAATGAGGGGGAATCATCTTTACACACTGAGGAGGAGCATGCAGAGTCGCAAAACCAAGACGACGAGGATGCCACAGCGAGTGACGAGGCTAGTAGGTGGAATAGAAAGGTGCACATTCAACTGGTGAATGGAACGTAAGTCGTGGCTAGCCTTTCCCTTTCAATTTTATTTCTCTGAATTTTTCTTCTCTGAAATGACTAATGTAATTTGAGGTTTCTTAATTGTTGTCATTGTATATATGATGCATATAAATATACACACATTGAACTAAAAACAATTGACTGTGAAAGTTTTGGACTTATTAAACTGAGAGGAAATCAATTGAATGTGAAAGCAAAGCTGATGTTGAATAGATAAATTAAATGTTAAAGAAATTGACTTATTAATGTAATTTTAGGTTTCCATTTTCTGAATTTTCATTTATTTGAATTGGTGACTGTAATTTGATGAGTTGATTATTAATGATAATGATATACTAATGACAGCAACATTTGCATCATTCATCTCTTCATTCTCTGTGTTGAGCAAGTCACCAGAACTAATACCTTTTTTTTTTGGGTATTGCATGATGAAGATTTGATTCAAGCAATCCTGCATTTGGAGTCCTCAAACAGGTGATTCATTCTCATTTCGATGGCCCATATATACGGTGGAGCGATGTTCCTGAACCAACTATGGAGTTATGGTGGGAGATGTTCAAGGTATGACACAATTCAATCAAATGCTTACATGTATTGCACACACATATGACTTGAATATATAACAACAGTTTGTTTATTCTCGAATCAATCAAAGTCGATGTACATGGGACGAACAACAATTCCCAGAGTCTGTCATTCGCAAAGCTTTCAACACAAAGGGAGGAGACCACCTGAGGAATGTATTTGGGAAGGCTCGCTCGGGAAAAACAAAGAAGAAGCCTACATGGGTGAAGCAAGTTATATGGGGCAACATGTGGGAGATATGGAAAAAGGAGGACAAGTTCAACCACCAATCTGAAGTGAACAAGCAAAACCGAGCTGTTGCAACAGACAAAGGCGCCCCAATTTTCAGTGGTGGATCGGTGTCCACAACTGTAATTAAGAAGCGACTGGTAATTTCCATGTTGTTTTCCGATTTACTATATTCTCACTCCTTACATTATTTAAACTTACTTTCTTTATATATTTTATATCTGTGATATGTATAGTTAACGAATAACTTTAATTCTTGTAGAGGGAGGAGCTTGGAGTGGATCTAACACCAAAACAAACCTTTGAAAGATGTCATAGAAAAAAAGATGGTTCTTGGGCGGGTGCTCAGTGCCAAGATACTGTGGTAATAACTTACAAACTCAAGTGTTTCTTTAATTACATTTTTCTGCTATGGTCTTGCTTACTTGCTTACAATAGTTGAACTTGAAGTATGGTTTGTTATATGGTTTTTGTTTAATTATTGTCAACCATGGCATGGTTTGTTATATGGTTTGTTATCTAGCATTTATCAAGCTTTGAATTTCTAGGACAAGTTTATTTGAGAATGGTTTGTTATGTGGTTTGTTATCTGGTATGGTTTGTTATATCTTTGTTGTCAACCATGTAAGTTTATCTGAGAATATCTGATTCTGTTATTGAGAAAATATATCCGTCTTACTTGCTTTCAATATGGTTTGTTATCTGGCATTTATCAAGCTTTGAGTATTTTTTGTTATCTGGCATTTATCAAGCTTTGAATGTATGGTTTGTTATCTGGTTTTTTTCTACCTTGGTTTTTCTACTCTGGATTGTTATCTTGCATTTGTCAACCATGATATGGTTTGTTATCTGGCATTTATCAAGCTTTGAATTTCTAGGACAAGTTTATCTGAGAATGGTTTGTTATGTGGGTTGTTATCTGGTATGGTTTGTTATATCTGAGATTATCTGATTCTGTTATTGAGAAAATATATCCGGCTTACTTGCTTTCAATATGGTTTGTTATCTGGCATTTATCAAGCTTTGAGTATTGTTTGTTATCTGGCATTTATCAAGCTTTGAATGTATGGTTTGTTATTTGGTTTTTTTCTACCTTGATGTTTCTACTTTGGATTGTTATCTGGCATTTGTCAACCATGATATGGTTTGTTTCTGCTATGGTCTGGCATACTTTATACTCTGTTTTTTTCCATCTGTTCCTCTTTAGCCTTAATGTTTCATTCTTTTTCTTTGAATTTCTAGGACAAGTGTGATCGGCTGCTTGAAGAGGAAATCGTAGATCATGATGACGTGTTTGAGAATAGATCCCATTCTGTTGACACAGAAGCTGTGTGGCTCAAGGCAACAGGTGGTGCGAAGCGAGGCCGGGTTCTGGGTATGGGATCGGAGTCTCAACGAATTTTGAAATCAGTGATGTGTCTGCAAACTGGTGCCCAGGTATCTACATCTGCTCGTTCTGGCAATATGAAGGATTACGTGCTGACGGAGCTCTCCACCTTCAAGGAAGACATGAGGAAGGAAATGGTGGAGTAAGGAGATCATGTGTAGACCTAGGTGGCCACAAACCTCAGGGAAGAAATCTCCTCAATTGGCGATAGAGTGCAGGAACAGGTAAGCACAAGCGTAAGGCAGGACATGGCAGCCATTGGGGAGCAACTGATGGGTGAGACTAAGAAGGCAAATGAAGAGTGTCAGGAGAAGCTTCTCAGCACCATGATGCAGTTCTACAAGGGCAAGGGCAAACACCCAGCAAAGTAAGTTGGTGTTTTTCTGGTTTTCAAATGGTTTGTTGGACGTACTTGTCGTATTTTGGTTAAAACTTGTGGATGTATTTTGGATTGTCGAACTTGTGGATGTATGGTTGATTGTTGAACATTGGTGACAGCGTTGTGTATGTATATAACACGAACTTTATGTGCATGATGTTTACTAATCTATTTGGGAGCATTAGATATAACATTATATATATATTCTCAATCATATAAATAGCGCATTCAAATAATAGCATAAACGTAAGCCACGAATTTAGCCACAACCCTGGCAACGATGTCCACCACAAAACAAGAAACAACATCAGCAACGACTTTAGCCTCAAATTTAGCCACGAACATAGCAACGAATCAGCCACGGAACAAGCAACACACATGACCAGTTAACCGCCACGAATTCAGCAACGGAAATAGACACGACCAAATTAGCCACGACATTGGCAACGACAATTTCCGACGCCGTGGTCGTCACCACAGCCACGGCAACCATAAGTCATACCCAGCCACGACATTAGCCACGGCTACATGAGTTCGTCGCTATTTTCCGGTCGCTAAGTCGGCCCGAATTTAGTCACGAGGCATATGGCCACGGATGGCCCGACCGTTGCGGAGTCCGTGGCTAAACCGGTTAGCCACGGACATTCGTAGCCAAAATCGTTGCTATTTTCCGTGGCTAAATCCTGTTTTTTTAGTAGTGTCACGGCAGAAGTCGACAACAGATTACCCGACCTCGACTAGATTTAGTCGACAGAAGATCTGACAAGTCGCAACAAGCAAGCAGCAGCTCCCGGGTTTTGGTCGATATCGAGGAAATTCCTCGATGTCGAGGAGATTTTTCGTCGATCTCGAGTACCTACAGTTCAGAAGCTACGGTGATCCTTGTTGATCGAATATCAGTAGTCGATGTTGACCAGTTTGGTCGAAATCGAGGAAGACAGAAAATAAAACGAATGCAAAATCTTCGAACTTTAAACCGATGGATGAAAGAGAACTTTCAAGATTGGGGTTTGCAACAACGATTACCATCAAAGCGGAATATAAATCATAAAAGACGGTGACTTTATTAATAAAGAAGAAGGCTTTCACCCAATCAGACAAGTAGGAATATAGATCTCGCGATAAATAACCCTAATTGTATCTATTCCTTTTCATAATTAGAATTTATAAACTTCCGAATAGAAATCCTAATTACTACCCAAGTTTCACAACATGAGTTCTTCAATTTCTCAATCAAAGATGAAGCACATAGAATAGAATAAGATAACGATAAAATACCTCCTTTTGCAATCGCTAATCCACCAACATGGCTCTCGTTGGGCTCACCCCAACCCCAGAAGTCGGTGGACTACTCGCGCCTCATCGCAATTGCAGACATTGATTAAAAAGAAATAACTTGCATAAATTAAATTCAAAGTCTTTACAATCCTGGCACTCAACTTTCGTAGAATGCCAAAACCCTAAAACCTTTGAACTCCAAAACTCTATGTGGAACTACTTCTTTGAAATTGAATGAATAGAAAATCAGCCCCATGGGCTTTATTTATAGGGCTTAATCCTTGCTAATCAAGGAAAACAATCTATATCTACTTTCTAAAGATAAAATTAAATATAGATAAAGCATTAAATCTATAGGGAATATCTAAATATCTAAAATATCTCTTAACATAAGTGAATAATCTTCTCTCCATGGATAAATCCTTGATATAACTTGATAGACTTGATAGATTCGGACTTCCTCGCATCCTAAACAATCCAGCTTGACTTGGACAGGTCCAACAGCGTCACGGCCTAGGAACATTTTTGGTCGACATCGAGGAATTTCCTCGACATCAAGGAAATATCTCGTCGTCTTCGGCTTTGTTGGCTTCTCGAGTAGTTCCTCCTCGGATCCTCGATCAGGTGTTGCTGCTGGGTTTAGTTGATATCGAGGAATTTCCTCGACATCGAGTAAAAGTGTTACTCGAGTTGGGTTCTTCACTCAGCTTCTCGATCTGGCATCTCCTTGAGCAGGCTTTGGTTCACAACTTTTGTCGATATCGAGGAACTTTCCTCGAAATCGAGTAACTCTTGGCTTTTGTTTTCTCTACTTGGTTTTGTCCCAGAATTGCTCCAAATTCTGTATTATTAAACCAAAACTTATGTAGACCTCTATTTCTTGTAAATGAGCATATATTACATAAATTCAACATATTCCCAGCCTGAAATATGCAAAGTATATAGAATAAGGAGCTAAATTGTGCATAAAAACATGGCTATTTTTGCAAACATCAAATCACCCCATACTTAAACTTGCTTGTACCCAAGCAATAACTTGGATGGTCATTCAGGGGAAACCTGCAAAGACTCTCAACATAATGGACTCATTGTAATATCACCCAACACTCGATTGCCATCCTTGAAAAGGTACTTGGTGCCTACAAATCTGTGCCTGTGAATGAAAAACAATTTCTACACACAAAAGGAGGTTTATACTAAAACAATTTTATATGACAAAGCAAAAATAATCAAGAGGATTTTATTTCAGCTCAAAAAGGAGTAGATAGGGAAAAGGCTAAAAGGTGGGCAATTTTTTTTGGCCATGTGCTGTTAAATCCGGGGAAATGCTTTATTTCCAAACTTTCTCAACCACATTCCTTCTTCATAAAATTCATCACCTTTCACAATGCTTTTTTCAATAATAATGCTTTTACCTCTCTGACCTCAGCACTGCCTTCTCGCGAGTCGCAAACATGGGTGTCATGAATGGCCCCGAATACTTAGTGCTTTGGACTCCTCACATTGGTGTCCCATCATGCGGAACTATTATCTCAACGCAGGCAGGGTCGATCTACCTTTATTTTCTGAGGTGATCGAATTTTTTCTCACTCATTAAATTTTCCATTTATTTCAATTTCCTACCAAACTCCAATAATGATAATAACAACACAACAAACCATATAATGGCTCCATAAAATGAATTTCATTTTTCACATAATCCCCGGATAGGGTATAAGGTAAAAAGGAGCAATATATGGCATATTTGGAGCAATAATGATATCGAGGCAAATAAGGCTTATAATATGGCTTTTGTGATGTGATTGGGTAAATGTATGGCTAGAAGTATGAAAATGAGCATATATGGAAATTTAAAATCCTCAATCCTCTTATTGTGCATAATGTCAAAAGCAACATTAATTTACCTCACTTTTGTGGTTTTACCATAAAGAATCGCACGTCATTGCGACTTCTCTTTTCTAGGCAATCTTGTGCAATATCTCTAACAAATCCATCATTTGCATCGTCGAGTGTTGCCTTGGCTTCCATGACTCTTTTCTTTGAACTTTTTGCAAGCTTGGGTGAAGTTCTTACAACTCTCTTTAAAAGTGCATATTTCGAATAATATGAAAATTAACCATGCAAATGCGATAAATAATATGCAACTAAACTCAAGTACAGAGTTGTGCCATGTCCTAAATGAATCCGATACAAACCATGAAATGAAATTTAAAATACAGTCTGGAAGCACATAAAAACAAATAAAGTCCTAAACATAGTCTTTACTCCCACCCCATACTTAAAATAGACAGTGTCCTCACTGTCAAAGAAATATAATCAAAGGGAGGGAAAATACTTACAGAGCTGCTCACTGATGGGGCGGTGGACCGTAGTAGGGAAAGTGAAAACTAATATGGTAATCAGAAGCTCCTCCAAGGGAAGAGCTACCAGGCTGCAACTGCTGTGAAGATCCATGGACGGCCCGATCTGCTAGGTTCTCTTGCTCACTGTCGTGTCTCTTCGACATTAAAATTAATTCATCTCCGGGTAATTTGTCCCAACCATAATTCTGCAAGATAAAATAACCCTTATAAGATAATATCTAATGAATATAATAACCCCATACATAGTTCATGAAATATCCTTTGAAATAATAAATAAGCATAAGGATGTTTTCCAAATATATGAATTTTAAATAAAGCCCCAAATTCAAGAAATTTTCCAAATATATCATATATCTCAAAATTCATGAATTTCCTTGATAATATAAATGAACTAAGTATGGAATCATTTAGATAAATAAAATAAAAAAATCATCCCACCAAATATAGCAATTTCCATATATAACCAACCCTTAATAATAAATATCAATTTCCCCAACAAATTTCAAACCATAGACATTTAAAACACAACTCTAGATCCAATCTCTACCTAGGTGCTCATAAAAATATAATCACTACTAGACTTGTATTCATAGACATCGGATCTTTTATATCGGTCAGAAAAACGCATGATGTTAAAAATATGTATAACATCGTTTTAAAAATTATCGATGTTATTGAGATTAGATACATCGACTTAATTTAATAGACAATGTTAAAATTTCAAATTTTTTTAAACAACAATTCGTCGCGCCGAATAGACATAGTTAAAATTTCAAACACTTGGCCAAAATTAAAATAGAGCGGAAAAGGTATTGCCAAATCCCAACACTTATCCAAAATTTTTGAAATTTATATTTTCACCTAAAATAAAAAATCAAATCCCAAACTTAAACAAAAGGATCCCCGTATTCCACTTCTTCCATATCTTCTGAATAAGCTCCAGTGGATGTATCACGCTCTCTTCCAAGGCTCTCCAAAAATCCTCGCCGCCAGGAGGCTACCTACCTCCTCCTTCTCCGGCCCGGTGGTACAACAACATTGTCGATCTTCGGGTCGAATCACTCTCTCCTTTGAGAGCACTCTACATCTCCTCCGGGAGCCCTAAATCTCCTTCGGGAGCCCATACCCACCCTTTCCGGGGTCTAATACACTTTTCGCGTGTCGGAGTCATCTTCCGGCGTGGTTCTTCCTCCCCTGGCTTCCGCCGCCACACCCGGCCTCTGGCTCCACCGCCTGCCCTTTCGGCGGTGTTTGGTCGACGGCCGTGGTTGGTTTGGTGTGCGTGGCTCACCGGATTCAGGCCGTTCTACCCCCAATTTTGGCCAATTAATTGCCGTCGCTCTTGTATTCATTCCGTCCGCCTTCATCCGCTTCCTACTCCGGCCTCCGCCGTCGCGCCAGCCCCTGGATCCTCCTCGATCTGGGTTTGCTTGGGCTCTTGCCTCTCTTCATGGCTGATTCAATTGTGACCGGCCTTGATTTGAGCCACTACTGTTCAGATTGAATCAAACCTTTAAATCTGGTTGCCCTTGGCTTGGTGGTTGGGTCGCCGGCCTTGTGTCCGGCGGTGTTCCCTGATCTGTCTTTTCGAGGCCGTCTACGTGGCCGGTGGTGTTCTCCGGTGCTGTTGGCCTCGGTCTCGGCCCTTCCCCGCGTCTCTATCTCCCTCCCGGTCCCTGCCGTCCCCTTGGCCGCCGTTGGCTAGGTCGGAGTTAGACTGCCCTCCTAGCTGCGCTCTACGCTCCTGCCCTTTCTGGCCCTAGGGTTTTTCCTTGGGCCCGAAGGGTGGGCCGAGTCAGCCCAATATCTTGTGCTTCGGGCCCAAGGCTTTATCTTGGGCCCGAAGCACAGCCCGAGGAAAAAATAAAAACAATTAAAAATAAATAAATAAAAATTAGAATCTTATATGTTTATTTATATATATACATATAAAATAACTCGTGTAAATAAATTCCGGAATTTTCTTGCGCTCGTCGTCCTCTCGCGGTCGTGCTTCACTTTCTCAGGTTGGTTGGAGTTCTGTCTGTTGGATCCGTGGTTAGTTTCGGTTGAGGAGCAGTTCTGCGGCCCTGGTTGATCGAAGTGATCGTGTTGGTGGTGTTCGTGGTCTCCGAAGATCCTTCATCTAGATGGAGGGAACGTCGTGTGATCCACACTTCCCCAGAAGTCGTCTTTGCCCTTCGTGGATTACTGCTTTCCGTCTTTCCGGCGGCGAGACATCGTGTCAGCTATGTTGTCCCATGCGCTCGCTATCCACTTCTCCATGTCGGGTCTCCCTCTTCTCGCTGCTGTGTCCGCTGGTGTGCTTGGGTCTGGGGTTTTCCGGGTTTATTTTGCGTAGTTCTTTTGTTGTACTAGGTGACTGTATTCTGTTTTCTTGTTGTATTTTCTTTTGCTACGTTGTATGTTTAGACGGCTTGCCGTCTGCCGACTTTGTCGGCCTCTCGAGATCCGGGCCTGTCCGGTCTCGAATTATTTCCTAATCAAAAAAAAAAAAAAACTTCTTCCATATCTTCTCTTCCATCTCACTAGGGCAAGTTTAGCGCTCTTGGCGATTCCGACGAAAGGCTGCTCACCGACCAGATTAGCCCTCTCAATGGCTGCCTTGATGGTTCCTCCGCCGCCATGGTTCGCTGGGGGTTTTCTTGATCCATCCATCCCTTCTCTCCAAATCTGTTAAGAACCCTAAATATCCATCTCCCCCGTCTCTCTCTCGCTCTCTCTTTCTATATCTGTTTCTTTCGTAACCCTCTCCGATTCTAGATTCTAGATCTGTTTCACTTACCATATGTACATACGAGAGCTGTGGAAAGCCTATTTATGTTCCTTTATCTATGGCTTCTCATCTCCTTTACCGACCCGAATTCGCTCTCTCTCCCCCTAGATCTATTTCTTTCCTAACCCTTTTCGATTCTAGGGTTTTTCATCCAATTGAGAAGTTGAGAAAGGCAGTAATGGAGAAGATTGAAGATGTTCATCCAACATTAGGTTTTCTCCCCGCTTAAACTTTCATCTTTATTTTTCTCTACTGATTTTATATTATTATTCCAACTCCAAAGTTTAGTCATTTTGTTTTTCAAGGAGTCCTGCTTTATGGTCCATCAATATGGTACTGGAAAACCTCTCTCGGCAAGAGTTGTTGCTCATCACACTGACTATACCTTCATATGGGTTTCAGGATCCGAGCTTGTTCAAAAGTAAATTGGAGAAGGTCCCTGAATGGCCAGGGAGATCTTCATTATGGCCAGGTTCTGTTTGATTTTTGATGATTTATTTTATATTAGTGATGTTTGATATGATCTCCTTGAAATAAGACGTATAATTTGATATGTGGCTTTCTAGCATGGAAGTATATATACACTTGGGTAAATTTAATGGTCTTTGAAATGAACCATGTGACAAGGGAACCACCTATTCGGTGCATTACAAATTTCCTTGAAACTTGAAAATCGTTTCTCCAATGAAGCCAATGCTAAGCTGCTTATTTTGTGATGATAATGGTTTGACCTTTTTTCCTTTTTAGATAGCTTTGGAACATTACTTTATCTTGATAGCATTGATAATTCAAAAAGGATTTGGTTATTCATTAATAGTGCAAGTGATAGATGTGAGTTTATTCAACCATATTTTGCTTGGGTTGATTCTTCTGCTCCTACTGTCTCCCAAATTGCTATTTCTAATTAAGTTAATTATTTGTAAGCTCCTTTTCAGATTACTCCCTAGCTTAGCCCCTCTATGACACTCTAAAGAGCTTGGAGAATCCCATTGGCACACACTGCATCGGGTTTGCATATAATATGCAACCATTTAATGATGTGATATGAAATTGTCTTCTTTTTTAAATCACATGTTATTATGTATTTGAATTATCTTGATCTTATCCTCATATTATTTTGATATGAAATTGTCTTGTTTTTCTATATCGGTAGTTTATATAAGATACGAGTAACTGAATTGCAATTGGATTATATGTACATGTGTGTGCTTGATGAAGACAATCTTGGTGATTTATAAACGGGTTATGATGACTAAATGTCCAACTCTTAAGCTTTTAGCCAATCCTTCATTTGTAAGGATTTCCTTCATTCTGTCTGCTAATGTGACCTTCATGTGTGTGCTTGATGAAGACACCTACTGATTTTTATATATTTACATGCTTAAATTATATATATACCTACTGATTATATATATATACCTACTGATTTTGCATGCTTAAATTATATATATACACCTACGGTTGATATTTACCTACTGATTTTAGGTGTTGAAAGCATTTTAGGTTCTACCCCCTTTTATCATTTTATAGGTTAGTGGTTCGAAATCAGCATTGATAGATTTTCTGTGATGCAAATTAGGCTTACTCAGTCCTATCAGACTTGGTTTATTTGGTGTTACATTTCAACCTTTAAAACTGCTTACCAATCCTAGAATGGAATGAAGGTTTAGTCTGTGATGATGCCATGTAAATATGTAATCTTAGCTTTGGTTTATAAATTGCATTCCAATAATCTCACTTCTTCATGGTCCATGTATCTAGAAAGTCTATGAAAACACCTTATGTATGCCTTTATGCATTCTATTTTATTTCTTTTTTTTTGCATTTTAGCTAATGCCATTTCTTTTTCTCACGGGCTGTTTTTATTTTTGAAATGTTGTAGGTCATTATTCTTGCCCGAGAGAGTTGTTCAAGGCTTGAACATAAGATATACATGTAGAAAGTCTTGTCCCTTAACCATTAAGAGTGAGTTTGAGTAACTTGAAGACATCCCTGAGCTTTAGGCCGGATGTACCTAATTTTGCAAGAAATTTGCCTCTCGGATCGGGTCTTCTTGGCTTGCAACCTGAGGTCGGCTTTGGTGCTTATTGATAACTCTTTAATTCCTATTTTCTTGTTTAGGGTTTGGAACTAGAATTGATAGGTGAAAAGTAGTTCAAAACTCACTTAATGCAAAATAAATTCTCATTACTTACCCATTGTGTTCCTATCAAGAGTAGCAGACAACGGGTGTTGTTTTTAATGTTCTTAGTAGTGTTATATGCCAAACTGAAATGATTATATAACTAGTCATATGAGAATGCAAAATGGATTTGCTTCTTCTTCTATGTACTGCCATTGTGTTCTTATCTCTTCTAAATTGGAACTATTTGCACAGAAAGAAAGGTGGAACAAGTTTTTGAAGAGGTAGATTCTCTTAAAGATAGTCTTGATAAGTACTTCCTAAGGCATCAAGTGCGCACACAAGAAGCTTAAGAGAGGGCTGAATTGATTGGCATAGTGGTACGCTTGAATAATTTGTATTATGTCACCTTGCAATTACTAACTATTACCCAATAACTCACGCATACTTTGCTTTGTTCAGAAATGACGATTCTGCTCATGTTTTGAGGATTTTTAATGATGAAGCTCAAGCAATGAAGTTTGCCTATAATTATGCCAGGATGATGGAAGAAGCTTATTCAACTGGAGTCGTTTTCTTTTCTTTCAGCTTCTGTAATACTAAGGAGAAAACATATGCATGTAGATAATATGATCGGATACTAATAGATAGAACATTATTGAATACTTTGATATATTTTTATTATTTGAGAAGTAGCCTATTAACCGATACAAACATGAAATGAGACATCATTTAATAGAATAAAAAGCGTTTTAAAAATGTTTTGAAACACAACAAAATGAATAATAAAACCGATGTCTTTTGCAAAATTATACATTGTTATTCATAAATAAAATGATGTTGTAATCCTTTTAGACATCATTTCTTTCAAATATATTGATTTAAATATATACATATTACATTGTTTTTATAAATATTGAATGTTGTATACTATTTTTTAAACGAAATAACAAGACAAAAATACAGAGGAAAAGTTAATAAACATGAAAGAAATCATCTATAGCTGATGTAAATAAGATATTACAACATCGTTTTTGGAAAAAAATATCGATGTTAATGTGAATCTTTTTTATTGCTCTACATATCTTTAGATAGTTAGAAATGCAAAACAATAACGTTTTGGCATTAGGTGAATCAATCAAATGTAATTATATTAATGCATTTAAGTCAATATTAAAAAGAGAAACGATGTTATAAATGATTATAGACATCGGTTATAAACCGATGTAGTAAATTTTTTATTTTTAACACCACCCACTAACACGTTGAATTTTTTTTTATTAACATCGGTTTATACCCGATGTCTATGAACAAAATTCTAGTAGTGAATAATCTGAAATTTAGAGAGAAAAGAGGGAGAAATCATACCTTTGAGTTGAAATAGGGGGAAGAAAAATGTAATTAGAGAGAATTAAGGGGTGGGTTTCTCGAATTTGGGCAAGAAACAACAATGGTGGCGGTTAGGCACTGGCAGACGCGCGGGGAGGGGAATCTGGGCTCGGCGGTGCTCGGATGCTGTGGAGCAGGGCTCAGGGAAGCCGAATTCGGGGAGAGGTGGCCGAATCTGGTAGGTGGAGGTGGTCGGCGGTTTTTCTGGGCAATGGCAAGAACATGGAGGAGGGTTCGGCGAGGGCTGCTGATGGTCAGAGTGGCTAGATCTGGGGCTCAGGAGGCCGGAAATGGGGCAAGGTGGCCGGATCTTGGGGATGGAGGCTGTCGGATCTGTGGAAGGGAGGTGTTTGGCGGTGGTGATCCGGGCAGCAATGGTGCGAGACAGCGACGGGGAGGGACAGCTGGGCTCGGTAGTGCTGCTGATGTGGCGTGGTAGAACTCGGCTTGGTGGCCGGCAATTCGCAGCAGAGAGCTCGAAGGAGGAGGAGTGGGAGGAAGAAGATGATGATGGCGGCTGTGTCGGCTGAGGATTCTCGAAGTCGAGAAAGCGGGAGGAGGGAGAGAGAGATTTTCATGCAAAAATAAAGAAAAGCAAGAAATTGTAAGTGCATTTTTTATTATTTTTTTTTCTTTTTTATTCTTTTTTTTAGAGAAAGAAAACTTACCTGAAACCTCCCACTTACCTGATGATGGGCTTACCCGACTAGAATAAGGCGACTGATAGGGAATTACCCATGAATGCCTGAATTTAACAATGAGAGAGATTATGCACGAATTTCAAGAAAATAAAACAAAATAAAATAGAATTAAAGAAAAAGCAGGTTGCCTCCCATAAGTGCTAAGATTTAAGTCGTTAGCTCGACCCACTTCCCTGTTTTAGGCTTTGACCAATGCCAGGGTGGCGCGAATCTCCTCTTCCGGGTCCTCTTTATCGTAGTATTTCTTGACCCTGTGCCCATTTACCTTAAAGGTGGTTCCATCAGTGCCAATTAACTCAACTGCTCCATGAGGGTATATGTGGTGAACCACGAAAGGTCCACTCCATCTTGTCCTGAGCTTCCCTGGGAACAAACGCAGTCTAGAATTATATAAAAGCACTTTGTCACCTACCTCATATGTCTTAGGCACCAATTTCTTATCGTGCCATCTCTTGGTGTGCTCCTTGTAGATTTTGGCATTCGCATAGGCTTTCAACCTTAGTTCCTCTAACTCCTGCAAATCAATAAAGCGTTTTATACCTGCCTCGTCGAGATACATGTTGAGCTCCTTGAGGGCCCACATTGCCTTATGCTCCAGTTCGACAGGCAAATGGCAAGACTTGCCATAAACCAAGTTGTAAGGATTTATTCGCAGCGGTGTTTTGTAAGCCGTCCTATAGGCCCATAGCGCATCATCAAGCTTAGATGACCAATCCTTCCTTGAGCGAGAGACTGTCTTTTCCAATATGGCTTTGATTTGACGATTAGATACCTCCACTTAACCACTAGTTTGGGGATGATAAGGAGTTGCCACCCTGTGCGTCACCCCATACTTAGCCAAAAGAGCCTCAACCTCCAAAATCCATTTAGAGACATAGTCAACTGCCACAAGGATGTATTTGTAAGGTCTTGAAGCAGGGAATGGTCCCATAAAGTCGATTCCCCACACATCAAATAGCTCAACATCCAAAATCCCTATGAGTGGTGTCTCATTCTTCCAAGTAATATTGCCCGCTCTTTGGCACTCATCACATGAAGTGACATAAGCCTGCACATCCCTGAAAAGATTAGGCCAATAAAAACCACATTGAAGTACCTTAGATGCAGTTTTGAAGCCTTTGACATGTCCGCATGTAGGGAGAGTATGGCAATGGCGAATGACACTTTCTACTTCCTCCTTCGGAATACAACGTCTGAAGATATGGTCCTTTCCTTGTTTGAACAAGTAAGGATCATCTCAATAGTATTGCTTGACGTCGTGGAGGACCTTCTTCTTTGCCTGTGAGGATAGTCCTGACGGAATCTCGTTTCCTGCAAGATAGTTAGCGAAATCCGCATACCAGGGTACCTTTGATCCTCTTATAGCATATATATCATGTATAGGACTAGTAGGAGGGGTAAAGAAGAAATCCTCACCGGAATCTGTACGAAAAATCTCACCCAAAGGCTTCCCAGAAATTGGTCAATTTCGAGTAAAACTACTCAATGTCGAGGAAGATGTAGTCTCTGTTGGTGATGTGCTCGACTTAGGGTGGTCTGTCGAGTTGGGTTTGGTCGACATCGAGGAAATTTTTCTCGATGTCGAGTAACTATGCAGCTCAAATCCATGCAAAGAAGAATACTCACCTGGTTTACTCGATGTCGAGGAAGGTTGCTCGATGTCGAGGAAAACTGTGTCAGTCCGCATTAGGTGCTCGTCTGGGCGAGAGTCATCGATTGGTGTGGTGTCCTGGCCTTCCTCTAGCATGTCTTTGGGGAGCCTGGATAGGTGATCAGCGACTGAATTTTCTATGCCCTTTTTGTCCTTTAGCTCAACATCAAACTCTTGAAGTAGGAGCACCTATCGTAACAACCTTGGTTTAGCATCCTTCTTTGTCATCAAATATCTAAGAGTTGCATGGTCAGTATGGACAATAACTTTAGAGCCAACAAGATAAAAGCGAAATTTTTCAAAAGCAAAAACCATAGCCAAAAATTCCTTCTCTGTTGTGGTGTACTTAGCCTGAACCTCATCAAGAGTCTTGCTTGCATAGTAGATGGCATGTAGTTTCTTGTCCTTTCGCTGTTCTAGAACTGCTCCCACGGCATAATCGCTGGCATCACACATGATTTCAAAAGGTAATGACCAATCCGGCGATTGAATGATTGGAGCGGAGATAAGGGCTTCCTTCAACTTGTGGAAGGCTTCAAGACATTCGCTAGAAAACACAAACTTAACATCTTTCATGAGAAGGTTAGTTAATAGTTTGGCAATTTTAGAGAAATCTTGAATAAACCTTCTATAAAAACCAACATGACCAAGAAAACTCCTTATCTCTTTGATGGATGATGGTGGGGGCAATTTCTCCACTAGCTCTATTTTGGCCCTGTCCACCTCAATACCTTTTTTAGACACCTTGTGGCCTAGCACAATTCCTTCACTTACTATAAAGTGGCACTTTTCCCAATTGAGAACCAAATTTGTCTCTTCGCAACGCTTGAGTACCCTACGCAGGTTAGAGAGACAAATATTGAAAGTAGTACCATAAACAGAGAAATCATCCATAAATACCTCCACTATGTCCTCTATCATGTCGGAGAAGATGTCCATCATACACCTTTGAAAGGTAGTAGGGGCATTGCAAAGGCCAAAGGGCATCCTCCTATATGCAAAAGTTCCATAGGGGCAAGTGAAGGTTGTCTTTTCTTGATCTTCAGGATGAATAGGACCTGCCAAAAACCAAATTATCCATCCAGATAACAAAAGTAATCATGTTCAGCTAACCTTTCGAGTATCTGGTCAATGAAGGGGAGCGAGAAATGATCCTTCCTGGTGGCGGTGTTGAGCTTTCTGTAATCTATGCACATTCGCCAGCTGGTAGTGATCCTTTTAGGAACAAGCTCTCCCTTCTCATTCTCCTCAACGGTCATTCCACCCTTCTTAGGGACAACATGAACTGGACTTACCCACTTGCTGTCGGACATTGGATAGATGATTCCTGCATCTAGCATGCGCATGATCTCTTTCTTGACTACCTCCTTCATGTTGGGGTTAAGCTTTCTTTGATGCTCAATTGTTGCCCTGTGATCATCTTCCAAAAGAATTCTATGCATACAAGTAATGGGTGAAATACCTTTTATGTCCTCTAGAGAATAACCAATGGCTTTCCTATGAGTGCGGAGGACTTCTACTAGCTTGTCTACTTCCTGTGTGTTTAATGAAGCACTGATAATCACAGGAAAAGTAGAGTCAGGACCAAGAAATTCATACCTAAGGGTGTCAGGTAATGGCTTCAGCACCGGAGAAGGGCCTTGTGGAATCAAGATGGGCTCTACTTCCTCCGTCTTCATGATCTCCCCTAGGTAATCCGTCTCAATCCTCATGAAAGAAGCATCCAAATTAGCTACAGGAGTTGGCGTCGACCAAGCATACATTGATGATAACGCTGAATCAGACATAGGGTTGTATAGCTGCAGGGGACTACTAGAAATTGAGTTAGAAAAATCAGAATCGACTAAAAAATCAGAATGTACCTTTGCTGCAGAGTTGGTCGATGTCGAGTAATTTTCCTCGATATCGAGGAAAATTGCAGTTGTCGTGTTGGCCTTCTCGTCTTCTGGTGTACCTGCAGGGAGGAAAGTAGTCGATGTCGAGGATAACTCCTCGATATCGAGGAAATTTAGGGGACTTACCTTTTCTAGAGGAGTAGTCGTAGTCAATTTCGGGAAAGTTTCCTCGACATCGAGTAGATTGGTCGACGTCGAGGAAATCTGCTCGACTTCGAGTGAGTCGTTCAGCTCTGTCGATAATGCATCGTAAAAATCTCTTCCTCGCTCGATTCTACAGCAACTAGTTCCTCCTCTAGCGTGGATTCTGCCTTATCCCCTTCTTGTTCCAAAAGTTTTGCTACAGGTTCATCGCAAGAGATAACATTAAATTTTGAATAGGTAGCTTTTATTTCCATTACCTCTTCCGTGTCTGGATTGAAAAAGTATTCAATAATCTCATCTCCAATGGTGAAGGTAAGAATTCCCCTTTTTACTCCAATGTTGGCATCTGCTGTTGCTAGGAATGGTCGCCCTAGGATGATGGGGCAAGCTGGGTCCTCTGCCATTTCTACTACAAGAAAATCTGTAGGGACAAAGAATCTACCAACTTTAACCCGAACATTATCAACAATACCTGTAGGGATTACCACTGTGTTGTTTGCCATGTAGAGCTTTGCATCAATAGGTTCCAAGGCACCTATCTTTACCTTTGACTAGATGGATATGGGCATGATGCTTACGCTCGCTCCTAAGTCACACAGTGCTTTAAATCTATGTCGACCAAGTCCAACAATGATAGCAAACTTACCTGGATCAGGTCGCTTTTCAGGGAAATCCATCTTCTTGCATTCTTTGGCAATCTCAGTCATTGATCGCTTGTTGCTAAGAATCTCCTTGAGGAACTTGACGTAGGCAGGCATCTCGTGAAGTGCTTCTGTAAAAGGAATAGTAAAATTTAGACTCTAAAGCAATTTCACAAAACGCTGAAACTTACCATCAGTTGGATCTTTCTGGTTCTTAGAAGGGAATAGGAGCGTCTTTTTAGTTTTCTGAGCCAGAACAGCTTCCGGAGGTGATGAAGACTCCTCGACATTGGCCTGTTTTTCCTCCACATCGACAAGAACTTGCTCGACATCGACAACTGTTGTCGACTTTGAGTTGTTGTGCTGTTCAGTCGAGTCTGGGCTTGGCTTTTCCTCGATGTCGAGTTGCTTTTCCTCGACATCGGCCAAATGTTGGTCGACATCGAGTTGTTGCTGCATGTTTTTTAGGACTGTCTTGTCCTTTTCTTCTCCGTTCTCTGGCTCGTGCAATTTGTGACCGCTCCGTAACTTTACAGCAGCGACATGTCCGTGCTGCCCCTTGGGATTTGGTTCTGTGTGCCCTGGGAGCTGCCCGGTTGGTTGTGGAATCTGCGCCGCGAATTGACCCATTTGGGTCTCAATGTTCCTTTTCTAAATATCCAGCTCTCCGAATTTTGTATTGATGTTCTGGAGCTGATTATTGATGGCGCTTGTAGACTGCTGCTGTTGAGCTTGATTTCTCCTCATCTCGTCGAGCATAAGCTGCAGATCGTCCTTCCTTTGGTCTCTTTCTGGATGTCTTGGAGCTCTGTATGACTGGGGGTTCCTAGGAGGACCTTGGTTTTATAGTAGTTGATAGAACCTTTGATCCCCCATATAGCGATTGGGACCCCCTGCGTAAGCTACCTCCTCGTGAGTTTTTTCCATCCTGACTAGCTCCGTGTGCGGGCACTCAGTAGTGGTGTGCCGATGTGAACCACATTCGATGCAGGGTTGGTTGACAGAGAGATACTTGACTTGCTTGAGGAGCTTGCGATACTGATCTCTGTAATATTGCTCCTTGACATCAGGATATATCTCTTTAGAAGGCTCATAGAGAGGCATGGATGGGGCTGGCCTGACATAGGCATCTTCATCATAGTTTGTTGGAGCCCCATACTTGTTGTCGTAGTTGGTCAGCTTGTCGAGGGCAGCCTATGTGTCAGCTGGCGGCATTGTCAGATACTCATAATGAGTATACGTGTTGATCCTATCCTTAGCAGCCAAGTCAAGAGAATTGAAGAACATCTCCTGAACGATGCAGGGTTGATGTCCATTTGTAGGGCAGGATCGCAGTAGATCCTTATATCGTTCCCATGCCTTTGCTAGCGGCTCCCCAGGCTACTGTTTGAAAGTTGTAATCTTTTGGCGGAGGAGTGCTGTCTTGGCAGGAGGAAAGAATTTGTTGAGAAATTCCTGTCTTGCTTCAGTCCATGTTGTGAGGGATCGTGGACGAAGACCCTCAAGCCACTTCAATGCTGGACCGGCCAAAGACTAACGAAAAGCCTTCATCATGACATATTCCAAGGTGGTATCTTCAGCAAGAGTACGGCACATATCAGTAAAGTTGGTAATATGTTGAAGAGGACATTCATTACATCTTCCGTAAAAAGCATTATTTTTAATCTCTATTAAGAAAGTAGTGCGAATTTCAAAGTTCTTTTCAGGGATTAGAATAGCCGATTCAGGCACGACGAAAGTCGGGTGCATGTAATCCTCTGCAGTGGTAGGGTATTGGGCAAGCTCATCTTCCAATTGCCTCCTTCACACAACTTCCTGTGTAGTGCATGCTGTCTCAGTGGTGAGAGCAGTGTCCTTGGCTTCTAACTTAGCTCGAAGCCTCTATATCAGTTGTTCCTGTGTTTCTGCGGCCGCCATGGCTCTTTTCAATTATCGTGGATGTGTATAAGGCGTTCCGGATCGTCTAAGTCTTCAAACTCAAGTGGTTGACCAGAACGGCGCAAACACCGGCGAAGTAACTCAAAGCAAACATGAGATCTAACTACCTATGGCGCGAATGATTGCTTCCCCGGAAACGGCGCCATTTTTTGTAGGAGGAAATCGAGAGTGAAAATAAAATATGAATAAAATAAAGTAAACCAATTGTATCCCAGCAAATAATGTTCAAGACTCCCTCCCGATGTAGCAAGAGAAAGTCAGGTTCGATCCTCGAGGAAGCTAGTCAGCGGATCCTAGGCAGCGGAAGAATCTCACGGCAGAAGTCGACAACAGATTACCCGACCTCGACTAGATTTAGTCGATAGAAGATCGGACAAGTCGCAACAAGCAAGCAGCATCTCCCGGGTTTTGGTCGATATCGAGGAAATTCCTCGATGTTGACGAGATTTTTCGTCGATCTCGAGTACCTGCAGTTTAGAAGCTATGGCGATCCTTGTTGATCCAATATCAGTAGTCGATGTCGACCAGTTTGGTCGAAATCGAGGAAGACAGAAAATGAAACGAATGAAAAATCTTCGAACTTTAAACCGATGGATGAAAGAGAACTTCCAAGATGGGGGTTTGCAACAACGATTACCATGAAAGCGGAATATAAATCATAAAAGGCGGTGACTTTATTGATAAAGGAGAAGGCTTTCACCCATTCCGACAAGTAGGAATATAGATCTCGCGATAAATAACCCTAATTGTATCTATTCCTTTTCATAATTAGAATTTATAAACTTCCGAAAAGAAATCCTAATTACTACCCAAGTTTCACAACATGAGTTCTTCAATAAAAAATGAAGCACATAGAATAGAATAAGATAACGATAAAATACCTCCTTTTGCAATCGCTAATCCACCAACATGGCTCTCGTTGGGCTCACCCCAACCCCAGAAGTAGGTGGACTACTCGCGCCTCATCGCAATTGCAGACATTGATTCTAAAGAAATAACTTGCATAAACTAAATTCAAAGTCTTTACAATCCCGGCACTCAACTTTCGTAGAATGCCAAAACCCTAAAACCTTTGAACTCCTAAACTCTATGTGGAACTACTTCTCTGAAATTGAATGAATAGAAAATCAGCCCCATGGGCTTTATTTATAGGACTTAATCCTTGCTAATCAAGGAAAGCAATCTATATCTACTTTCTAAAGATAAAATTAAATATAGATAAAGCATTAAATCTAAAGGAAATATCTAAAATATCACTTAACATAAGTGAATAATCTTCTCTCCGTGGATAAATCCTTGATATAACTTGATAGACTTGATAGATTCGGATTTCCTCGCATCCTAAACAATCCAGCTTGACTCGGCAGGCCCAACAACGTCATGGCCCAGGAACATTTTTGGTCGACATCGAGGAAATATCTCGTCGACTTCGGCTTTGTTGGCTTCTCGAGTAGCTCCTCCTCGGATCCTCGATCAGGTGTTGCTGCTGGGTTTAGTCGATATTGAGGAATTTCCTCGACATCGAGTAAAAGTGTTACTCGAGTTGGGTTTTTCACTCAGCTTCTCGATCTGGCATCTCCTCGAGCAGGCTTTGGTTCACAGCTTTTGTCGATATCGAGGAACTTTCCTCGAAATCGAGTAACTCTTGGCTTTTATTTTCTCTTCTTGGTTTTGTCCCCGAATTGCTCCAAATTCTGTAATATTAAACCAAAACTAATGTAGACCTCTATTTCTTGTAAATGAGCATATATTACATAAATTCAACATATTCTCAGCCCGAAATATGCAAAGTATGTAGAATAAGGAGCTAAAATGTGCATAAAAACATGGCTATTTTTACGGACATCAGTATTTCTATTCACAACTTGTCCATCAGATGCTGCTACATGAAGTGGAGACTAAGAAAAAGAAGGAAATGTGGTTTAAAGTTGGACGACATTTATTAAGGTTATTGCTTGCTGAGTTTTGCTGTGTAACCGGGTTGGTTTGTGAAGATAATGGTTCTGATAATTCTACCTCTCCTCAAGTTGATATGGAGGAGTTTTTGGGAGTTTCTGACTGCAGTTTGGATGGTCTTATTGCCATTTTTAAAAAGCTACCTAGACCTGTTCCTCCTACAGGTGGTAAGTTGAGTCTACACCTGATTTGCCTTCCTCTTCTATTCTTGCAAGTGATGATCTTCCTGGTTGGGCTAAAGATTTTGGTTGGAAAAGCTGAATTTGTTAAAGGAATTATCAAATCTTTTAGGGCATCCTTTGACAATATTGAATCACAGTTGAAGGAGTGTGTTTCTAAGATCCTTGGACTTGAGCAGAGAATTGCTTCACTAGAATCTCATCGTTCTAATGATGACAGTGAAGCCGCTCTAAAAATGTTTCGTGAAGAATTGGATGCATCTTTCAAGCCTAATATGGTTGAGATTAGGGAGAACTGTTCTCAGATTTCTCAGTATGGGTATCCTTTTAGCTGTTTAAATGAAACGGATGACAACGATACTTCCACTGAGTCTGACCCTGCAGATTATTGTGTTCGTCCATCAAATAATGCGTCAACTTCAATAGAGGGTGATGTTGATTGCACTGCTGATGGGACAGATCTGGAGTCACTGGAGAAAGCTGATGACATGGTTCTCCCTTCTCCTGATAAGATTGCTGATGATAGTGTTATTGCTACTGCTGAAGTCCTTGCTTCTCTGGCTGAAACTGGTGACATTGTTGTTCCTCTTCTTGATGTGTTTGTCTCAAGTGAAGTGGGTGTTTCAGATGATAAGCTTAATCTCAGTGGTGTTCCTGCTGACAGTGGTGTCCCTTCAACTGTTGTGTCACATGGTGGAATTGAAGCTTCCCCTCCTGCTTCTACTGATGAAATTAATGACAGTGGCTTTGTTACTCCTACTGTAGTCATTATCTCAACAGATGGAACTGATGATTCTAGTGTTGCTCCCACTGAAGTTATTCTATCAGGTTCCACCAATATTGCTCTTTCTGTTGCTCCTAAAGCCGTTCTTTCTTCACAGGAGTGCATTGCTGACATTAATGTGCCAAAAGATGTGCCTGGTGACAGTGTTGGAGCTGATATTGTTGTTGTTGCTTCGATTGATTAAATTAATGACAGTTCTGCTTCTGGTGACATTGTTGCTCCTACTGTTGGTCTTTCTTCACTTGAGTTCAATAAAGACAGTAGTGTGGCAAAACAGGTGGCTGGTGACATTGTTGGAGATGATACTGTTGTTGATGCTTCAAATGATGCAGTTGATGACAGTTCTGGTGTTGGTGTCATTCTTGGTTATTCATTTGATGTGAATGATGAAAGTGTTGCTGTTGATGTTAATGTTTCTGCTACAGAGAGTCTACTTCATAACATCACTAATTTTATGCAGCTCGTACCGTCAAATGAAGAAGAAGAGGTCCCAGGAGATGTTCCGTTAAGGCGTTCCCAGAGGGTTGGGAAAACTGCCCCTGCAGTTCATACTCCTTATACAAATCTGTGTAACCCAAAGAAGTCTCGCCTTCCAAAAGAACCGACTAACTCTTTTCTAACCAAAGAGGCTCGTACTGATTTTTGTACTGGCTTTAGATCTCTTGGGTAGTTATCTGTGTCTTTTAATCTATCTTCTCTTTTTTATATTTCTACTACCTATTATAATTTTATTTATCTTTGGTTATATTTTTATATTTTTGTGTTTTTGTAGGCGTGATGGGATGATTTATGAATCACTTTATCATTTGATGAATCACTTTATCATTTGAGAAAGCGCCTTCACGACTTTCCTGATCAACATTCAAGCAGTCTTATATTAGACACCATTTTTATTACCAAGATTGGGGCGTACGATCCTGATTTAATTACAAATCGCCCTACAATTGATGAGTCTTTCTACAAGTATTTCATTGGTCTCTCTCCTCCTTGTGGGAAGCCTTGGGAAGGTGTCAAGAAGGTCTACACCCCTTTTAATATTGAAAACAAGCATTGGGTTGCACTTGAGATTGAGTTGGATTCGAATCACATTATTGTGTATGACTCACAGTGTAATTACTACAAAGAGAAAGTTATAGCTCAGAAGCTTGCTCAGACTTGCCAAATGCTTCCTATTCTAATAATGAAGAGTGGTCTGTTTTCTGATGTTGATGACACTCCCTTTGTTATTGATAAAGTATCGGGTTTGAAACAAAATGACGAAGGGTACCTTCTGTTTGCCATCTTTTTATTCTTTTTTTATATTTATTTTCTGTTTCATTAGATTACATCTGCTCACTTTTTCTTTGTATGTTTATTATGTAGGGGTAGCTGTGGGGTTTACACCATAAAGCACATTGAGCACTGTATTTGATCGTGACATGGATCTTATCAATGACGACTATGTTCAGGCCTATCGTGAGAGGATTGCAGCTGATCTCTTCGCCAAGCAAGGGACATTTGTTTAGTGTATCACATAAGTTTCTGTAGTTGGGACAGTGTAGCTTCGAAATTCCTAAATACATTTACTTATCTAATTATGGGATATTTAGTTGATGTAAGTTGCATGGTGACACTTTGAAATACTTGAACCAAGTTAGTTGTATTTTGGAATGAATGTTTTCATATTAATATCTATGTTTCTTTTAATCATTTTATGTATTATGCCTTTTATATTTGTTAAGTCTCCATAATTTCAATTTACTTTCAAAGTTTGATGATTTCTGGTGACAGGCTCACTGTTTTTACCCTGGTGACAGTGCTAATGACATTGTTTTTCCGTGTGTGCTAGTGGTTGCCTTTGGTGATAGAAGATGCGTCTCTATTAATTGAACTGCTTAGCATTACCCCTGCTAGTGTTTGGTGACACTAACCATTATGATGACAGAATTTTTGACACTTTTTTCAGTGTGGTGACACCATTTTCCCCATTTTTTTTTATTTTTTATTATTATTTTTTATGTTTTAAACCACATGTAGCTTTGCTTAGCATTATCCCCTTTATGGTATTTGCTTCCCTTGTTCTAGGGTTGTTTTTTGGTGACACCATTACTTATGGTGACACCATCCATTCTGATGACAGTATTTTTGAAACTGTTTTCATTGTGGTGACACAATTTTCCCCATTGTTTTTTTTTTAATTGTAAACCACATGTAGCTTTGTTTAGCATTATCCCCTTTTGGGTATTTTCTTCCATTGTCCTAGGGTTGTGCTTTTGGTGACACCATTGCTTTGGTTACATACCACATGTCCTTCTAGTGACAGACTCCTTTACACTTTTTTCAATTGTGGTGACAGAGCTTGTGGTTACACCTCAAGTGCTTTGTTGGTAGATTATATGTACTGAACAACACTTGAATCAATTTGTTTCATTTTGAACAGAAACTAAAAGCTGGTGATAGATAATATAAAAGCTGGTGACAGTGTAAGAAATCGGTTACAACTAACATTCTATTCAATATAAGAAGAACAAAAACATAAAATGTACTAAAACTCAATGTAGCATAAACTGTCTAGCTGGTCTAATGACTCATTGATCATTTTCCTCTATATTCTCCAGCTGAAGGCTTCTTTTTTTTTTTAGGTCGGCCGCATCTTTTACGCACCAATGGTGGGTGACATCTCTGTTGTTTGATCTCATCTGGCACAATCCACTCTGCTTCTTGTAACACTGGATATATTGTCTCTTGATAAGCCAAGGTCCAAGCTTTATTTGTGTAATAAGTGCTAATATACCTCAAAACAGATAGTTTTTTCTCTCTGATGACAGCAAGCGCGTGTACACAAGGTATCTTGTCGTAATCAAATACCTTACACGTACAAGATTTCTGATTCAGATCAACAAGAACCCGATTCATGCCACCAACAACTTCAAACTGGAAGTCATTCAGTTGTTTGACAGTGCACATTCCTGATTCACTGCATCTTATGTACCCTGTATCACTGATTTGTTTTTGGAAGCTCAAAACTGTTAGTTTCTCTCTGATTGCATTCAGTAGTTCTATAATTGGGAATGATCTATCTTCACCGAATACACTATTGATTGTATCTGCATTGTTTGAAGTCATCATATTGTACCTGTCAGCTTTTGAATAAGCTCTTGCCCATTTCTCAAACTTCAGATCTTCAAGAAATGTTTTCATCTTGTTGTTGGCATTAGTAATGCATTCAAAGTAGGTGTTGAATTCTGATACTGTTTAATTGTTTGCAGCTTGTTCTAACCACTCACACATACTCTTCTTCTTAAATTTTGACATTATATTCTACTTTAAGTGCCATCTGCAGTAATAGTGCTTAGCATTTGGGTAAACCAACTCTAATACTCTTGCAATGCTTTGATGACGGTCAGAAACAAAAACCAGCTCTTCACTTGATGGGATGACTGTTGCTACCTTATTGAAGAACCACTCATAAGATGCGTCGTTTTCTGAGTCAACCACTGCAAAGGCAATAGGGTATATTTGATGATTTGCATCTTGTGCAGAAGTTGTGAGAAGAGTCCCTCTGTATTTTCCTTTTAGAAATGTACCATCTGCCACTAGTACTTGTCATATTGAGTCTGATTACAGTTTTGCAAATATCAAACTTATCTAAAAAATATTGGAAAATATTTTGTTACAGTAATCAAGCTCACTTTTGATGACATGCATGTAATTTAGATACTGAGATCAAAATTGATGACAGTATTCCCATCTCAAACGAAAATTGTACTCGAGATTACATAAAAGGCATGTATTAGTTATGATTAAATCTAAGAAATCCATTGATGATAGGCATACAAATTAATCAAACCCAGCTATCATAATGTAAGAATTTGTACCTTTCGCATAATTGGGAATGCACGGATACATTGTCCAAATGCAATGAACAAATACTTGAACCTTGATTGGGAGTCAACTTGAATGAAGGTGACAGTTCTAGCATTATGTTGCTTTAGGACACAACAATATGTTGGTAATAATTCATAGCTTCCGTCTGATGACCCCTTTACCATCGTTATTGCTGCATCACGAGCTTTCCATGATTTCCAGTAGCTCGCATTTATTTTGAAGTCAGTTCTTATGATATTTCTAATCTGACTTGGAGTTGGCCCCTTTTTGATGTCTTCATATCTGTTCATATGATATAAAAGAGTCAATAAAATATCAGAGGAGGAGTGATTACAGGAAGGAATTACAGTATATTTCACCTTGGTTTGATCTTTTCAGGTACAAGTTTGTAGTTAGGAGCGCGGCGTTTTCCAATCCTCACTTCCAAACTGCAACTATTTTCTTGATTGTATTTCAAAATTTGTAATATAGTGACCCAGTTAATATGGCACCGTGAATTTTCCAATCGCAACTCTTATCAACACAAACTGTTTTGTAATAACTTGGTGTTGTCTTTTTCACCCTCTAAGCAAACGTTTCTTGTGCAGCCAACAATGTAATAGCATCTTTCAGATCTTCTTTTGTTCTGAACAGTTGTCCCACAGCTATAATAATGACCCCCTTTCTTGAACTTATAGATTCTACATAATTTGTGGACATTGTAGTGCTACTAATGCCACTTTCAATCTAGGTATCATCTCCATTATCATCTGTATCATTGGCATTATTTATGCAGTCTACATCATCATTCTGCACACAGAAGCTGTCTTCCATCACATATGTATCCTTGAAATAGCTGTCCGTATGTAAAACCAACTGATTGTCATCATTCATAGAGTGTGTAAACCGATCTTCAATGATTTCCTTTACAACGGTAGCATATAAAGGCAATGTCCAATTCACTTCCTTCACTTCACTAATTTCAAAGAAACTCCTCAAATCACTGTCATTTTCAATCAAAAAAGGCTCCATTGTTTTCTTGAAAGGATGCAAATGGCTGAATTGAAGATTAGAAGCCAAACTGTCACTGTTGATGAATATGTTGATTATCTCAGTCTTCATCTCATACATACTCATAGGCTGATTGATGACAATCACTTTTGATGACACATCCCCAACACACACTAAATCATCTTCTTCCATTTTCCATTATCCTCCAAATTTTACTGTTAGCAAACTGACATCCATTATACCTATTCCCTGGTGACATCTCTTAAGTTTAATACATATAATCTGATGGAACAATTTGAATCAAACTCAGATACTATGATGACAGGCATCCAATTTTATTCAAACACAGCTATCATAATCAAATTGCAATTAGCTATTGTGATGACATGCATTCAATTTTATTCAAAATGAGATCAAAATCAAATTTACTTACTGTGATGATAGGCATCCAATTTTATTCAAACACATATATCAAAGTCAATTTACATTTAGCTATTGTGATGACAGGCATCCAATTTTATTCAAACTGAGACCAAAATCAAACTCGGATACTATGATGACAGGCATCCAATTTTATTCAAACTGAGATCAAAATCAAACTCAGATATTGTGATGACAGGCATCCAATTTTATTCAAACACAGCTATCATAATCAAATTGCAATTAGCTACTGTGATGACAAGCATCCAATTTTATTCAAACTGAGATCAAAATCAAACTCAGATACTATGATGACAGACATCCAATTTTATTCAAACTGAGATCAAAATCAAACTCAGATACTATGATGATAGGCATCCAATTTTATTCAAACACAACTATCATAATCAAATTGCAATTAGCTACTTTGATGACAGGCATCAGATTTTATTCAAACACATCATAATCAAATTGGATTTAGCTACTGTGATGACAGACATCCATTGTTATTGAAACACATATATCAAAAACAGAATTCGGGATTACAGTACAAAAATCACCAAATTAGCTACTGAGATGAAAATCATCAACTGAGATCAAAATCAATGACAATATTCACGTCTCAAACAACAAACGAGCACAAATTCAATATTTACCTCTTTTGAAATCTGAATTCGGGATTACAGTGCGATAACCGAGCACAAATTCGTTCAGGTTTGATGACTAATGGAGAAATCGACGATGCCTGATGAAGAAATTAGCGTTCCTGCTTCAGATCGAGATCGAAATCAGGGAGATCGGGGAGGTCTGGTGAAGAAATTGCCTGCGTCGTTCCGTGAATAAGAAGAAACGATGATGCCGGTGCAATAGGAAAAAGAAGGGTATTGAAGCTAGGGGTAAAAATGTCAATTTAGGACATTTTGCAAAAGTCATTATGAAAATGGACATTTTGCAAAACAACCCCCATATTTTGGACAGTTACCAAAAAAATCCAAAAAGATAATACCATATTAACCCAGAATATGACACGTATGAAAAAATGACACCAATTTAATTCAGAATATGACACATATGTGAATCGCAACAGAACCCGTTTCAGGCCTCTATTTTAGCATATTATCGGAAAGAAACGATTTTTTGATTTTTATGCACGTAGTTTTAGAAGCTAAAAACTATACAAAATCTTATTTATTTTTATTAATTTTTTTCAAATTTAATATTTAATTATTAGTATTAAATTGTTAATAAAATTATTAAACTAAATAAGATTTTATATAGTTTTTAGCTCATAAAACTACGTGTAGAAAAGTCAAACAATGTGTATTTTCGATCGGATGGAGTATATTAAAAGTGCATTTATAGGCGAATTGATATTAAAAGACAAATATTCTTTTTTGTCTCGTTTGACTTCATATAGTTTGGTTTTTTCTTAATAAAAATATTTTCATATATTTTTAAATAATTAAAGCTTTATTTATATTTAGTTCATTTGACTATATAATATAAAACTATTTATTTCTATCAAATCATAAAACTATTTAATTTTTTATCATATGTTTGTAGCTAATAATGTTGTATAAAATATTTTTACATTAAAAATTTATTAGTATTTTGTATAATTATAAAAAAACACATATTTGTCCTAATGGGGTCATTTAGTATACTTATTTGTCTTTTTTGGAAAAAAATTTATTAGTATTATGTATATGTATGTATATATATATTGTACTAATAAAATTTTTATGTAATTATTTTATACCACATTATTAGTTACAAACATGTGACAAAAAACAAATAGTTTTATAATTTGATAGAAATATATCCAAATTTAATTTTTTTTAACGATTATATAGCCAAATTGAACGAGAGTTAAATAAAGATTTAATTATATAAAAATATTTAAAAAGAAAAAACGAACGACATTAAGCCCAATGAGACAAAAAAACGCTATTTGTCCCTTAATACCAATTCTTCCAAAAGAGCACTTTTAATATACATAATTGTCCATTGAGTATTTTAATATACCAATATGTCTTAAGACGGTCATTTAATATACCTATTTGTCTTTTCGACCGAGTAGAAATGAAAGGAAAAGAAAAAGGGCATTTCATTGGGGTTTAAAGATGGTGTATTGGTGTGCATAATCATCCTCTTTAATCCGAGTTTAGGGTGTGTTTTCTAGCTGTAACGGCCCAGGGTTATGATTACCGAGTTACGTTTTGAGGGATAAAACCCCTCGTTAGGATCTTGCGCTCCAAGTACAAGTTGAAGGTTTGAAACCGAAGATTTGTAGTTTAAAGCAGGATTTCGCACCCAAATCCTGGACGTCCGTTGGAGACCCCGGGCTAAACCCCTGTACCTGTCCTAAGTCTACAACGCGGAAAACCTTTTATCATGCAAAGGACACAAGTTCTGAAAACGATACAATCAGTGCCACGGAAGAGCCGAGTCAAACATAGTATAATATGAAGAAATCTTAAAAAGTGTAAATCTGGTGAAGTCAAAGTTTCAAGCACTCGCTCTCCGCCATACGAATGGACCCCGCCTTAACAACACGAATTCAAACAATAGAACGGGTACACCTGAATCTAAAAAAAAAAGGGGGATCTGGGTCAATCATCAGGCCACTCATGCGCGTGTGTAAACACACTCTGAGAGGCATATAATAAGCATCCTATCCCTAAGATGAAATGCGTAATGCAATGTGGGAATTAAATCATATATATATACTGACAGTTTAATATAATGCAGAAAACGATTAAATGGATCCACATATAATGCCAAGTGGCATATCTCGGCTCTCCAACTACATCATACATGTTCGTACCACAACCGAGGTAGGACGCATGGTCATGTCGAACCAGGTATAATCAACCATTCATGCCCATACCACAGCCGAGGTAGGACGCTCGGTCGTGCCGCACCATAAATATATAAATTAATCAAACTCTAACAGGAAAACCCGATGATGCTGGGTTGTCCTATGACCCTAGCAAAGACTCTACGACTCACAGATAACAGTCGTTCTCTTGCAAGGACATATATCAATCATATGCTTTTCATTTTAGCTTCTAAGCGTGATGCTATGTCGTATGGTGCATGTACACTAGCCTACTATATAACACATGTGCATAGAGCGCCCATCATGAGTAAGTTCAAAGAACTTACCTGGAGAATCGCAGAATCCAATTAATATAGCAATCAAGCAAATCCATGCGGATTAGAGCTCACCTAAAAGATAAGTGACATAGTAAGTCTAAGTCTAACTTACACAAAACATATAAAATAACACACACAAGATTCAGATAAAACATATATAAGTTAACCATCTCATCATCAACAACATTAATTTCTCAATTCAATTTCTCATCTCGTTTCATCATCTCATATCGTTTTCATCGTAACTTCCCAACTCATTAGCTTAGACAATCATCATATAATACTTAGTCAAATTCACATATTACCATTTCATACTCTCACTTAGTATACGAATATATATCATCCTCATCATCGGTAACCAATATTTAATATCTTATAAAAAAATCACCACAATTCATGTTATTAGTCACAAATATCATGTCATTAGTCAAACGATCTTATTGTCATGCTAGTTAGTCATCGAACAAGTAAGACTCCCATGTTAGTTCCAAAACCGTTTTGAAATCCGAATCAAACAGTTAAGGATTTCGACCCTTGAAAATACTCGTAAAATTCCTTTTTCAATTTATTTATTAATTCACTTTCCAACCTTGGAATTCTTTTCCAAATTCTTGTTAAATCTCCAAGTCCAAATAATAATATGTTTTAAAACCAACGGTAATATTATATTTTATTTTAAATACCATTAATCATATGCTTTTCATTTTACGACTCTACGACTCACAGATAACAGTCGTTCTCTTGCAAGGACATATATCAATCATATGCTTTTCATTTTAGCTTCTAAGCGTGATTCTAAGTCGTATGTTGCATGTACACTAGCCTACTATATAACACCTGTGCATAGAGCGCCCATCATGAGTAAGTTCAAAGAACTTACCTTCAGAATCGCAGAATCCAATTAATATAGCAATCAAGCAAATCCATGCGGATTAGAGCTCACCTAAAAGACAAGTGACATAGTAAGTCTAAGTCTAACTTACACAAAACATATCAAATAACACACACAAGATTCAGATAAAACATATATAAGTTAACCATCTCATCATCAACAACATTAATTTCTCAATTCAATTTCTCATCTCATTTCATCATCTCATATCGTTTTCATCGTAACTTCCCAACTCATTAGCTTAGACAATCTTCATATAATACTTAGTCAAATTCACATATTACCATTTCATACTCTCACTTAGTATACGAATATATATCATCCTCATCATCGGTAACCAATATTTAATCTCTTATAAAAAAATCACCACAATTCATGTTATTAGTCACAAATATCATGTCATTAGTCAAACGATCTTATTGTCATGCTAGTTAGTCATCGAACAAGTAAGACTCCCATGTTAGTTCCAAAACCGTTTTGAAATCCGAATCAAACAGTTAAGGATTTCGACCCTTGAAAATACTCGTAAAATTCCTTTTTCAATTTATTTATTAATTCACTTTCCAACCTTGGAATTCTTTTCCAAATTCTTGTTAAATCTCCAAGTCCAAATAATAATATGTTTTAAAACCCCCGGTAATATTATATTTTATTTTAAATACCATTAATTAATTAATTAAATACGGATAAACCCAAATCAAACCGAACTCATTTAAACCCAACCGAACGAAACCCGTACTTATGTATTCCCAACCGTAAATAAAGGAGACTGACTGGACAAGCAGGAGGGCCCACGCTGGCTTCTTCTTCTTCAGATCAAAAGAGCCGCTCCCGCTCGCTGCTCGCCGGTGCTGCTGAACGTCGCGCCAGCGTCCACGCCTCGCCCAGCTCACGTCTTGCCCGACCGAACTCATCGCTCCAGCTCACCGGCTCGCTTGCGCCATCACTCGCCTCATCCTCGCTCTGCTCGCGATCACTCCGCCTCGCCTCACTCTCACGCTCGTCGACACTCGCTGCGCCAAATCGAGCTCGCCGGAGCTCTCACCGGAGCTTCCGAGCTCACCCAACACCCCGCACTCAGCTCACGTGCACTCAACACTTTCCCACAGCCCGACCCAAGTCAAAATTGAATCAAAACAGAGGGAGGAAAGGTGGAGGCTCACCGAGGGAATTCGCGACTTTGGAGCTCTTGATCGGAGGTCTGGGCATTGTCGGAGGCTCGCGATGGCTCGTTGGACCTGCGTGGGACATGGGTGAGGAGGGTGGTGAAGTCCATGGGTGGTTTGGATCGAAAACGAATGAGAACGACTCACCGAAAATTTGGTTCGCGATCGACTCGGGCGCCGTCGGAGATGCGGTGGCTTGTGTGGTGGCTCCGCTGCTGCTGGAGGTATCGAGGGAGGGAGGTGATCGAAGCTGCTTCTGCTGCTGTGGTCTTCAAAAGGAAGTCGAAGAAGCAAGGGTGGGCGTTGCTTGGTGTCTCCAGGCTCACGACAAGGCTGGGAAAAGAGGACTGGTGCTGCTGCTGCACTCACGAGGACGGCGGAGGATAGCTTAGCTGTTGCTTCCCATCAGAACGAGGAGGTAGGAGGATGAAGAGAGATTGGTGATGGAGAGCGGAGTGGTGATGGTGAGTGATGGTGAAACTGAAGCGGGAATGGCGGCAGAGTTGGTGAAAGTGATGGCGAGTGATGAATGACGGGGAGAGGGGTGTGAATGTGAAGAGGTATGGTGAGGGTGGAGTTTGAGTTTGGTTAAAATCTTAGTCAAATAAATACCCGAAAGTAATTCCGAATACGCGAATTTGAATCACGAAATTAGTTTCCGAATATTAGTTTCGCCGACTCTCACTTCCTCGATCAATTAGATTTTTAAAATCGAAAAGGATATCACCATCCGATAATTATTTTGAATTTCTGAGGAAAAAGGACGGAAATTGTTCGTTAAATTTATACTCCGGTCGGAATCCGCTAAACAAGTTTTAAAACCGATTTAATTTCATTTTTAATTCTCTTTTTCTGAAAAAATTAGGATTTGAAAATCCGAGCCTTTACACTAGCGGTGTACTTTTTTTATGGTATGGAGATTATTTTTAGGGATAGATGGGATGGAGATTACTTTTATAAGTTGATGGAATGGAGATATTTTTAAAAAATAACTAATCTAGAGCTCGTGCGCCACACACGAGATTTAATTTAAAATTAATCTAAGTACATTCATCTTATTTTTCGAATGTTATCATATTAATCAATGCGTTTTAAGTGATATATAAAACATAGTACTCATCCCGGAAACATAGTTTAATATATACATTTTTAGTATTTTCTTAATCTTTTAATATCGCTAAGTCATATTTTAATATATACATTTTTTTCAAGTAAAAATCATCGATTTTTTTTATATATGCTCTAAGGGCATAGGTTAAAAAAACCACATTGGAAAAAATTCCTTAAATCTAATGATTTGACACCAAGAAACCTATGCCCCAAAGGTCTGGGTTAGAGAAACTATAAAATTAGAACTAAGATTGATATTGATGTGTTTTATTATTGTATTCATATCAAAACACTTATTTTTCTAAATATATTTAATGGCAAAAAAATATAATATTATTCTCTATCCTATTTATTAGTTTTGTGTTCCATTAGTTTTGGTTTTATCAATTCTCCAATTTCTCATATCCTTTTTCTTTGTTCACTAGCCTATTTGATGTTCATATTATTTATTTGTTGTTTTTTTATTAGGAAAAATTTCGAGGGAGAAAACTCTACCCGAAGGCATCATTTCGGACGAGGTCTAGAAGACCATGATTATTCTGAATAGTAATACCCCAGGGCGAGTGGCAAAGGTGTGCAACCTTATCGGTCACTCTATTGCCTATTTGGGATACATGGAGGAAAGAAACTCTTTCCAGATTTGTTAACATAGTTGTAATAACTGACAAAATAAGTTCGATTTCCCATGGATGTAATAACTAAAAAAATAAGTTCAATTTCCCATTGACATTTTGTTTTTCTGTTGAGATGGTCAATAATTATTCTAGAATCCCCCTCAATTTAAAGTTTGGTAATTCGTAGGTTTAATGCGTTTTGTACCCCGAGTTTTATAGGAAGAGCTTCAGCTTATAATGGACTTTGATTACCAAGTTTTTTATATCCTATGTTGATTGGTGGACCTTCCCAGTCTCGGTTAATAGTCCTAGCTGTGCTAGCCATGTTTAAGAAGGAAAAACCATCAAAGTTTAATTTGAGAGTTCCTCTGGGTGGCTTACGCCATCTAATGTTTGTGCGTTGCATTTTCTGTCGTCTATCAGGTTTGGTTTGTGGGTGCATGTCGGGGTCAACCTCGAGACCGTCCTCAAAATTAGAAGATTTGCTCCAGTGTAACTCATGTGTTTTAATGATATGGAGCGTGGTATCTCGACTGGGAATTGGAATCGATCTGAAGATATACCGATTTCGAAAATACCAAACAGTTCACCAACAGAAAGCTAGCTTAGCTTTGAATTTACTATTGATGGTGTTCCCAATGTAGGCCATAACTGGTTTAATGTCTCTCGAATGTTGAAGCATTGCTGTTATAGTTGTATTGGTGTCAATTGGGAATATGAGGAAAGAGGTTGTGTATTGGCATTCCAACAAAGGATGGGCATCATCTTCTACCGCACAATTGCACAAACAACAAATGGGGGGCACTGAAACGCTCTGCTGGGCTAATCTAATGGTTGTGGGAAGACCATCCTGAGATATTTTCTATAAGAAAATTTTGACCTTTGGTGGAATGTCCAGTTTCTAGATCCAGAAATTAGGATCAGGACACTGAGAAGACTGACTTGAAATTAGTTTTTATGCACTCGAGGTGGAGAACCAACCCACTATGTCCGGCCACCACTATAGACGGTCCTCAAAGGGAGCAGACGGTGAAGGAATATCTAGGATTTCGTTAACAATATTTGAAGGTAGCACCTGGCACAGCTTGTCGGATCACCATTTGCCGGCCATAATATAATCACTAATGATCTCCTCAAGATTACCAGTTGGATTGCATTCACCTCTAGCATTCAGCGAGAGGCACGAGACCCAGTTGTCCGACCAAAATTTTACCGATTTACCATGTCCTATGGACAAAATCAGCCCGGTTTTGAAGGAATCAATGAGGGTTGTTAGTTTGGCCCATTACCAAGATGAATCACCTTTTTTTCCTATATTCCAGCAAATTAGAAGTTCGGAGATACTTGTGTCTAATAATGGAGACACATACGTTTAATGGTTCAGCTATAATTTTCCATAAAAGTGTCATTTGGAGGGCTTCATTCATATCTTTTAATTTCTGAATTCCAAGACCACCAGCCCGTTTTGGTCGACAAATCCTATCCCAACTGATAAGTGGGCGGTGTTGAAGATCCTTATTCTAAAAAAACATTCTGTTCACTTGATCTAATTCTTTATGTATCGAGGCCAGTAATAGGAAGTTTTGCACAGTGTATAGGGGTTTGGATGCTAAATTTGTGTTTATTAGGATGGCGCAGCCTTGTTGTGATAACGCATTAGCACACCATTTACTTAACTGTTCTTTGGATCTACATATAATGTCCTCAAATGTGGCTTTGCATACCCTACCATCGATGATGGGGCAAACTAGATATTTCTCCAGGGAGGAAACATTTGAAATATTTAGATAGTTACTAAGCTCGAAAATCTTTGAGTCTGTAATTCCTTTTGTTCCTTGGAAACTAGATTTATGGTGATTAACCTTTTGGCTAGAAACTTTACAGTATGATTCAATTATTTTTCTAACCTTGTGTCCTGCCTCAGTACTTCCTTCAGAGAAGATGATAATATCGTCTGCAAAGGAGAGGAATGGGATTCGGGGACCACCTCATCCAAATGTGAAACCTATTTGACCTCTTTCTGAATTTGATTCCGCCGTTAGACTTCGCGCTAGAATCTCCGCTCCGAGAATAAAAAGAAAAGGGGAAAGGGGGTCACCCTGACGGATCCCCTGTGTGGGGAAGAACATTTCCATAATCTGATGTTGGAAGAGAAAATTACGAAGGCAGATGATGAGGTAAGAAAGAGTGTGGGAAGGTTGATCAGCTTAACTTCCCAACAAGCTAAAATGCACTGGCTCACTATGGGAGAAGAGACTTCGTCTTTTTTCTACAGAAATGTCAAAGAAAGAAGCGCAAGGAATGCCATTGTAACAATGCGAGACTACATTGACATTGAGATTGATAATGAAGAGGATATTAGGCAACATACAGTATAATATTTCAGGGATCTGTTGGCCAACAGCTCAGACAGCAGGGGCACGATATCTTATTTGCATGGGGTTGTTATTGATCCGAATTTTCATGATGAATTGACAAGATTGCCTTCCTATGATGAAATCAGGAGAGCTTTGTGGGGAATTGGAGCAAATAAATCACCCGGTCCCGACGGGTTCGGAAGCCAATTCTTCAAGGATGCTTGGATTGTGGTTGGTACGGACACTTGCAAGGCGATAAAAGAGGTGTTTAGACATGGGAAAATCCTGAAACAGATGAACGCCACTTTCATATCTCTAATACCCAAAGTGGCAAACCCGACCTATGTCAAAGACATGTGCCCCATATCTTGTTGCAACACATTGATGAAAGAAATCACGAAGATCATTGTGGCATGCATCAAAGGGCTGTTGGGTGACCTAATTGCAGATAGTCAAGAAGCGTTTATTCCTGGCAGATCATTGGCTCATAACAGTGCAATTGTTATGGAAATCGTGAATGGATATGGAATTAGGAGCATATCCCCTAGATGCACTATCAAGGTGGACTTACATAAGGCATATGACTATCTAAACTAGGATTTCATAAGGGCCACCCTCGAGCATTTGAGGTTCCCTGAGAAACTGATTGACATTATAATGGAGTGCATATCTACAACTAGTTTTCGGTAAACATTAACGGAGCACCAGAAGGGTTCTTTAAGGGTACAAGAGGAATAAGGCAAGGTGATCCCCTTTCTCCCTACATCTTTGTATTATGTATAGAGATGCTGACCTATAAGCTTATAAAAGCTGTTGAGAACCCAGATTTCAAGCATCACCCTCGCTGCAAGGAAGTGAATCTTATTCATTTGGCTTTTGCTGATGATTTGTTGATTTTTTGCCAATGGAATGTGAAATTAGTTAGGGTAATTAAGGATTGCTTGGAGGATTTGTTGTTCAAATATAACATTATGGTGTGCATATATAATAGGCTTTTAAATTAAAGTGCATAAAAAAGATTCAAATGTGCAAATATAATATTATGTTGTGCAAGCATAATGTTCTGTTGTGCAAATATAACATTATGGTGTGCATATATAATAGACTTTTAAATTAAAGTGCATAAATAAGATTAAAATGTGCAAATATTATGTTATGTTGTGCAAATATAACATTATGGTGTGCATATATAATAGGCTTTTTGAAAGTTCGATAATGTATAACAAAGTAATATAAAGATACTCTAGAAGGGGGGTTGAATAGAGTATGCCAACTTTTCGCTGATAATCTCAAGACTTTTGAAACACTTGCAAAACCCTTTGAGATTAGACTTATTTCTTTCCTATGGAAAACCTGAATCACAAAAGAGTTATACAATTCGAAACAAGTGCGGAAATAAGGTAAAGCAATAAGTAAAGGACGCAACGAATTGTTAACGAGGTTCGACACGAACTTGGCCTACGTCCCCGCCTAGGGTTCTTCCACAACCCTATGATTCAACCGACTTTATTGATTCACAAGACTTAGGATCCTAATAGCTCATCGAGAAGCATCTCTCCTATACAATTGCAATCTACTCAACTCACGTTCCCTTGGAGTCCTAGACCAATCTAGAAGAGCTCTACCTCTCTCAGCTATCTAGTACACTCCTCTTACACTTCGTGAATCAATCGCCTAGTGTCCACTTCCTGAGTTACAAACTCTCGACTATAACACTCTCTCAAAATATATCCTATAAGCTCACTGTGTAACTCTCAAATGGTTTGAAACAAAAGATACGACTCTTAACAACTAGCAGAGAGCACACGAAGAAGACAGATTGACTTGAAGGCTTGAGTGCGAATGAATGCTTGTGTTCAACAACTGTTTGTCTTCATCTCTTCATCTCCTTTTTATATTAAATCAGATCGGCGCCTCTTTCAAAGAAGGATCTTCTCTTCAATGGCTAGAACAGATCATGTCAATCTTCACAATCTTCTATTTGGGGAAACTCCGAAGCCATGATCCGCCAGATTCGATCTTCTCGACTTCAAGCTTAAGGAAGGAGATTTCATTCGAAAATCTTGCTACATTTGTTAGTGCATAATATATAATAATATCTGGAAATATATTTAATAATAATAACAAATAATAACAACCGGAAATAATATGCACATAATACAGGTTTTGTGTTTCATCAACACAGTTGTAGCTTCAAGGCCTTTGACACAAGCCACGTGTCAAAGCCTTTGAAACAGTTTCCGATTTTCATCAAGGGGGTGGAGTTATCAATCTCCCCCTTGATGAAAGACAAAACCTATGCATCCCTGTAACTTAGTCAAGCAAATATATTCTAAGCAAAATCAGACTAAGTACCTGCATAGGTTAGACGAATGTTGGATCATAAGTTTTTAAAGCCAATGAGAAACATCCAACAGAGTAAAGCAAAACAAGGTCTTCCAAGACCCTTGGTTCACAACAGTTTCAAAGTCTAAACCATCAAACCATCTCCCCCTTTTTATCTTTCAACAAAGGGAGGAGGATAAAACAGTAACCAAAAGTTTTAAAATATTAACCAAAATCAGCAGTGTTTAGATTTAGGGTTAGGGTAGGGTAGGGGTTTAGGATTCATCATCAAGAGCACCATCCATGAACAGCAACTTCAGCTCATGCAGCAACTTAGCCACCCCACCCATCTCTAGCAAAAACTCTCTATGCAGATCCTTGACGTCCAGGCGAACTTCCTCCAAACCCAACTCCAGATTTTCCATGCGCTCGTCGATGGCAGAGGCAGTGGGAAGAGTTTTTGAGGGAGAGGCAAGAATCCAAGTCCCTTGGGGGGACTGGAGTCGAATTTACCCATATGATGTTGTTGTTCTTCATTTTTTAAATCACTTTCAGAAGCTTTGAAGACATGGGTCAAAAGGTTTTCGAAGGGGAGGGGAGTTCCTTTTCTGGTTTTGCGGGTGTGAGCCATGGATCCTAGAATGGTATTGGCCAGATCAAGATCATGGCCATTCAAAATTTGGTGTAGAAGGACCATAGCGTTGTCAGTGAGGAGGGAGCCATAGTTGATTCGGGGTAAGAGGCATCTCACAATGATGTTGAAGATAATTTTTGCCTCGAGTGTGAGGGACGAGTGGGTAAGCTGTTAGGTGGTGTTGTTTGATGCTTTAGGGAGCAAGTATTTGGATCGGGCAAGAGCAACGCACTGATCTTTTATGGGGGTTTCAGGAGAGGGTGGAAAAGGTTTAGGAAGGCCAAGGAGATCAGCGAAGTCAATGGAATTGAAAGTGATTTTAACTCCGTTGACGACTGATTCCAAAGACCAACCATCAGCAGTGTGCTTGGCTTTGAGGTTTATGTAAAATAGACGGGTGAGTTGGGGGTAGTATACGGATTCAAGGTTCAGAAGGATCTAGGCAGAGGTTTGTTTGAGGAGAGAGATGCAGGGTAGGTTCAAAGCTTCTAAAAAATCAACATCAATAAAATCTGAACAACAAATCTTACGAGTTCTAAACTCATCTACCCACTTTCTAGCTATCTCAGCATTTTTAAACCAAGAGGAGGGTAAGGATTGGTTTACCTGGATAAGTGCAGACGGATCGGCGTTCTTCCTTCGAGCTTTTGTGGGAGCAGTCGTCTTGACAGGCGCGTCAAAGCTTCTGAGAGTGGCTTTCCTTAAGCGCTTGGGAGATGGAGGTTTTGCTTTAGTGGCTTCGCGCTTCTTCGGAGACGGGGGAGGAGGAGGAGGAGTAGGAGAGGGAACAAGTTTTGGCTCCTCTTCCTCTTCTTCCTCAGACCCCGAGTCCTCAGCGGACACTTCAGCATCGTCTCCCTCGGCCTCTTCCTCGGCCTCTTTCCTTGCTTTCTCAGCCTCTTCCTCGACCTTTTTCTTTCTCTAGGCCTCTTCCTCGGCCTCTTTTGCAGCATGTCGCTCTAGAATCTCATCAAGATCCTCCTCTTCCTCCTCTTTCTCAGCAATGATCTTTCTCTTCCCTTTTAGCTTAGCACTGAGAGGCTTCTTCATCGGGCGCTTCAAGGACCGCTTAATTTAGCAATGGTGCTCTCAGGGACGGTGCTCGGGACAATGCTTGGGACAATAGCTTGAAGAGTAGGTTCGGGTTGAGGGGAGATCACAAGAGTGGCCTGGCGTCCTTTGGGGGTAGCGCCAAGGCATTTGGGTGTGCAGGTCTTCTTGGATTTGGGTGCCATGGATGGAATTCGGTTAAGCTTTCAGAGAAAGGTTGAAGGAGAAGTTTAAGAGACAGAGGGTTTAGGCAGTTTTAGAGAGGTGAAGAATAGTTAGGGTAAGAATGTGTGGTTTAAAAAGGGGCAAGAGGGTAAGTCGATGGGATGGGTTTAGGGTTCCAATGGAGATAATCATGACACTACTGCCCAAAATTAAAAGATCCGATTTGCCAAAAATTCAAAATCCAAACCATCTTTTCACATTTCAAATGCAAGAGGGAATATTTCCGAAAAAAAATTTCCATAAATAAAATATACTCGGATATAAGGTTTTTGGAAAATAAAATGGGTGATGCATAAAGAAGGTTAAAAACCATTAAAACTATATTTGATCAAATATCTAAAAAGATATTAACCAAATATATGATCCGTTATATGTGCTCTACCATTCAATTCACAAACTTTGACATGAATCTCAAAGGTCTTGACATTGAGTAGAATTTATCTTTCGTAAAGGGAAAGTTCCCCCTACGAAAGTGCATCCCTGTTAAGTATTCCGATCTCACGTCTAATGAAGGTGAACCTGTCCTCTGCCAAAGGCTTAGTAAAAATGTCAGCCCATTGATAATCAGTTCAAATAAAGGATATGGACACATCACCTTTTTCGACATGGTCTCTAATGAAATGATGTCTTACATCAATATGTTTGGTCCTTGAATGCTGAATAGGATTCTTTGTAATGGAGATGGCGCTTGTATTGTCACACTTAATGGGAATGCCTTTGAGGTTAATGCCAAGATCTCTCATTTGTTGAGCTATCCAAAGGATTTGGGAGCTACATGCTCCAGCTGCTATGTATTCAGCCTTGGCAGTGGATAGAGCAACTGAGTTTTGTTTCCTTGAGTGCCAACTAATCAAGGATGCTCCTAAGAATTGGCAACATCCCGAGTGATCTTCCTATCCACCTTATAGCCTGCAAAGTCTGCATCAGAATACCAAATTAGTGAAAAATCTCTTTGCCTTGGGTACCACAAGCCAAGCTCCTTAGTGCCATTGAGGTATCGAAAGATCCTCTTCACAACTACGAGGTGAGATTCTTTAGGGTCAGCTTGAAACCTAGCACACATGCAAACACTAAACATGATGTCAGGTCTACTAGCAGTAAGATATAATAAAGATCCAATCATCCCTCGATACTCCTTTTGATTGACACTCTTCTCGGTCTTGTCTTGATCTAGAGATAAGGTTGAGCTCATGGGTGTCTTAGTTTCTTTGGATTGATCCATCTTGAATTTCTTCAAGAGATCCTTAATGTACTTGGTTTGGTTGACAAAGATCCCTTTCTTAGATTGATGAACTTGTAATCTCAAAAAGAAGTTGAGTTCACCCATCAAGCTCATCTTAAATTCACTGCACATAATGTCAGAAAATTCCTTGCACAAAGATGTGTTAGTACCCCCAAACAATATATCATCAACATATATTTGAATAACCAAAATGTCCTTTCCTTTGGTCTTGATAAAAAGAGTCTTGTCGATCAACCCCCTTTTAAAATCATTTTCTAAAAGATATTTTGACAAGCGCTCATACCAAGCTCTTGGGGCTTGTTTCAAACCATATAACGCTTTGTCTAATTTGTAAACATGATTAGGAAATTCCGAACTTTCAAAACCTAGGGGTTGAGCCACATAGACTTCTTCCTCTATGAAACCATTAAGAAAAGCACACTTGACATCCATTTGATATAACTTTATGCCCATAAAAGATGCAAATGCTAATAATATGCGAATGGCTTCAAGCCTGGCTACGGGAGCAAAAGTCTCCTTGTAGTCAATACCTTCTTTTTGATTGTAGCATTGAGTTACAAGCCTTGCTTTGTTCCTCACGATCTTACCATTTTCATCTAGCTTGTTCCAAAATACCCAACGTGTGCCAATGATTGATTGATGCTTTGGCCTAGGCTTCAAGGTCCAGACTTTGTTTCTTTCAAATTCGTTAAGCTCACTTTGCATATCAATGATCCATTCTGGCTCTTGAAGAGCCTCATCTACCTTCTTTGGTTCTATAAGAGAAACAAATGCGTGAAAAGCACAGAGATCTTTAAGTTTAGAACGAGTTTGAACACTAGATGTAGGGTCCGAGATGATATCCTTTAATGAGTGTGATGAGGAGTATTTGAACTTTCTCTTGCTAGTATCAGCTTCTTGGTTCGTCACATCAACAGGATTGATTTGTGGTACATCCCACTCCATGGATCTGTTAGGCTCAGTTACAGCAGTTTTTGAAGTCTCAACACTTTTGGATTGGTCGCCAAGGGCTTTGGACGGAGCTTAAACACCTTGGGCCAATTCTTCAGTGTTAAGAATCTGATCCTGCATGTTCCTTTTCTCTGCGTTCTTAGTAGCAATATCATCACCATCCTCATTCTGTGTATGTCTGCTAAGATCTAGATCTGCAACACTTTCACTTAAAGAACCGTCATTCCATTCATCAAATATAACATGTATACTTTCCTTAACCAACTTGGTCCTTTTGTTGAAGATTCTATATGCTTTGCTACTTGTGGAGTAGCCAAGAAATATACCTTCATCACTACGCGCATAAAATTTCCCAAGGTTATCTTTTTCATTGTTATGAACAAAACAAGTACAGCCAAAGGGTTTAAAATACGATATAAGGGGTTTGCGGCCTTTGAAAAGTTCATAAAGAGTTTTCTTTAAGATGAAACGAATAAGACACCGATTCAAAATATAGTTAGCTGTGTTAACAGCTTCAACCGAATAGGTTTTAGGTAATGCATTTTCTAAAAGCATAGTCCTGACTATGTCCTCTAGGGTGCGGTTCTTTTGTTCCACAACCCCATTTTGTTGAGGTGTCCTAGGAGTATAAAAATTATGGGAGATGCCATATTTAGCACAAAACAAATCAAACTGAAGTTGATCAAACTCCCTACCATGATCACTTCGAATTGACACTATGGGCTCGTTTCTTAAAGCTTGCAACTCCTTACAAAGTTTTGAAAACTCAAACAAGGCCTCTGATTTTTCTTTTAAAAATGCAACCAAAGTATATCTCGAAAAATCATCAACAGCAACAAGCATGTACTTTTTACCATTGGGAGATTTGACTCGCATAGGACCACATAAATCCATATGTAAAAGTTCAAGGGGTCTAGAAGTACTTACAACCTTTTTGGGTTTGAAAGAGCTACATGTTTGTTTACCTCGTGTGCATGCTTTGCACATATCAATACCTTTGAAGTCCATCTCAGGTAGTCCTTTTACAAGCCCTTTGGACACAAGCTTTTGTATTACAGGACCGAGTCTCTTGTGCCAAAGCTTTAGATCATCAGTCAAAGCCTTTAGACAGGATAAGCTTCCTTGTGCCACTTGCTCAGCATTCACAGCATAGATGTTGTTATAGCGATAGGCAGTTAGAACTACTTCACCTGTATCTTCTATGCGCACTAGACAAACATTTTTAATGCTATGGTTAGGATCACTCCCAACACTACCAATACCAACGATGTCACACTTTCTTTTGTTCCAAGAGTGATTGTTCTGTGGATTGCTTCTTTAGATCATGGAAGAGAGACCTCTTCCCACTCATATGTCTCGAGCATCCACTATCAATAATCCATTTTTGTTCTTTTACCTTGGTGATCTCCTGCAAGACAAACATCAACCTTTGTGGCTAGAACAATAAGCAAATTTAGATCCATTATTGGGATAAACCATATTTGGTAAAATGGTGCCTTTGGGGACCCAAACTTACGTTATCCGTTCTTTTCTCAAGTGAACAAGAAATGTATTGCGAACAATATGTGGATCCTTTCTTCTATAGAGACAGGTCTCTTTTACATGTCCCTTTCTCGCACAGTGGTGACATATAGGAGAGGTTCTGCTTCCTTTTGCCTTTACAAAAGTGGTAATGTGCCTTTGGACTCGGTAAAACTTATGAGGGCTGTCTGTTGGTCTTGAATCTTCTTATTGACTTTAAGTCATGATGTTCATTTCTTAGAGACGAGAGATCTTGCTTGAGTTCAGATTTGTCTAAGTGAAGAGTATTGACTTCAATGTCAAGACCTGAATAAGAAGTTTCAATACTTTTGACCCTCATAGACAGATCCTCAATAGTTCTTTCTTGGTCCACAGTTTTCTTAATAAGAGTGTTGGTTTGGGCAATAAGTTTCTCTTCATTGACAATCATATTAGAAAGGAATTCCAATAATACCTCTTTTGGACTTGCCATAAGCTCTCTTACAGTTACCTCAAGTTGCTCATCGTGGGATTCATCTCCTGAGGCCATAAGACAGACATTGGTCTTCTCAACATCGAAGTATGTGTCAAAATCGCTCCCAGTTGCCACCATGGCTTTCTTTTTCCATCTATCACCTTTCTTGAACTGGCTCTTCGTCTTTTGAGGGCAGTCTTTCACAAGATGGTCTGTTTCACCACATTCAAAATAAGACAAAGGTTTAGTCTTCTTGTCATATTTGTTGTATTTAGACTTACCTCGAAATTTAGAAGACTCTGATCCATCCTTGTTGTTGAATTGCTTCTTCATTTTGAGGATTCGAGAAAGACCCCTTGTAATAAGAGCAAAGGGATCGTCCTCATCATCATCATCATCTTCAGAATCAGACACATCTTTGGGCTCATCCTTCTTAGACTTGAGTGCCAAGTTCTTAGTGCTTGTTGGAAGTTATCCATCGTCTTCATTGAGAATCATCTCATGTGTGATCAGCTTCTGATGTGAGCCTAATTCACCATGTTTTATACTATCTTTTATACCATTTTCTACATACATTTCATGCATTTGGGTTAGATTGGTACAGAATCTACCTAGTTTATGCTTATTTGCCAAATTATGGAATCTACACCAGTTTTTGTTTAATTTTGCAGAAATCGAAGCAATTTACAGCAATTCTGAGAAAAGAAGAAAAGCTCAAAGTCAACTACAGAAGTCCAAGGTCAAGGAGCAGCGGAACCAGAATAAATCAAGCTGAAAGCAAGGAAATCTACTCGACAACACATAAGTCGATATCAAGTACAGTCTAGTCGATTTCCACCAAAGCTGCCCAAAATCGAGAAAGTTGAAGAAAGATAGTCGATATCGAGGTGTTTTACTCGATATCGAGTAACCACATATCGAGCTAGAGACGGGAAATCGACACGAGGAAGCTGGGAGCTGAACGTTTTACTCGATGTCGAGGAATTTCCTCGATATCGAGGAACACGTAGTCGATTTCCACTACTGGTAGCCAACACCGAGGACCTGATCTGGAACCAAGGAAAAGTTACTCGATGTCGAGGAAATCTTCTTGATATCGGGGAAAAGTCAAGTCAATGTGCTGTCCTGAAGGCCGGAATCGAGTTGCTGAACGGAAGACAAAGAAAGTGCTACTCGACGTCGAGGAAACTACTCGATGTCGAGGGAAATTCCAGAAAGTCCGAATCGTGGAATCCGGGTCTTGTTAAGTTTCTATCCAAAGTCCAATGGAGATATTTTCGAGATCAAATTCCATCAAGATCTATCAAGTGCTATCAAGTGCTATCAAGTTGGAGAAGATATTTACCTACATTAGATATATTTCCTTTAGAGATTTATTTATTTATTTCCATGTTTTATCTTTATGTTATTAGATAGATAAAATTAGATATAGATATAGTTTTCTTTCCTAGATTAGCTTGGAATGAAGGCTATAAATAAATCCTTAGGGTCTGATTTCTAAGCATTCACTTCTAGAGAAGGAGAAGAGGTAGTAAGTAGAGAGAGAGAGAGAGCTTAATTGTGGCAAGAGCAAAGTGGAAAGGCGAGAGCGAATTTGGCTTGTTCGGTTGTAAGCTTTCTTTTTAGTTTTATTTAATGCAAAGTTATTTCCTTTTATTATTGATGTCGTTATTCATGATGAAGAGCGAGTAGTCCACCCACTTCTAGGGTCGGGGTGAGCCCGACGGTAGCCATGTGAGGTGATGCGGTAAAGGTTTGCTCTTTTTATGTAATTTGTCTTCTATCCCTCCAAACATGATTCTTTTGCGAAAGTTGAAGGTGATCCTTGTTTGTGTTATTGAAGCGAAAGTGATCTTAATACAACTTGGGTTAATTATGTGAAAAAGGGTTAGTAACAATTGGGGTTTATGTGAAAGCCTCTATCTTCCTATTTGTTAATAACGAAAGTTATTTGATGAAAAGCATGATCTTTTATGCCTTTATGTGTTATTTTTCATGGTTATCGTTGTGGCGTTGAAACCCTGATCTTGGAAGGCTTCAGTTTATTGATTTATTTCGTCGAAATCCGTGTTCTGCGTTCGAAAGGTTGCAATTTTAAGTTTCTGCTGTTACTCGACATCGGGGAGTTTTAGTCGACATCGAGGAAATCTTGTCGATATCGAGTTGATTTTGTCGATTTCGAGTACTTTTTGTTGGTCTTTGTTTTCTGTTTCGTTTTGCTTTCTGTTTTTACTCGATTGGTTAGTCGATATCGAATAGTTTATTCGACATCGAGGAATCTTCTGGTCGACTTCGCTGAGATCTTTCCGCTTCCTGAGATCCGCTGACGTGCTTCCTCGAGGATCGATCCTGACTTCCCACTGCTACATCGGGAGGAAGTCTTGTAATCATTTGTGTGGGCATGAATCTGGTTTGATCTATTTTATTATATTTTAAACTCGATTTCCTCCTACAACAAATTGGCGTTGTTGCCGGGGAAGCAATCATTCGCGCCTTAGCTAGTTAGATCTCACGTTTGCCTTGAGTTACTTTGCAGGTGTATGCGTCGTTCTGGTCAAACACCTGAGTTTGATGCCTTAGACAATCAGGAACACCTTTTACACGTCCACGCTAAATTAAAAACAGCCATGGAAGCCGCAGAAACACAAGAACAGCTGATACAGAGGCTTTGAGCTGAGTTAGAAGCCAAGGATACTGCTCTCACCACTGAGAGAGCACGCACTACACAGGAAGTTGCACGAAGGAGGCAGGTGGTAGCTGAGCTTGCCCAATACCCTACCACTGCAGAGGATTACATGCACCCGACTCTCGTCGTGCCTGAATCGGCCATTCTAATCCCTGAAAATAATTTTGAAATTCGCAGTCCTTTCCTGATTGAGATTAAAAATAATGATTTCTATGGTAGATTTAATGAATGCCCTCTTCAACATATTACCAACTTTACTGATATGTGTCGTGCTCTTGCTGAAGGTACCACTTTGGAATATATCTTGATGAAGGCGTTTCGTTGGTCTCTGGCTGGTCCACATTGAAGTGGCTTGAAGGTCTCCGTTCACGATCCCTCACAACATGGGCTAAAGTAAAGCAGGAATTTCTCAACAAATTCTTTCCTCTTGCCAAGACAGCGCTCCTTCGCCAAAAGATTACAGCTTTCAAACAGAAGCCTGGCGAGCCGCTAGTGACGAGAGGGTTTCTCGACCAAATAAATTTGTAGTCAAGACCCCCGCTATAGTATAGGGGAGCCAGGTTCGTCCTCAGAAGAGAAGTCAGCGGTTCTAGGTTTAGTGTGTTTTGGGGTTCTGGGATAGCGGGAAGAGGTGATGAGGGTGGCTGTCGACAAAGAATAGAGGGGTCGATGTCGAGGGATGGAGAGAGAATGGTGGTTTGATATCGAGTAGAATATATGCCGAATAAAAATAATAAAATAAAACAAATAAAGATGCAAACATCCAAGGTTAGGGATCACCACAACAATAAACATATGTGTAGATCATAAATCACATAAAGATGCATGCTTTATATCAAAGAATCGACTTTCGCAAATTCCAACAATTTAGGTGATAGAGGCTCTCGCATAAAAACCTAATTTGTTTCTACCTTTTCTTAATTAGGATTAGTCGGCTCTCGCAAATAAACCCTAATTACTATCCAATTCATAATAAGATCACTTTCGCTTCAATATCATGAATAAGGAATTTCCTAAACTCTCGCAAAGGATTAAGCACATAGGTAGATGATGATAAAGACATATAAATTCATCGATATATAAATCAAACACACATATCTATGTAGGGATCACCCCAACCCTAGAAGAAGGAAATTAGAAACAAAACATAATAAAAGAAATTAACTTTCACATAAAATAAACTAAAACTTACAACTGTTCGTCTCCTTCTTTCTCCTTCTCTCTCTCCTTCTCCTCACTCCTCTCTCCTTGCGCCCTAAGACGACTTGACTTGAATTGAATGAATGAAAATCAGCCCATAAGGCTTTATTTATAGCCTTCATTTCCTAGCTATTCTAGGTAAGAAAGTCTATCTATATCTATATCTACATATCTAAAGGTTTTAAAGATAAATAAATTGAATAAAGGAATTAAATCCAAAAAAGGGAAATTATATCTAAAATAGGTAAATCTCTTCTTATGTTGATAGATCTTGATAGATGATAGATCTCAGCCAAACTCGGATTCCTTCGGCTCCAAGGACTCCCAAACCATGTAGGACAGCAAACCGCATATCGCGGCTCCTGGACAGCGTTCCTCGATCTCGACCAAACTTACTCGAGATCGAGTAAGAGTGACGCCGACTTCGGCTTGGCTGGGCGTCTCGGGTTGCTGCTGGTCGATCCGGCTCGGTCAGGTGCTGCTGGGGTCTTCGAGATCGAGTAACTTCCTCGAGATTGAGTAGATTGGTGCTCGGCGTCTTCAGTCCTCGGCTTCTCGACTTGGCACAGCTCCTCGACTCCGGACATGACATCAGGGTGTTGGTCGATCTCGACTAGTTTACTCGAGATCGAGTAGGGCTTCGGAGTCGGGTTGTCTCTGCCTTCAGTTCCTCGATCTGGCCCGTCCTCGACCAGGCACTGCTCGGACACTTTTGGTCGATATCGAGTAAATGTACTCGATATCGAGTAAATCTCTCAGCTTTCTGCTCTGTTCTTAAAACGCACTTTCCCGAGTCCTCTTTTGTCGGATTGACGCATATGACCATGCGTTGGAAAGCTGTTTTCGAGGGCTACAACTCTCATGAAGACATCAAAGCTTGATTCAGAATGATGAATACCGAAAAATGGCCTTTTCTCCAGCTGTACCATCCTTAGCTTCTCCATGAGTTTCCTTTAAGCTCCAAAGTGCGTCCGATTTCTGCGAAATATAACAAAAACTTGTGTAGACCTTCATATATTGCAAATAAACATATACTACACAGGTTCTGTATTATTCCAACCCAAATGCATGAAATGCATGCAGAAAATGATATAAAAGCAACTGTAAAACATGGCAGATTCAGCTTACAACAAACACCCCATACTTAAGCTTGCTTGTCCTCAAGCAATACTTTTATTTGTCATTCAGGGGAAGAAATCAAAACTCTCAACATCTTAGATTCATTCTTATATAACCCTGCAATTAATTACCATCCTCGAAAAGGTACTAGTGTCACAAATCCATGCATGTGCAATTTTAAGAGCAACATCTACTCACAAAAGGAGGGTTATGCAAAAAAAAATCATTCGTGACAAAGCATTAATAATCAAGAGGACTTAAATTTAAGCTCAAATAAGGAGTAGATTGGTAAAAGGCTAAAGATGGGCAATTTTTGGCAATGTGGTGCTAATGATCCGGGGAAATGGAGTACTTTCAAATTGAATTTCCACATTCCTTCTTCATAAGATTCATCACCTTTCATAATGCTTTTACCTCTCTAACCTCAGCATTGCCTTCTAGCGAGTCGCAAACATGGGTGTCATGATGCATTTACCTCTCTAACCTCAGCATTTCCTTAGTGCTTTGGACTCCTCACCTGGTGTCCCATCTCGCCAAACTATTATCTCAGCGAGCAAGGTCGATCTTTGATCGAATTTTCTTTCACTCATTAAATTTTCCATATATTTCAAACAATTCCTCAAAACTCCAATAATGATAAACACAACAACCATATAACATCTCCATAATGTAACATAATTCTCAACATAATCCCCGGATAAGGTAAAGAATGGCAACTATTTAGATCACGTGGAGAAAATATGAAATAAGGCATGGTATGGCTTTTGTGATGCATAAGCATAAGTATGGCTAGGGAATATAAACATATGAGCATTATATGGAAATATAAAGTCCTCCATCCTCTTATCATGCAACATGTCAAAAGCAATTTCAAATTTTACCTCCTTTCATGGTTTTCAATAAAATATGCACTTCATTGTGACTTCCCTTTACTAGGCAATTTAATGCTATATCTCTAATGAATCCAATTTTGCATCGTCGAGTTCAATTAAAGCTTCCATGACATTATTCAAAAAAATTTCAATGGGGGTCATTTTTTCTAAATTTTTGGAAAACGTGTATGTAAGCACATAAATCAATAATGAATTTCAAAATAGCCATGTATAAGCAATTCAAGAATTAATGCACCAATAATGTCAAATAAAACCAAATATGCATAAAGTAAGCCCTTCCCCCACCCCATACTTAAACATTACAGTGTCCCCACTGTATAAAAACAAGGGTAAAGAAAGAAACTCACTAGACAGGTGGGCAGATCGTCAGAATCAAGTGCTATGCTGCTGGGCCTAGTCCGATTTAGCTTGCTTCTATCCCCATGGACCTGAAAAATGTAGAATAGAAATACCCACAATAGAAAAACTAAAAGTTCAAAACCAAAAACAAACAAAAGCGACAAAGTCCAAAAGTCCCAAAAATAAATGTCTATTTACAAGCTCTGGATTTTATAGTCGCTAGGCCGACTTCTTCATTAAGCACTAGCCTGGCTCATCTTTGTCCGGAGGTATAGGTGGATCTGGTGGTTCCTCCGGTGGTGGGAAGCGTGGGATGTCATCCGGGGGCATCATATGAAGAAGCTTAAACCTCCCCGAGTGGACGCTCCATGGCTCCACCCATTCATCTTCCCTGGCTCGAGCTATGTTGTGAGCCTAAATTGCCATGTTTTACACCTACTTTTATATCGATTTATGTATGCATTTCATGCATTTGGGTTAGAATAATACATAATTTGTGTCGTTTGCACTTATTTGGCAATATATGGAGGTCTACACAAGTTTTTGTTATATTTTGTAGAAATCGGACGCACTTTGGAGCTTAAAGGAAACTCATGGAGAAGCTAAGAATGGTGCAGCTGGGGAAAACGCCATTTTTCGCCATTCATCATTCTGAGTCAAGTTCTGATATCTTCATGAGAGTTATAGCCCTTGGAAAGAGCTTTCCAACGCATGGTCATATGCGTCAATCCGACGAACGAGGACTCAGGAAAGTGCGTTTTAAGAACAGAGCAGAAAGTCGTAGCCCAATTTACTCGATCCCGAGTTCACTTACTCGATCTCGACAAAAGTTGCCCGAGAACACCTTGTCGTAGAGAGCATGATCGAGAAGATGAGAGCCAGAGACAACCCGACTCCGGAGCCTTACTCGATCTCGAGTAAACTACTCGAGACCGACCAACACCCTGATGCCATGTCCGGAGTCGAGGAGCTGTGCCAAGTCGAGAAGCCGAGGACTGAAGACGCCAAGCACCATAGTACTCGATCTCGAGTATCCTACTCGATCTCGACAACCCAGAAGCACCTGTCCGACCTTGATTGAGCAGCAGCAACCCGAGACGCCCAGCCAAGCCGAAGTCGACGTCACTCTTACTCGATCTCGACGTCAATCTCGGGCAGAGTCAACAAGAAGTCGATGTCGAGAAAGGCCCCGTCAATATTAATCCAACTACAGCAAGTCCGACATCTGTTCTAGCTCCGAATCAGAAAAAGAAGTTGCCTTTCCCCACAAAATCTCCAAAGGACCCGGCAGAAAAGAAATTTCAGCGCTTCATCAAGATGCTTCAGAAGCTCAACGTCACCATCCCCTTCACAGAAGCTCTCAATGAAATGCCATCCTATGTCAAGTTCCTAAAGGAGATTCTGAGCAAAAAGCGATCAATGGCTGAGATTACAGAGGAATGCAACCACTTGGACATACTTGAGAAGAGGCCAGATCCAGGTAAGTTTGCTATATCCATTGCATTTGGTCCATACAAAATTAATGCTTTATGTGATCTTGGAGCTAGTGTGAGTATAATGCCTTTAACAATTTCGTCCAAGATTAAGATAGGTGCCCTAGAGCCTGTGGATGCTAGACTTTACATGGCCAACAACACAGTGGTCATTCCAACAGGCATGGTGGACAATGTGCCAGTACAAGTAGGTAAATTCTTTGTCCCTGCTGATTTCCTAGTTGTTGATATGCAAGAAGACCCTGCTTGTCCAATTATTCTAGGAAGACCCTTCTTGGCGACGGTAGATGCCAACATAAGCGTGAGGAAAGGAGTGCTCACTTTCAACATCAGCGATGAGGTAATTGAGTATTCCTTTAATAAAACTGAAAGGCATACAGGTCCAATGGAAGAGGTAAAATCTATCTCAGCTGGCTACATCACTTGCGGGGAACCCAAGGTAAGAAATATGACCCCTGAGGAGCTGGAAAAGAGGGATATGTAGGCCCAGGTGAAGGAGATCATGGCAATCCTAAAGGAGGACACAAAGAATCCAATCGACACAGACCAAGGTATGTCGTTATGGAGTAACATTCTCTCTCCATCCCTCGACATCGACCCCTCTATTCTTTGTCGACAGCCACCCTCATCACCTTTTCCTGCTATCCTTGAACCCCAAAACATACTAAACCTAGAACCGCTGACTTCTCTCCTGAGGACGAACCTGACTCCCCTATACTATAGCGGGGGTCTTGACTATAAATTTATTTGGTCGAGAAACCCTCTCGTCAAATTGGTGTCGTTGCCGAGGAGATATCAATCGCGCCTAGTTTAATTGTGTTTAAGGTTCAGAAAAGCCCATCCCTTTTTCTTACCCTATCACATACCCTACCACCACCTACCTCACCGGTACCAACTGGGTGCCAAGCTGTTGCTACTAATTTGTGTTCTTGATTGTGATTTCAAAAGCTTAGGTAAAAAGATGGAAGACTTTTGGGAAGGGGACTGCGAATGGGGTAGATGGGTCCGAGATTTGAGACGGAGGAATAGGATCGCAGTGGAGGAGTCACGATTAAGGGAAATAGCCCGGCTGGAGGACTTAGTGTGAAGACTTGAGGCTTCCTATCGTTCTCAAGGATTAGATCCTCTTTCTTATGAGGACATTGAAGCTATGGAAAGTGATGAGGAAGAAGAAGATTGGAACAAACAATGGGTACTCCCACGGTACATGAGAGCAACAACGCCAATCAATGTCGACTACCCTATAGTCGACGTCGACCACATTACAGAAACCCAGGTATGTCCTTCCCCGATCTCGATTCCACCTTTGCAATCTATCTTTGAAAAACCATATGAAGGATCCCAAGGAGAAATAGCACTAGAAGAGAAGAAGTTGGACATGGTTGACCAGGGCATTCCAAGATCACTTTTACCTTACAAGGTGAAGGCTATCCCCGATGATTTTGAGCAACCGATGTTCATATTCAAGTATGGGGTCCTAGCAAAGTGGCATGAAGCTCCGCATGATGAGGAGGAAATATCTCTTCCCTCTCCACCGTTCTGCTGTGGTGGAGATACACAACCAAGTCAAACTATGAAGCGGAAGAGGTATGATGATGAGGTATGCATATTTTCTTTATGTCTTCCTTTATACATGCTAGCTAGAGCCCAGGAAGATGAATGGGTGAAGCCATGGAGTATTCACTCGGGGAGGTTTAAGCTTCTTCACATGATTCCCCCGAATGACATCCCACGCTTCCCACCACCGGAGGAACCACCAGATCCTCCTATACCTCCGGACAAAGATGAACCAGGCTAATGCTTAATGAAGAAGTCGGCCTAGCGACTATAAAATCTAGAGCTTGTAAATAGACATTTATTTTTGGAACTTTTGGACATTGTTGCTTTTGTTTTTGGTTTTGAACTTTTAGTTTTTCTATTGTGGGTATTTCTCTTCTACATTTTTCAGGTCCATGGGGATAGAAGCAAGCTAAAATCGGACTAGGCCCAGTAGCATAGCACTTGATTCGGACGATTAGCACATATGTCTAGTGAGTTTCTTTCTTTACCCCTTTTTTTTTATACAGTGAGGACACTGTAATGTTTAAGTATGGGGTGGGGGAAGGGCTTACTTCATGCATATTTGACATATTTGACATATATGTGCATATTTTTTAGTTTATTTCTTGAATTGCTTATACATGGCTATTTTGGAATTCATTATTGATTTATGTGCTTATATGCATGATTTCCAATGTTTGAAAAATGACCCCCATTGAAATTTTTTATAATGTCATGCAAGCTTATATTGAACTCGACGATGCAAAATTGGATTCATTAGAGATATAGCATGAAATTGCCTAGTAAACGGAAGTCACAATGAAGTGCATATTTTCTTGAAAATCATAAAAGGAGGTAAAATTTGATGTTGCTTTTGACATGTTGCATGATAAGAGGATGGAGGATTTTATATTTCCATATATGCTCATATTGTTATATCCTAGCCATACCTATGCTTATGCATCACAAAAAGCCATAATATGCCTTATTTTAAATTATTGCTCCACATATTCTAAATATTGCCCATTCTTTACCTTATTTCCATCCGGGGATTATGTTGAGAATGATGTTACATTATGGAGATGTTATATGGTTGTTATTATTGGAGTTTGGCGGAATTGTTTGAAATATATGGAAAATTTAATGAGTGAAAGAAAATCCTATCAAAGATAGACCCTGCTCGCTGAGATAATAGTTTGACGAGATGGGACACCAGGTGAGGAGTCCGACGCACTAAGTATCCGGGGCCATTCATGACACCCATGTTTGCGACTCGCGAGAAGGCAGTGCTGAGGTTAGAGAGGTAAAAGCATTATTATTGATAAAAGCATTATGAAAGGTGATGAATCTTATGAAGAAGGAATGTGAAAATTCAGTTTGGAAAGTATTCCATTTCCCCGGATCATTAGCACCACATTGCCAAAAATATCCCACCTTTAGCCTTTTACCAATCTACTCCTTATTGAGCTTAAATTAAAGTCCTCTTAATTATTAATGCTTTGTCACATGAATTGTTTTTGCATAACCCTCCTTTTGTGAGTAGATGTTGCTTTTTATTTGCACATGCATGGATTTGTGACACTAGTACCTTTTCGAGGATGGTAATTAATTGTAGGGTTACATAAGAATGAATCCAATATGTTGAGAGTTTTGATTTCTTCCCTCGAATGACAAATAAAAGTATTGCTTGAGGACAAGCAAGCTTAAGTATGGGGTGTTTGTTGTGAGCCTAAATTGTCATGTTTTACACCTACTTTTATATCGATTTCTGTATACATTTCATGCATTTGGGTTAGAATAATACATAATTTGTGTAGTTTACACTTATTTCGCAATATATGGAGGTCTACACAAGTTTTTGTTATATTTTGTAGAAATCGGACGCACTTTGGAGCTTAAAGGAAACTCATGGAGAAGCTAAGAATGGTGCAGCTGGAGAAAACGCCATTTTTCGCCATTCATCATTCTGACTCAAGTTCTGATGTCTTCATGAGAGTTGTAGCCCTTGGAAAGAGCTTTCCAACGCATGGTCATATGCGTCAATCCGACAAACGAGGACTCAGGAAAGTGCGTTTTAAGAACAGAGAAGAAAGCCGGAGCCCAATTTACTCGATCCCGAGTTCACTTACTCGATCTCGAAAAAAGTTGCCAGAGCACACCTGGTCGAGCAGAGCATGATCGAGAAGATGAGAGCCAGAGACAACCCGACTCCGGAGCCTTACTCGATCTCGAGTTAACTACTCGAGATCGACCAACACCCTGATGCCATGTCCGGAGTCGAGGAGATGTGCCAAGTCGAGAAGCCGAGGAGTGAAGACGCCGAGCACCATAGTACTCGATCTCGACAACCCAGAAGCACCTATCCGACCTTGATCGAGCAGCAGCAACCCGAGACGCCCAGCCAAGCCGAAGTCGACGTCACTCCTACTCGATCTCGAGTAGAATTGGCCGAGATCGAGGAGCCGTGTCCGAAGTCGCGTTACGCGGTTTGGGAGTCCTTGGAGCCGAAGGAATCCAAGTTTGGCCGAGATCTATCAACATCTATCTATGGAGAGAAGACCTATCAACACATGGAAGATTTACCTATTTTAGATATAATTTCCCTTTTGGATTTAATTCCTTTATTGCATTTATTTATCTTTAAGCCTTTAGATAATTAGATTTAGATTTAGATAGACTTTCTTACCTAGAATAGCTAGGGAATGAAGGCTATCAATAAAGCCTTAGGGGGCTGATTTTCATTCATTCAAGTCAAGTCGTCTTAGGGCGCAAGGAGGAGGAGGAGGAGGAGGAGAGAGAGAGAGAGAGAGAGAGAGAGAGAGAGAGAGAGAGAGAGAGAGAAGGCGAGAGAGGCGAGAGAGGAGGAACGTTTGGAAGGTTTTGTAAGTTTTAGTTTATTTTATGTTAAAGTTAATTTCTTTCATCATGTTTGCTTTCTAATTTTCCTTCTTCTAGGGTTGGGGTGATCCCAACATAGATATGTTTGTTTGATTTATAAATCTATGAATTTATATGTCTTTATCATCATCTACCTATGTGCTTAATCCCTTGCGAGAGTTGAGGAAATTCCTTATTCATGATATTGAAGCGAAAGTGATCGTATTATGAATTGGATAGTAATTAGGGTTTATTTGCGAGAGCCGACTAATCCTAATTAAGAAAAGGTAGAAACAAATTAGGTTTTTATGCGAAAGCCTCTATCACCTAAATTGTTGGAATTTGCGAAAGTCGATTCTTTGATATAAAGCATGCATCTTTATGTGATTTATGATCTGCACATATGTTTATTGTTGTGGTGATCCCTAACCTTGGAAGTTTGCATCTTTATTTGTTTTATTTTATTATTTTTATTCGGCAGATATTCTACTCGATATCAAACCACCATTCTCTCTCCATCCCTCGACATGGACCCCTCTATTCTTTGTCGACAGCCACCCTCATCACCTTTTCCTGCTATCCGTGAACCCCAAAACATACTAAACCTAGAACCGCTGACTTCTCTCCTGAGGACGAACCTGACTCCCCTATACTATAGCGGGGGTCTTGACTATAAATTTATTTGGTCGAGAAACCCTCTCGTCAAATTTGTTGTGAGCTGAATCTGCCATGTTTTACAGTAACTTTTATATCGTTTTCTGCATACATTTCATGCATTTGGGCTAAGATAGTACAGAATCTATGTAGTTTATGTTTATTTGCCAAATTATAGAGTCTACACCAGTTTCTGTTTAATTTCGCAGAATTCGAGGCAAATTACAGCAGTTCTGAGAAAGGTCGGAAATGCTCGGAAATCAACTACAGAAGTCCAAGTATAGAAGCAACGGAACCTGTCGAATCAAGCTAGGAACCCATGTTTACTCAATCTAGAATAAGGCTACTCGATCTCGATGAGAGTGTCCGAGCACAGACCTTGTCGACTAGGCACTAAGTCAGAGGCAACCCGACTCCGGAAGCCACTTCGATCTCGAGTTTCCTTGGCGAGATCGACAACACTAGGAGCGCCATGTCCGGAGTCGACGAGTTGTGCCATGTCGATAAGCCGAGGACGGAGACGCCGAGCCAACCTTACTTGATCTCGAGGAGGCTTGTCGAGATCGAGGACCCTACAGTGCCAATCCGAGTCCGTGACGAGCACCAGTTCCTCGACATCACCAGCCACACATCCTCGACGACTTCCCAACTCGATCTCGAGGAGCCCTAGTCGAGATCGAGGAGCCAAGGAGCACCAGTCCGAGCATCGTCGAGCAGAGCAACCCGACCAAGTCCAGCCAGCCATGGTTGACGACAAACCCTAGTCGATCTCGAGGAGCCCTAGTCGAGATCGACGAGCCGCGTCCGAAGCCGCGTTACGCGGTTTGAGTAATCCTACGCGCTGTGGGAGTCCTTGGACTCGAAGGAATCCGAGGAAGCCGAGATCTATCCTACATCTATGTATCAACTATCCATCGAAGACAAGATCTATCAACAAGAAGATATTTACCTATTTTAGATTTATTTTCCCCTTTATAGATTTAATTCCTAAAGTGCTTTTATTTATCTTATAAGCTTTTTAGACATAGATAGATATTTTCTATCCTTGATTAGCAAGGAATAGAAGGCTATAAATAAAGCCTTAGGGGCTCAGTTTTAGGCATTCCATCTTATTCCAATTCAATTCCATTCAAGTAAGTAGGAGAGAGAGAGAGAGAGTTTGTGGCAAGCAAGGTGGAAAGGCAAAAGCGGATTTGTTTTGTTTGGTTGTAAGCTTTCTTTATTTAATTCAATGCAAGTTAATTTCTTTTGTTATTTGATGTCTTTCTTGATGATGAAGAACGAATAGTCCACCCACTTCTGGGGCTGGGGTGAGCCCGACGGTGGCCATGTAAGGTGATGCGGTAAAGTTCAGATCTTTTTATGCGATTCTTCTTCTATCCCTATGAGCATGATTCTTTTGCGAGAGTTGAAGGTGATCCTTGTTTGTATTATTGAAGCGAAAGTGATCTTAATGCAACTTGGGTTAATTATGTGGAAAGGGTTAGTAACAATTAGGATTTATGCGAAAGCCTCTATATGCCTATTTGTTAGTAACGAAAGTTATTTTGATGAAAAGCATGATCTTTTATGCCTTTATATGTCACTTTGCATGGTTATCGTTGTGGTGTTGATACCCTGGCTTTGGAAATTCTTTCATATATTGATTTATTTCTGTCAAAATTTGAGTTCTGTGTTCGAATCTGCAAGTTTACAGTTTTCTGAGTTTTTAGTCGATCTAGAGGAGAGGCTCGTCGATCTCGAGCTGTGCTTATCGAGATCGAGTAGGGCTTTGGTCTATATCGAGTTGAGTTTCTGTTTCTGTTTTCGATTCCGAAGTTTCTGTTTCTGCTATTTCTTGTCGAACTCGAGTTCCCTTTGTCGAGATCGAGTACTGATTTGTCTGGATTGAGTTTCTGTCATCGATTTTTAGTTTCTGTCATCACTGTTCTTCGTCGATCTCGAGTACAGTCTTTGTCGAGATCGAGTTAGTTGCTGCCTTTGTTTTATTTCTTGCTTTCGTTTGTCTTTCTTTCTTTGTTTCTCTGTTTCTGTCTTTTCTGTTGCTTTTTCTGTGAGATTTACAGCTGCCTAGGATCCGCTGACACGCTTCCTCGTGGATTCGATCCTGACTTCTCACTACTGCATTGGAGGAGTCTTGTAATTATTTGCGTGGGCCTAGATCTGGTTTGATCTATTTTATTATATTTCATACTCGATTTCCTCCTAACAACAAATTTGGCGTCGTTGCCGGGGAAGCTATCATTCGCGCCTTAGGTAGTCAGTTCTCACTTTTTCTTTGAGTTATTTTACAGGTGTATGCGCCGTTCTGGTCAACCACCTGAGTTTGACGGCTTAGACGAACCAGAGCGCCTTCTACACATCAGAGCTAAACTACAAAGAGCCATGGCAGTTGCAGAGACACAGGAACAGCTGATCGAAAGGCTCACGTGGGATCTAGCCGCCAGGGATGCTACTCTCGCCACTAAGAGAGCAGGCAGGCAACAAGAAGCTGAGCGTGCAAGGCAAGCAGAAGCTGAGCTTGCCCTATACCCAACCACTGCAGAGGATTATATGCACCCGACTCTCGTCGTGCCTGAATCGACCATTCTAATCCCTGAAAACAACTATGAAATTCACACTCAATTCCTTATTGAAATTAAAAATCATGCTTTTCATGGTAGATTTAATGAATGCCCTCTGCGCCATATTACCAACTTTACTGACATGTGTTGTACTCTTTCTGAAGGTACCACCTTGGAGTACATCCTGATGAAAGCTTTCCGTTGGTCTTTGGCTGGTCCTACATTGAAATGGTTGGAAGGGTTGAAACCACGATCTCTCACAACATGGGCTCAAGTGAAGCAGGAATTTCAAAATAAGTTCTTCCCTCCTGCCAAGACAGCACTCCTGCGCCAAAAGATCACATCTTTCAAGCAGCAGTCTGGAGAGACGCTAGCAAAGGCATGGGAACGCTATAAGGATCTGCTGCGATCCTGCCCTACACATGTACAGCAACCCTGCGTAGTTCAAGAGATCTTCTTCAACTCTCTGGACTTGGCTGCAAAGGAAAAAATCAACACATATACTCACTATGAGTATCTGAAAATGCCGCCTCCTAACGCATGGGCTGCTCTAGACAAGCTGACCAACTATGACTACAAGAATGGGACTCCAGTCAACTACGAGGAGAACCCCTACGCCAGGCCAGCTCCATCCATGCCCTTATATGAGCCCCCTAAGGAGATCGATCCAGATGTTAGGGAGCAGTACTACAGAGATCAGAATAAGAAGCTCCTCAAACAAGTAAAGTATCTTTTTGTCAACCAGCCTTGTATTGAATGTGGATCACAGAGGCACACCACTACTGAGTGCCCACACACAGAGCAAGTCAGGCTGGCAGAATACCATGAAGAGGCAGCTTACGCAGGGGGTCCCAATCGCTACATGGGGGACCAAAGGTTTCAGCAACCGCAATGGAACCAAGGTGCCCCTTGGAACCCCCCGCCCTACAGAGCTCCAGGACATCCGGAAAGGATGATCTACAGACTGTTTTAGAGGAAATAAGGAGAAATCATACAGAAACCAGGCAATCCTTCAACTCAGTCTATACTCAGATTCAGGGCGTCAACTCTAGGCTTGGGGAGATTGATATATGGCGGAAAACAGCTGATACACAGATTGGTCAGCTAGCAGCAGGAATCCCCAAACAGTCAGGTTCGCTCCCTGGATCTTCAGAACCAAATCCAAAGGGGAAAACTGGACACATCGCTGCTGTTAAACTCAGAAGCGGCCATCAACTGCAAGAGCCAGAGGTTGGAAAGCAGCAGAGCGGAGAAACTGAGAGACAATTCGATCTCGACAAGGATCTAGTCAATCTCGGGCAGAGTCAACAAGAAGTCGATGTCGAGAAAGGCCCCGTCAATATTGATCCAACTACAGCAAATCCGACATCTGTTCTGGCTCCGAATCAGAAAAAGAAGTTGCCTTTCCCCACAAAATCTCCAAAGGACCCGGCAGAAAAGAAATTTCAGCGCTTTATCAAGATGCTTCAGAAGCTCAACGTCACCATCCCCTTCACAGAAGCTCTCAATGAAATGCCATCCTATTTCAAGTTCCTAAAGGAGATTCTGAGCAAAAAGCGATCAATAACTGAGATTACAGAGGAATGCAGCCACTTGGACATACTTGAGAAGAGGCCAGATCCAGGTAAGTTTGCTATATCCATTGGATTTGGTCCATACAAAATTAATGGTTTATGTGATCTTGGAGTTAGTGTGAGTATAATGCCTTTAACAATTTGGTCCAAGATTAAGATAGGTGCCCTAGAGCCTGTGGATGCTAGACTTTACATGGCCAACAACACAGTGGTCATTCCAACAGGCATGGTGGACAAGGTGCCAGTACAAGTAGGTAAATTCTTTGTCCCTGCTGATTTCCTAGTTGTTGATATGCAAGAAGACCCTACTTGTCCAATTATTCTAGGAAGACCCTTCTTGGCGACGGTGGATGCCAACATAAGCGTGAGGAAAGGAGTGCTCACTTTCAACATCAGCGATGAGGTAATTGAGTATTCCTTTAATAAAACTGAAAGGCATACAGGTCCAATGGAAGAGGTAAAATCTATCTCAGTTGGCTACATCGCCTGCGGGGAACCCAAGGTAAGAAATATGACCCCTGAGGAGCTGGAAAAGAGGAATATGGAGGCCCGGGTGGAGGAGATCATGGCAATCATAAAGGAGGATACAGAGAATTCAATCGACACAGACCAAGGTACGTCGTTATGGACTAACTATTTTTCGGATACCTTTTTATGCGAGACTTATGCATGGCTATAGTATAGGGTTTATGCATGGTTATCGTTGTGGTGTTGATACCCTGGCTGTAGAAGTTCTTTCATATATTGATTTATTTCTATCAAAATTTGAGTTCTGTGTTCGAATCTGCAAGTTTACAGTTTTCTGAGTTTTTAGTCGATCTAGAGGAGAGGCTCGTCGATCTCGAGTTGTGCTTGTCGAGATCGAGTAGGGCTTTGGTCTATATCGAGTTGAGTTTCTGTTTCTGTTTTCGATTCCGAAGTTTCTGTTTCTTCTATTTCTTGTCGATCTCGAGTTCCCTTTGTCGAGATCGAGTACTGATTTGTCTGGATTGAGTTTCTGTCGTCGATTTTCAGTTTCTGTCGTCGATTTTTAGTTTCAGCCGTCACTGTTGTTCGTCGATCTCGAGTAATGTCTTTGTCAAAATAGACTTAGTTGCTGCCTTTGTTTTATATCTTGCTTTCGTTTGTCTTTCTTTCCTTGTTTCTCTGTTTCTGTTTTTTCTATTGCTTATTCTGTGAGATTTACAGCTGCCTAGGATCCGCTGACACGCTTCCTCGTGGATTCGATCCTGACTTCCCACTACTGGATTGGAGGAGTCTTGTAATTATTTGCGTGGGCCTAGATCTGGTTTGATCTATTTTATTATATTTCATACTCGATTTCCTCCTAACAACAAATTTGGCGCCGTTGCCGGGGAAGCTATCATTCGCGCATTAGGTAGTCAATTCTCACTTTTTCTTTGAGTTACTTTACAGGTGTATGCGCCGTTCTGGACAACCACCTGAGTTTGACGGCTTAGACGAACCAGAACGCCTTCTACACATCAGAGCTAAACTACAAAGAGCCATGGCAGCTGCAGAGACACAGGAACAGCTGATCGAAAGGTTCACGAGGGATCTAGCCGCTAGGGATGCTGCTCTCGCCACTGAGAGAGCAGGCAGGCAACAGGAAGCTGAGCGTGCGAGGGAAGCAGAAGCTGAGCTTGCCCTATACCCAACCACTGCAGAGGATTATATGCACCCGACTCTCGTCGTGCCTGAATCGGCCATTCTAATCCCTGAAAACAACTATGAAATTCGCACTTAATTTCTTATTGAAATTAAAAATCATGCTTTTCATGGTAGATTTAATGAATGCCCTTTGCGCCATATTACCAACTTTACTGACATGTGTCGTACTCTTTCTGAAGGTACCACCTTGGAGTACATCCTGATGAAAGCTTTCCGTTGGTCTCTAGCTGGTCCTGCACTAAAATGGCTGGAAGGGCTGAAACCACGATCTCTCACAACATGGGCTCAAGTAAAGCAGAAATTTCTGAACAAGTTCTTTCCTCCTGCCAAGACAGCACTCCTGCGCCAAAAGATCACATCTTTCAAACAGCAGCCTGGGGAGACGCTAGCAAAGGCATGAGAACGCTATAAGGATCTACTGCGATCCTGCCCTACACATGGACAGCAATCCTGCGTAGTTCAAGAGATCTTCTTCAACTCTCTAGACTAGGCTGCAAAGGACAGAATCAACACATATACTCACTATGAGTATCTGACAATGCCGCCTCCTGACGCATGGGTTGCTCTAGACAAGCTGACCAACTATGACAACAAGTATGGGACTCCAGTCAACTACGAGGAGAACCCCTACGCCAGGCCAGCACCATCCATCCCCTTATATGAGCCCCCTAAGGAGATCGATCCAGATGTTAGAGAGAAGTACTACAGAGATCAGAATAAGAAGCTCCTCAAACAAATAAAGTATGTTTCTGTCAACTAACCTTGTATAGAATGCGGATCACAGAGGCACACCACTACTGAGTGCCCACAAAAAGAGCAAGTCAGGTTGGCAGAATACCATGAAGAGGCAGCTTATGCAGGGGGTCCCAATCGCTACAAGGGGAACCAAAGGTTTCAGCAACCGCAATGGAACCTAGGTGCCCCTAGGAACCCCCCGCCCTACAGAGCTCCAGGACATCCGGAAAGAGACCAGAAAAAGGATGATCTACAGACGGTTTTAGAGGAAATAAGGAGAAATCATACAGAAACCAGGCAATCCTTCAACTCAAACTACACTCAGATTCAGGGCGTCAACTCTAGGCTTGGGGAAATTGATATATGGCGGAAATTAGTTGATACACAGATTGGTCAGCTGGCAGCAGGAATCCCCAGACAGTCAGGTTCACTCCAGGATCTTCAAAACCAAATCCCAAGGGAAACACTGGACACATCGCTGCTGTAAAACTCAGAAGCGGCCATCAACTACAAGAGCCTGAGATCGGAGTGCAGCAAAACAGAGGAGAACAACAAGTTGTTGACAAGCACCTGGTCGATCTCGAGAAGGGCCTGCTCGATCTCGAGGACAAAGGGAAGAAACCCTCGTCTGCACTATACAGCAACTCAAAGTCGACTACAGTGGTCGAGATCGAGAAGGATTTACTCGACATCGAGGAAGAGCAACCCGAGATCGAGAAAACTGCAGCACCTCCGACATCTGTTCTGGCTCCGAATCAGAAAATGAAGCTGCCTTTCCCCACAAAATCTCCAAAGGACCCGGCAGAAAAGAAATTTCAGCGCTTCATCAAGATGCTTTAGAAGCTCAACGTCACCATCCCCTTCACAGAAGCTCTCAATGAAATGCCATCCTATGTCAAGTTCCTGAAAGAGATTCTGAACAAAAAGTGATCAATGGCTGAGATTACAGAGGAATGCAGCCATTTGGACATACTTGAGAAGAGGCCAGATCCAGGTAAGTTTGCTATATCCATTGGATTTGGTCCATACAAAATTAATGCTTTATGTGATCTTGGAGCTAGTGTGAGCATAATGCCTTTAACAATTTGGTCCAAGATTAAGATAGGTGCCCTAGAGCCTGTGGATACTAGACTTTACATGGCCAACAACACAGTGGTCATTCCAACAGGCATGGTGGACAATGTGCCAGTACAAGTAGGTAAATTCTTTGTCCCTGCTGATTTCCTAGTTGTTGATATGCAAGAAGACCCTGCTTGTCCAATTATTCTAGGAAGACCCTTCTTGGCGACGGTGGATGGCAACATAAGCGTAAGGAAAGGAGTGCTCACTTTCAACATCAGCGATGAGGTAATTGAATATTCCTTTAATAAAACTGAAAGGCATACAAGTCCAATGGAAGAGGTAAAATCTATCTCAGCTGGCTACATCACCTGCGGGGAACCCAAGGTAAGAAATATGACCCCTAAGGAGCTGGAAAAGAGGGATATGGAAGCCCAAGTGAAGGAGATCATGGCCATCCTAAAAGAGGAAACAGAGAATCCAATCGACACAGACCAAGGTACGTCGTTATGGACTAACTATTTTTCGGATGCCTTGACAGGAACCAAGTATGGGGTCAAGGTCGACCAAGACTCCTCGACATCGAGAAGTCTAGTCGATCTCGACCAAAGCCAGGAGCCTCCATCAGCACCAGCGTCATCGAGCAGCCAGACTGAAGCGCCAGCCAACTCGAGATCGAGTACCGTACTCGAGATCGACAACCACCTCGCTGCCTCGGCTTTGCCTTCCTCGACGCTGAAGCCACCAGAAGCTGAATCCTACTCGAGATCGAGTAGCCCACTCGAGATCGACCAACCCTCAGCTTCCCCATCTCCTGCATCCTCGAGCAGCTCGCCACCAGAACCTGAAAACTCATCGAGATCGAGTGCCCCTACTCGAGATCGACCAAACACCGTGGTCCCCGATTCCGTCTCTGCGAAGGTAAGCCAAGGTAGGGATCTTTCTTCTCCTATTTCCATTAAAGATCTATCTATACGTGGGAGAGGTTTGCCTTGGTATGTGCGCTTATGTAGGATATCCAATGATAAGCCCAAGGAGTATGAAGTTGGAGACAAGCTCTATGTCTCTAAATCAAAAGATCATTGGTTCCCTAACAAATTCAACAAGAAGAGGATGGGACCTTTTGTGGTGAACAAGATCCATTCTGGAGGATTGCAGCTGATGGACAAGAATGGAGTCCTATTTGAAGCCCAAGCTACATGGGCTCTGCAGATGCCACCTTGAGCATAAATGGAAAGTCGGCCTAGCGACTATAAAATCTAGAGCTTGTACATAGACATTTATTTTTAGACATTGTTGCTTTTGTTTGTTTTTGGTTTTGAACATTTCTAGTGTTTCTATTGTGGGTATATGTCTTCTGCACTTTTCAGGTCCATGGATAGAAGCAAGCTATATTCAGACTCGGCCCAGGCGATTCTTTCATTCAATATTGAGAGGCCCTGCACACCTGTCTTGTGAGTTTCTTTCTTTACCCTTGTTTTTATACAGTGAGGACACTGTAATGTTTAAGTATGGGGTGGGGGAAGGGCTTACTTTGTGCATATTTGATCATATTTGACATTATTTGTGCATTATTTCATGAATTGCTTATGCATGGCTATTTTGGAATTCATGATTGATTTATGTGCTTATATGCATGATTTCCAATGTTTGAAAAATGACCCCCATTGAAAGCTTATGCATGGCTATTTTGGAATTCATGATTGATTTATGTGCTTATATGCATGTTTTCCAATGTTTGAAAAATGACCCCCATTGAAAATTTTTGAATAAATGTCATAGAAGCTTATATTGAACTCGACGATGCAAAATTAGATTCATTAGAGATATAGCATGAAATTGCCTAGTAAAGGGAAGTCACAATGAAGTGCGTATTTTCTTGAAAACCATAAAAGGAGGTAAAATTTGATGTTGCTTTTGACATGTTGCATGATAAGAGGATGGAGGATTTTATATTTCCATATATGCTCATATTGTTATATCCTAGCCATACCTATGCTTATGCATCACAAAAAGCCATAATATGCCTTATTTCAAATTATTGCTCCACATATTCTAAATATTGTCCATTCTTTACCTTATTTCCATCCGGGGATTATGTTGAGGATGATGTTACATTATGGAGATTATCATATGGTGATTGTGTTGTTGTTATCATTATTGGAGTTTGGCGGAATTGTTTGAAATATATGGATATTATAATGAGTGAAAGAAAATCCGATCAAAGATCGACCCTACTCGCTGAGATAATAGTTTGGCGAGATGGGACACCATGTGAGGAGTCCAAAGCACTAAGTATCCGGGGCCATTCATGACACCCATGTTTGCGACTCGCGAGAAGGCAGTGCTGAGGTTAGAGAGGTAAAAGCATTATTATTGAAAAAAAGCATTACGAAAGGTGATGAATCTTATGAGAAAGAATGTGGTATGAAATTCAGTTTGGAAATACTCCATTTCCCCGGATCATAATCACCACATTGCCAAAACAATAGCCCACCTTTAGCCTTTTACCAATCTACTCCCTATTGAGCTTAAATTAAAGTCCTCTTGATTATTAATGCTTTGTCACATATGAAATGTTTTTCATAACCCTCCTTTTGTGAGTAGATGTACATGCATGGATCTGTGACACTAGTACCTTTTCGAGGATGGTAGTTGATTGCAGGGTCATATAAAAATGAATCTAAGATGTTGAGAGGTTTGATTTCTTCCCCTGAATGACAAATAAAAGTATTGCTTGAGTTGAGGACAAGCAAGCTTAAGTATGGGGTGTTTGTTGTGAGCTTAATCTGCCATATTTTACAGTAACTTTTATAGTTTTCTACATACATTTCATGCATTTGGGTTAGAATAATATAGAATCTGTGTAGTTTACACTTATTTGCAATATATGGAGGTTTACACAAGTTTTGGTTATATTTCGCAGAAATCGGACGCACTTTGGAGCTTAAAGGAAACTCATGGAGAAGCTAAGTATGGTGCAGCTGGGGAAAAGTCCATTTATAACCGTTTTTCGTTCTGAATCAAGCTTTGATGTCTTCATTAGAGTTGTATCCCTCGGAAAGAGCTTTCCAACGCATGGTCATATGCGTCAATCCGACGAATGAGGACTCGGGAAAGTGCGTTTTAAGAATAGAGCAGAAAGCTGAGAGATTTACTCGATATCGAGTACTTCTACTCGAGATCGAGCAAAAATGTCCAAGGAGTGCCTGAGGAGGAGCTGATCGAAGACATGGCTCGGGTGCCGGCTTCCGGGTTCCTCGATCTCGAGTAGGTTTACTCGATCTCGAGTAGAGTGTAACCCGGCATGTCTTCGTCTTTTGCTTCTCGATCAGCTCCTCCTCGACCAGGCATTCCTTGGACATTTTTGGTCGATCTCGAGTAGAAGTACTCGATATCGAGTAAATCTCTCAACTTTCTACTCTGTTCTTAAAACGCACTTTCCCGAGTCCTCGTTCGTCGGATTGACGCATATGACCATGCGTTGGAATGGTCTTTCCAAGGGTTACAACTCTAATGAAGACATCAGAGCTTGATTCAGAATGATGAATGGCGAAAAATGGCGTTTTCTCCAGCTGCACCATTCTTAGCTTCTCCATGAGTTTCCTTTAAGCTCCAAAGTGCGTCCGATTTCTACAAAATATAACAAAAACTTGTGTAGACCTCCATATATTGCCAAATAAGTGTAAATAACACAGATTCTGTATTATTCTAACCCAAATGCATGAAATGTATGTAGAAAACGATATAAAAGTTACTGTAAAACATGGCAGATTCAGCTCACAACAAACTAGCATGTATAAAGGAAGATATAAAGAAAATATACATACCTCATCATCATACCTCTTTTGCTTCATTGGTTGATTTGTTTGCGCGTCTCCACCACAGCAAAACGGTAGAGTGGGAAGAGATATTTCCACCTCATCATGCGGAGCTTCATGCCACTTTGCTAGGACCCCATACTTAAATATGAACATCGGTTGCTCAAAATCATCGGGGATAACCTTCACCTTGTAAGGTAAAAGCGATCTTGGAATGCCCTAGTTAACAATGTCCAACTTCTTCTCTTCTAGTGCTATTTCGCCTTGGGATCCTTCATATGATTCATCAACAATAGGTAGCAAAGTAGGAATGAAATTCGAGGAAGGACATACCTGGTTGTCGACATCGAGTGGGTCAATTGGCTCGTCGAGAGGAGGGCATGGTCCTTTAGACTGAATGGAAGCCTCAAGCCTTCGGAATTCGTCTTCCAACCGAGCTATTTCCCTTAATCGTGACTCCTTTACTGCGATCCTATTTCTCCGTCTCAAATCTTGATACCATTCTTCCCATGCAGGATTCCCTTCGACAAAGTCTTCCATCTTTGTACCTAAGCTTTGAAATCACAATCAAGAACACAAATTAGTAGCAACAGCTTGGCACCCAGTTGGTACCGGTGAGGTAGGTGGTGGTAGGGTATGTGATAGGGTAAGAAAAAGGGATGGGCTTTTCTAAACCTTAAACACAATTAAACTAGGCACGATTGATGTCTCCCCGGCAACGGCGCCAATTTGACGAGAGGGTTTCTCAACCAAATAAATTCTTAGACAAGACCCCCGCTATAGTATAGGGGAGTCAGGTTCGTCCTCAGGAGAGAAATCAGCGGTTCTAGGTTTAGTGTGTTTTGGGGTTCAGGGATAGCGGGAAGAGGTGATGAGGGTGGCTGTCGACAAAGAATAGAGGGGTCGATATCGAGGGATGGAGAGAGAATGGTGGTTTGATATCGAGTAGAATATGTGCCGAATAAAAATAATAAAATAAAACAAATAAAGATGCAAACTTCCAAGGTTAGGGATCACCACAACAATAAACATATGTGTAGATCATAAATCACATAAAGATGCATGCTTTATATCAAAGAATCGACTTTCGCAAATTCCAACAATTTAGGTGATAGAGGCTCTCGCATAAAAACCTAATTTGTTTCTACCTTTTCTTAATTAGGATTAGTCGGCTCTCGCAAATAAACCCTAATTACTATCCAATTCATAATAAGATCACTTTCGCTTCAATATCATGAATAAGGAATTTCCTCAACTCTCACAAAGGATTAAGCACATAGGTAGATGATGATAAAGACATATAAATTCATCGATTTATAAATCAAACACACATATCTATGTTGGGATCACCCCAACCTTAGAAGAAGGAAATTAGAAACAAAACATAATAAAAGAAATTAACTTTAACATAAAATAAACTAAAATTTACAACCGTTCGTCTCCTTCCTTCTCCTTCTCTCTCTCCTTCTCCTCACTCATCTCTTCTTGCGCCCTAAGACGACTTGACTGAATTGAATGAATGAAAATCAGCCCCTAAGGCTTTATTGATAGCCTTCATTTCCCTAGCTATTCTAGGTAAGAAAGTCTATCTATATCTATATCTACTTATCTAAAGGTTTTAAAGATAAATAAATTGAATAAAGGAATTAAATCCAAAAAAGGGAAATTATATCTAAAATAGGTAAATCTCTTCTTATGTTGATAGGTCTTGATAGATGATAGATCTCGACCAAACTCGGATTCCTTCGGCTCCAAGGACTCCCAAACTGCGTAGGACATCAAACCACGTAATGCGGCTCCTGGACAGCCTTCCTCGATCTCGACCAAACTTACTCGAGATCGAGTAAGAGTGACGTCGACTTCGGCTGGGCTGGGCGTCTCGGGTTGCTGCTGGTCGATCCGGCTCGGTCAGGTGCTGCTGGGGTCTTCGAGATCGAGTAACTTCCTCGAGATCGAGTAGATTGATGCTCGGCGTCTTTAGTCCTCGGCTTCTCGACTTGGCACAGCTCCTCGACTCCGGACATGACATCAGGGTGTTGGTCGATCTCGACTAGTTTACTCGAGATCGAGTAGGGCTCCGGAGTCGGGTTGTCTCTTCCTTTAGTTCCTCGATCTGGCCCGTCCTCGACCAGGCACTGCTCGGACACTTTTGGTCGATATCGAGTAAATGTACTCGATATCGAGTAAATGTACTCGATATCGAGTAAATGTACTCGATATCGAGTAAATCTCTCAGCTTTCTGCTCTGTTCTTAAAACGCACTATCCTGAGTCCTCGTTCGTCGGATTGACGCATATGACCATGCGTTGGAAAGCTCTTTTCGAGGGCTACAACTCTTATAAAGACATCAAAGCTTGATTCAGAATGATGAATACCGAAAAATGGCCTTTTCTCCAGATGCACCATCCTTAGCTTCTCCATGAGTTTCCTTTAAGCTCCAAAGTGCGTCCGATTTCTGCGAAATATAACAAAAACTTGTGTAGACCTCTATATATTGCAAATAAACATATACTACACAGATTCTGTATTATTCCAACCCAAATGCATGAAATGCATGCAGAAAATGATATAAAAGCAACTGTAAAACATGGCAGATTCAGCTTACAATAGCTAGCAAAAGCATGGGAACGATATAAGGATCTACTGCAATCCTGCCCTACACATGGACAGCAATCCTGCATCGTTCAGGAGATCTTCTTCAATTCTCTTGACCTAGCCACAAAGGATAGGATCAACACGTATACTCATTATGAGTATCTGACAATGCCGCCAGCTGACGCATGGGCTACCCTCGACAAGCTGACCAACTACGACAGCAAGTATGGGACTCCAATAAACTATGATGAGAGTGCATATGCCAGGCCAGCCCCATCCATGCCCCTCTATGAGCCCTCTAAGAAGATGGACCCAGATGTCAAGGAGCAGTACTACAGAGATCAGAATCGCAAGCTCCTCAAGCAAGTCAAGTATCTTTCTGTCAACCAGCCCTGCATCGAATGCGGATCACAACGGCACACCACTACTGAGTGCCCACATACAGAGCAAGTCAGGATGGCAGAACACCACGAAGAGGTAGCTTACGTAGGGGGTCCCAATCGCTATATGGGAGACCAAAGGTTTCAGCAACCACAATGGAACCCCCCGTAGTACAGAGCTCCAGGACATCATGAAAGGGACCAGAAGAGGGATGACCTACAGGCCATCCTAGAGGAAATGCGGAGGAACCATTCAGACACCAAGCAATCCTTCAACTCAGTCTACACTCAGATACAAGGTGTCAACTCTAGGCTTGGGGAGATTGATATATGGCGGAAATCAATGGAGACACAGATTGGCCAGCTAGCAGCAGGCATCCCCAGACAGTCAGGTACGCTCCCTGAATCTTCAGAACCAAATTCCAAGGGGAAGACCGGACACATCGCAGCCGTAAAACTCAGGAGCGGGCACCAACTACACGAGCCAGAGGTCGGAAAGCAGTAGGACAGAGCTGAACAACAACTCGATATCAACGAACAGCAAGTCGATATCGACCAGAACATGATCGATGTCGAGGAAAGTCAACTCGATGTCGAGGAAAAACTTGGCCACGATTCGTCTGCACAGCACAACAACTCGACATCGAGGAACTTGGTCGATATCAAGGAGAATCTTGTCGATGTCGAGAAGAATCAAGTCGACATCGAGGACATTGCAACACCTCTGACATCTGTTCTGGCTCCGATGAAGAAAAAGCTGCCTTTTCCCACAAAATCTCCAAAGGATCTAGTAGAGAAGAAATTCCAGCGCTTCATCAAGATGCTTCAGAGGCTCAACGTCACCATACCCTTCACAAAAGCTCTTAATGAAATGTCATCATATGTCAAGTTCCTCAAAGAGATCCTAAGCAAAAAGCGGTCAATGGCTGAGATCACAGAGGAGTGCAGCCAGATGGACGTTCTTGAGAAAAGGCCAGATCCAGGTAAGTTCGCTATAACCATTGGATTTGGTCAATATAAATTTAATGTTTTATGTGATCTTGGAGCCAGTGTGAGTATAATGCATTTAACAATATGGTCCAAGATTAAGACAGGTGCCCTAGAGCCTATGGATGTTAAGCTTTATATGGCAAACAACACGGTGGTCATCCCAACAGGCATGGTGGACAATGTGCCAGTGCAAGTAGGTAAGTTCTTTGTCCCTGCTGATTTTCTAGTTATTGATATGGCGGACGACCCTGCTTGTCCAATTATTCTAGGAAGACCCTTCTTGGCGACGGTGGATGCCAATATAAGCGTAAAGAAGGGAGTACTCACTTTCAACATCAGTGATGAGATAATTGAGTATTCTTTTAATAAAACTGGAAGGCACACAAGTCCCATGGAAGAGGTAAAATCTATATCAGCTGGTTACATTACTTGCGGGGAGCCTAAGGTAAGAAATATGACTCCTGAAGAACTAGAAAAGAGAGATATGGAAGCCCAGGTAGAGAAGATCATGGCCATCCTAAACGACGACACAGATGATCTACTCGACATCGACCAAGGTAAGTTGACGTCGACTAATTATTTCTCGGATGCCTTGACAGGATGCAAGTATGGGGTCGAAGTCGACCAGAATTCCTCGACATCAAGGAACTTGGCCGACATCGACCAAAAGCAGAGCCCTCCACCAGCAGTAGCTTCGTCGAGCAGCCAACCCGAGGCCGAGAATTCCTCGACATCGACCAAATTGGTCGACATCGACCAACATATTTCTCCCTCGACTTCTCCTCCCTCGACGAGCGATCCACTAGTAGCGAAGGACTCCTCGATATCGACCAAATTGGTCGACATCGACCAAACTATTTCTTTATCGACTTCGCTTTCCCCGACCAGCAGCCCACCATAAGCAGGAAGCTCCTTGATGTCGCGTAAATCTGCTCGATGTCGAGTAGAATCTGAGGTCCCCGAATCCGATTCTGCGAAGGTAAGCCAAGGTATGGATCCTTCTTCTCCTATTTCCATTAAAGATCTATCTATACATGGGAGAGGTTTGCCTTGGTATGTGCGCTTATGTAGGATTTCCAACGATGAGCCTAAAGAGTATGAAGTTGGAGACAAGCTCTATGTTTCCAAATCAAAGGATCATTGGTTTCCTAACAAATTCAACAAGAAAAAGATGGGGCCTTTCACGGTGAAAAACATCCATTCAGGAGGATTGCAGTTGATGGACAAGAATGGAGTCTGATGGACGGTTTTTAGTCGCGTAAACCGTATCTAACTAATGTAGTGTGATAAGTACGAGTCGATTCCACAGAGAATCAAGTTATTCCTAAGGTAAGTCTATTTACCAATTAATAGGAAAAGGGGGTTTTGATGGATTGAAATAAGAAAGAAAATAAAATAAACTATAAACAAATTAATGAAGATAACGATTAATAAAATAGTTTCATCTACAAATATTCACTTTAGATGGTTAAATTGATATTGTAACTTCCTCTTGTCCTTTTAGGTTTCCTATGAATGCCCTTGTCCCAACCTAATATAGTTACTAGTCCAATCAGTCCAAGAAACTCTTATCAATCGAACAGTCCCTAAAGAAGGATTTAACCCAATTGATAGCTTTAAGTTCATAGATTAACCAAGGTATTTGCAGTCCCTAAAGATGGATTTAACAACACATCCAACTTCCTACCCATCCAATTAGTTCAATCAGCCCTAAAGGGATAAGTTTTCCACTTGGGTTAAGGTTCACAATTAGGAATCTACAAAACCCTAGCAATTGAATTGATTCTACCAAGTTGATCAGTCGAGATAGAATAAAACAATCAAACATTCAAGCACAAAGAAGTCGAAACATTCAATATAAGAAATAAGGAACAAGAATTTGAAACTCACAACCAATCCAAATAAAGCTTCAAATTGTAGACGAAACGGGAGAGTTTAGGTCTCCATAAAAATAAGACAAAACATAATTAGGGTTAATGGTGAAACAAAGTGAGTCGGCCACCTTATGTTCGGCCCCCTTCTTTTCTGCCGTATGAATGTAGGAATGTATATATAGTAGTCTAATTTAAATCTGATCCTAATATATCTATCTAATCCTAATTTGTATAATATATTAATATATAATTCTATCTAGCCCTAAGCATATGGTAAATTCGTAATAAGAAGCACTAGCTTGCAAGCGTATGACTCCTTCCGCCTCCTTCCGTGATTCATCAGCTTGGTTAATGTAGTGATTTTAACTTGGTCCACTCCGGTTCTCATTTATAAAATAATCCCCTCAATAGCAACAAGCCTCCAAATTTATACGATCCAGTCCGAAAATACATGAAATATATAAAAATACTATTGTAGACTCCGAAAATCAAATAATATAAAATAAACTATAAAAACATGTAAAAATGCCATAAATTAATATGCAAATCTGTACCGAAAACATGACTAAAATAGACCCTATCAAACTACCCCATGCTTAGACTTTTGCTTGTCCTCAAGCAATGAAAAACAAATATAGAATTAATTATCCCACAAATAAGATCTTCATGCTGTAATTTTAGAAAAGAAACATCAAACAATAGGAGCCATGAATAAGAGAACAAATATCCTAGCAAGTATATGAGCGATCCAATAGTAAAGGCAAATTTAATCCAACATCACCGGGATAATGTGTTTCACTCAAGCTCTCATGTGTTTAGGCTTTAAAGTCCAACTCTCAACTCAATCCAAAATGCTCTAAACACAGTGAAAGTCATCACTTCCAAACAACATCATGAGGACTTTTATAGGGTTGTAATGGGGTTTTGGTAGGAACATAAGGCATGGGAAATATTTAGGCTTGTGGTGCTAAAAATCCGGGAAAAATAAACAACAACCAACCAGAACAACACCGAAACTTACATACTTCGCAAACCATTCCAACAACATAAACTCCATTACATATCAATAAGCACTCTTCGATTTCAATAACCATACAACTAATGTAATTTTTTTTATCCATTATGATGACTTCTTTTCTTTTATGCTTACTTTTGCCCCTAGGTGAATTTTATCCTCCCTAGGTCCAAGCTTACTAGACTTTTACTCCTAAGTGAATTTTATCCTCCTTAGGCCCCTAGTAATAAGTCATCTCTATTATGCAAGAAGGGTTACCTTATTTTGGCTATGCCTCTCGCAATGCACAACCATACATACATCATCTCCACTCAAAGCAACTCCAATATAAAGGATTTTCACCGATTCTCCTCCTAATTCCCGGATAGGGTCGGGCTAATCATTGGCTATGATATATTTTTGTGGGGCTATAAAAAAGAATAGGATTTAAGGCTCATATGAGCTTCAAGCAAAGGATAATATGTAAGGTAGATAGGGTATAATCTGGCTAAAGAAAACATGCCTCAATCATTTGAAATTCACAAGAAACAAACATGTGCAATACGGTCATGAAAAACAAGCATATGGAGAGTATAATCACACAATAAAAGCAAAAGCAAAATAATTATGAATAGTCCCTATAAGGCCAAAACAAACTCACAAAGGTTATATTTTTGGTAGATTTCAATTTAACCTCAACTATGGACCATACTTGCTCAATTATATTCTCAAATCATGCTCCAAAAATCATTTTCAAGCAATTCAATCAAATCATGGGATTTATGCAATAAAATCATAGAAATAAATTAGAGAACAAACTAAACCAGGATGGGTATCGTTAATAACACTTAAATGCAATGAAATGCATAACAAAAATTGAAAAAACAAAAAACAGAAACTAACATATATATAAAGACGGAGCTACACTTGAATTCCCCACCTCAAGCTTAAAATCTTACTTTGTCCTCAAAGTAAATAAAAAAAATGAATAAAGGAGGTAGAGGAAACTCACAATGAAATCAGGCATTCGAAAAACCATTTAGCAGAAGCTTTGGGTGTTTGAGCACAAGCTTCCAGCAACAACTTGGATCCAACTCACATTGTGAAACATCTTGGAGTCGGAAAAATATAGGCAGTCTCCTTTGCAATGCGTCCTGGCCAAAACAAAATACAAAGAAAACACACCACAACCAAACACATTCCAACATCCAAGAAAAATATATCATCGAAGAAGTAAGAACAACAAAGACCTCCCATACCCAAATCAGTTTCTGCAAGTCATGCTCATCCATATTTCGGAAGTAAAATCAAGAAAAATTTGATGGATACAGAGAGCATGAGACAAGTAAGTGGACAAGAACCACTCATAAAAATCACTTAGGCCAACATAACTCAGCTGATTTTGAATAGGACAAGAAGAAACCGATCAGCTCCACAGAGTATGTATCTTTAACAAAATCAGGCCCAAGATGTAAGTAAGGAAATCACCACCCCAATTTCAATTCATTCGTTCAGCCACAACACAATCAAACATAATATCCCATAGCAACAATTTCCCACGGCAATAACTCATCAAACTAGCAAGCTAACTACATCAAACCCCATCGAATTCAGAAAGCAAGTTCAGAATTTAGGCACGATATGACAAAATTCAGCACTCAAGTTCCCATCAAACTCAGTTAATAAAAACCTCATGAATCCCGCCTGAATTAGGAATAGCATATAATCAAATCATCAATGTGAACCCAAGCCACATAAAGCACAAAATTCAAAATCTTTAGCACTGAGTTCCAATTTATGTAAATCAAAAGAGGGAGGAAAAAAAATGCATACCTGCACTTACCATTGGAGTGGATGTTGAGGATTCAATCGGGAGTAGCAGCTGGTGAAGCGCCCAAGCAAGAGCAGCAGTGGAGCCTTCAAGCATCGTGAGAGGAGGGTTGGAAGTGGCTCGATTGGAGGCAGCCGGAGACGCAAGCCTGAGAGAGGGGGCACTGTGCTGATTGTGCGGCGCCGGTGAAGAAGAAAGGAGATGGGCTGACTGGGATGGGTTTTCTGTCGTCGGTGGTGGGAGTCCGGCGGTCGCTGGGCTTCAGGACGGATTGCGGGAGGAGGTGGTGCAGTGAGAGGAAAGGCGATGGGGGAATTAGTTTCGCCGGTGTCCTTGGCGTGGGAGGCGATGGTTCAGGTGACTAGCAGCGAAAGGCGAGGGAAGGAGAGGAAGACCTGAGGAGATGGCGAGCGAAACAGAGGAGGATGGCGGTGGGCGGCGCTCAAGCAGGTTTGAGAAAGGTAAAGACTAAAGAGAGGAAAGGAAGAGGGAGACATGAGGAATGTTTTTTTTTTAAACGAAAATAAAAAAATAGTATAAATTGATTCTATCTAAAAAGAAAAAGGAAAGAAAAGAAAAAAACAATCTACGGAGGAGTATAAAGAAAAAAATACTTAAACTAATCTATGGAGTATAACGCTAAAAAAATAATCTAAAACTAAACTAATTTATCAAATCTAGCTAAAACCATTAACCTTCAATGTCGTTAGTTTGACATTCTAGTCCACCTCTAAGATCTACTCAGACATCGTTAATGCCCTCAGCAACTTGTCAAATTCCTGAGCACATATTCCACACAAGTATATATAATATATCGATAAATTGAAACTAAATAATCTTGCAGACAAAAACCGTTTCAACTTATCAAATATGCGAGCATGGCTCTCTGCAGAGGGTATATAATACCACCCATTCAGTTCCATTGGTGGATTCTCAAAACATGCGCTCATATTTTGCCTTCTCTTAGCTCTTTGTCCGTTTGTACCCTCCTCAAATTCAAACAATAGAATACCCATTGTGAAAATTTCCCCATCTTTCTCATCTATCCAATCTTCTAATATCTCCTCGTCAAAAGAGATGATAGCGCAGTCGTCACTGACAACCACCTTAGTTTGCCTAGGAAAAATCTCTGAAATAATTGGAATTGTAATTTGTTGAGCCACTTGGATCCGCCTCATCTCGTTATTGAAATCAATTTGGATCTTTATAAGTTGGGACTCCATTGCAGCAAAGTGCTCTTCCATACGGGGCAACATGGACGATTCTTGTGATGTTTTCGGAGCCAGACATGGAGGCTCTAGTTGTTCGATTTGGAGCTCTAATTGTGCAATCTCATGTATGATATACATCTCATGAGAAAGTTTAGTTTTGCACAAATGATGTACTTCCTTAACCTTTTCGATCGGAACCCTAAACACCGGACAATCTTTAAATATATGATTAGAAACTCCGCAAAAATCACAATATAAACCATGAGTCATCTTTAGAGGCACACACCTAGACACACGAACACAAACAGTTAGTAGCACAGGTGTTATCAACCGTAAGATAGGCTCACAACAAAATTAGTTATATACAATAATCGGCAAACACACAAAACAAAGAAATAAACTTGATTCCCCGGCAACGACGCCAATTTGATGAACGGTTTTTAGTCGCGTAAACCGTATCAAAATAAATTCGAACTTACTTAACTAATGTAGTGTGATAAGTACGAGTCGATCCCACAGAGAATCAAGTTATTCCTAAGTTAAGTCTATTTACCAATTAATAAGAAAAGGGGGTTTTGATGGATTGAAATAAGAAATAAAATAAAATAAACTATAAACAAATTAATGAAGATAACGATTAATAAAATAGTTTCATCTACAAATATTCACTTTAGTTGGTTAAATTTATATTGTAACTTCCTCTTGTCCTTTTAGGTTTCCTATGAATGCCCTTGTCCCGACCAAATATAGTTACTAGTCCAATCAGTCCTAGAAACCCTTATCAATCGAACAGTCCATAAAGAAGGATTTAACCCAATTGATAGCTTTAAGTTCAGAGATTAACCAAGGTATTTGCAGTCCCTAAAGAAGGATTTAACAACACATCTAACTTCCTACCCATCCAATTAGTTCAATCAGCCCTAAAGGGATAAGTTTGCCACTTGGGTTAAGGTTCACAATCAGGAATCTACAAAACCCTAGCAATTGAATTGATTCTACCAATTTGATCAGTCGAGATAGAATAAAACAATCAAACATTCAAGCACAAAGAAGTCGAAACATTCAATATAAGAAATAAGGAACAAGGATTAGAAACTCACAACCAATCCAAATAAAGCTTCAAATTGTAGACGAAACGGGAGAGTTTAGGTCTCCATAAAAATAAGACAAAACATAATTAGGGTTAATGGTGAAACAAAGTGAGTCGGCCACCTTATGTTCGGCCCCCTTCTTTTCTGCCGTATGAAAGTATGAATGTATATATAGTAGTCTAACTTAAATCTGATCCTAATATATCTATCTAATCCTAATTTGTATAATATATTAATATATAATTCTATCTAGCCCTAAGCATATGGTAAATTCGTAATAAGAAGCACTAGCTTGCAAGCGTATGACTCCTTCCGCCTCCTTTCGTTAATGTAGTGATTTTAACTTGGTCCACTCCGGTTCTCATTTATAAAATAATCCCCTCAATAGCAACAAGCCTCCAAATTTATACGATCCAGTCCGAAATTACCTGAAATATATAAAAATACTAGTGTAGACTCCGAAAATCAAATAATATAAAATAAACTATAAAAACATGTAAAAATGCTATAAATTAATATGCAAATCTGTACCGAAAACATGAATAAAATAGACCCTTCCATTCTCAACAGACATTTATTTTTGGGACTTTTTTGGACATTGTTGTTTTTTGTTTGTTTTTGGTTTTGAACTTTTAGTTTTCTATTGTGGGTATTTCTCTTCTACATCTTTCAGGTCCATAGGGATAGAAGCAAGCTAAGATCAGACTAGGCCCATCAACATAGCACTCGATTATGACGTCCTGCACACCTGTCTAGTAAGTTTTTTTTCTTTACCCTTGTTTTTATACAGTGAGGACACTGTAATATTTAAGTATGGGGTGGGGGAAGGGCTTACTTTATGCATATTTGATTTATTTTGACATTTTGTGTGCATGTTTAAAGTCTATTTCTTGAAATGCTTATACATGGCTATTTTGGAATTCATTATTGATTCATGTGCTTATATACATGTTTTCCAAAGTTTGAAAAAATGACCCCCATCGAAATTTTGATAAATGTCATGGAAGCTTTATTGAACTCGATGATGCAAAATTGGATTCATTAGAGATATAGCATGAAATTGCCTAGTAAAGGGAAGTCACAATGAAGTGCATATTTTCTTGAAAACCATGAAAGGAGGTAAAATTTGATATTGCTTTTGATATGTTGCATGATAAGAGGATAGAGGACTTTATATTTTCATATAATGCTCATTTGTTTATAATCCTAGCGTTACCTATGCTTATGCATTAAAAAAAAGCCATATTGAGCCTTATTTCATATTTTGCTCCACATGATCTAAATATTGCCCATTTTCTACCTTATTCCATCCGGGGATTATGTTGAGAATGGAAGTTACATTATGGAGATTACTATATGGTTGTTGTGTTGTTGTTATTATCATTATTGGAGTTTGGCCGGAAATTTATATTTTATGGAAAATTTAATGAATGAAAGAAAATCCGATCACCTCAGGAGATAAAGGTAGATCGACCCTGCTTGCTGAGATAATAGTTCAGTGAGATGGGACATTAAGGTGAGGAGTCCAAAGCACTAAGTATCTGGGGCGATTCATGACACCCATGTTTGCGACTCGCGAGAAGGCAGTGCTGAGGTTAGAGAGGTAAAAGCATTATTATTGATAAAAGCATTATGAAAGGTGATAAATCTTATGAAAAAGGGATGTGGTTAAAAAAGTTTGGAAATACTCCATTTCCTCGGATCATTAGCACCACATTGCCAAAAATTACCCACATTTAGCCTTTTACCAATCTACCCCTTATTTGAGCTTAAATTAAAGTCCTCTTGATTGTTAATGCTTTGTCACGAATGAATGTTTTGCATAACCCTCCTTTTGTGAGTAGGTGTTGCTTTTTAATTGCACTTGCATGGATTTGTGACACTAGTACCTTTTCGAGGATGGTAATTAATTGCAGGGACATATGAGAATGAATCTAATATGTTGAGAGTTTTGTTTCTTCCCCTGAATGACAATTAAAAGTATTGCTTGAGGACAAGTAAGCTTAAGTATTGGGTGTTTGATGTGAGCCTAATTCACCATGTTTTATACTATCTTTTATATCATTTTATGCATACATTTCATGCATTTGGGTTAGATTAGTACATAATCTATGTAGTTTATGCTTATTTGCCAAATTATGGAATCTACACCAGTTTCTGTTTAATTTCGCAGAAATCGAAGCAATTTACAGCAATTCTGAGAAAAGAGGAAAAGCTCGAAGTCAACTACAGAAGTCCAAGTTCAAGGAGCAGCGGAACCAAGACAAATCAAGCTGAAAGCAAGGAAATCTACTCGACAACACAAGTCGATTTCTGGTCTCCAGCTCGATATGTGGTTACTCGATATCGAGTAAAACACCTCGATATCGACTATCTTTCTTCAGCTTTCTCGATTCTGGGCAGCTTTGGTGGAAATCGACTAGATTGTACTTGATATCGACTTATGTGTTTTGAGTAGATTTCCTTGCTTTCAGCTTGATTTGTCCTGGTTCCGCTGCTCCTTGACCTTGGACTTCTGTAGTTGACTTCGAGCTTTTCCTCTTTTCTCAGAATTGCTGTAAATTGCTTCGATTTCTGCGAAATTAAATAGAAACTGGTGTAGATTCCATAATTTGGCAAATAAGCATAAACTACATAGATTATGTACTAATCTAACCCAAATGCATGAAATGTATGCAGAAAATGCTATAAAAGATAGTATAAAACATGGCGAATTAGGCTCACATCAGCTTCCCAAGCAATTCATCAAGGGGTAGAGTGGTGAGATTCTGGGCTTCTTCTATGGTTGTCACTTTCGGACCCCATTTATCTTTTGGGAGGCACCTTAATATCTTCCTCACTTTCTCAACATTCTCAAAGGTCTTGCCAAGAGAATCAAGGTTGTTTGTGATTTTTGTGAACCGTGTGGACATAGCCTCAATAGACTCATCTGGCTTCATTTTGAAGAGTCCATACTTTCGAAGGAAAATGCTGATCTTGGTGTCCTTCACTTGACTGGTTCCTTCGTAGGTGACAACCAACTTGTCCCAAATCTCTTTAGCTGACCTACAGGATGAAATAAGGTTAAACTCATCAGTTCTTAGACCACAGTATAGTAAGTTAATAGCCTTGTAGTTCTTGGAGACGAGTTCAAGATCCGCTTGGATGAATTCAGCCTCTGTCTTCACGAATTTGGTTCCATTTGGTCCGTCTTTCACTGGAACCTTCGGACCATTCTCTATAATGTTCCAAAGTTCCAAATGGCCCCGTTGAATCCCGTATCAGTTATAGAACTAATTCCGATAATTATGAAACCCATATGAGATACAGAGGAATATGCTATTCCGACCTAGGATAATAAGCCCAAGAGCTTGGTCTTACTTCACCATCGAGAAACGAGATCTTGATCTATAATGAACATCTTCATCAAGGACCACCAGTGGACGAAGTTGTTTCCTACAAAAAGTGGTGGTCTACTGGTAGACCTTCCTTGTGCAAAACCTCCGCTTACTTCACCAGACATGATCAAAACTCACAAGATTGTTAGATTCAAAGCAGTGAGTAAGGCTCTGATACCAATTGAAGGTTCAATAATGTATAACAAAGTAATATAAAGATACTCTAGAAGGGGGGTTAAATAGAGTATGCCAACTTTTCGCTGATAATCTTAAGACTTTTGAAACGCTTGTAAAACCCTTTGAGATTAGACTTAATTCTTTCCTCTGGAAAACCCGAATCACAAAAGAGTTATACAATTCGAAACAAGTGCGGAAATAAGGTAAAACAATAAGTAAAGGACACAACGAATTGTTAACGAGGTTTGACACGAACTTGGCCTACGTCCCCACCTAGGGTTCTTCCACAACCCTAGGATTCAACCGGCTTTATTGATTCACAAGATTTAGGATCCTAATAGCTCACCGAGAAGCCTCTCTCCTATACAATTGCAATCTAGTCAACTCACGTTTCCTTGGAGTCCTAGACCAATCTAGAAGAGCCCCACCTCTCTCAGCTATCTAGTACAATCCTCTTACACTTCGTGAATCAATCGCCTAGTGTCCACTTCCTGAGTTACAAACTCTCGAGTATAACACTCTATCGAAATATATCCTATAAGCTCACTATGTAACTCTCAAATGCTTTGAAACAAAAGATACGACTCTTAACAACTAGTAGAGAGCACACGAAGAAGACATAGTGCGAATGAATGCTTTGTAACTCGGTTTGAAACAAAAGATACGACTCTCTCAAATGCTTTGTAACTCGTTTTTGAAGGCTTGAGTGCGAATGAATGCTTGTGTTCAACAACTGTTTGTCTTCTTCTCTTCATCTCCTTTTTATATTAAATCAGATTGGCGCCTCTTTCAAAGAAGGCTCTTCTCTTCAACGGCTAGAACAGATCATGGCAATATTCACAATCTTCTAGTTGGGGAAACTCGGAAGCCATGATCCGCCAGATTCGATCTTCTCGACTTCAATCCTAAGGAAGGAGATTTCATTCGAAAATCTTGCTGCATTTGTTAGTGCATAATATATAATAATATCTGGAAATATATTTAATAATAATAACATATAATAACAACCGGAAATAATATGCACATAATACAGGTTTTGTGTTTCATCAACACAGCTGTAGCTTCAAGGCCATTGACACAAGCCATATGTCAAAGCCTTTGAAACCGTTTCCGATTTTCATCAAGGGAGTGGAGTTATTACTTTTAAATTAAAGTGCATAAATAAGATTAAAATGTGCAAATATAAGCAAATATAACATTAGGGTGTGCATATATAATAGGCTATTAAATTAAAGTGCATAAATAAGATTAAAATGTGCATAATTAAGGGTAAAAAGTGCATAACTAAGATTATGATGTGCATGATTAGCAATTTGGGATTGTTGCGTTCTTGTCTATTATGTAACCTATGTGGGATTTGAACCCAAATCTTTGTACAAACGTACATTGCTCTACCAATTGAGCTAATAGGCTAAATTATGATGTTCATGCTAAAATAGAAGAACCTAATCGACTTAAAACAAATCACAATCAAATTCTAAAATCCAATTATCTCATGATCCACAAACAATTTGACAATGCTATGAACATAAAACTAGCTCCAAGTCATCCCAACAACACACCCATATCATCAATTTCAATCAATTTGCCTTTTGGCAAAAAACCTCAAATTCTAAAGCATATCACAATAAAATTCTAAAATCAAATTAACTCACGATCCGTAAACAATTTGACAATGCTATGAACATGAAATTAGCTCCAAATCAACTCAACAACACAATCATATCATCAATTTCAGTCAATTTGGCTTTTGGCAAAAAAACCCAAATTATAAAGCATATCGCAATAAAACTCTAAAATCCAATTAACTTACAATCCATAAACAATTTGACAAAGCTATGAATGTGAAATTAGCTCAAAATCAACCCAACAAAACAACCATTATCATCAATTTCAATCAATTTGACTTTTGGCAAAAAGCCCCAAATTACGCTCCTAAATCAAACCCTGGATTTTTAATCTCAATCGAAATCATTCAGACAATCTAAATAATTGTAATAAACAAGTTTAGGGTTAGAAATCATACCAATTTCGAGTTGAAACAAGGAGAAATATCAGGATTTCGAATGTATTACGAGCCAAAAAGATCGAACATCACTGTTGGGGAAGATGGGCTCGGTGTGAGATCGGCTGGGCACGAACCAAGGGGGTTCCAGTCTCGGGGGTGCGCCTGAGTGAGGGGGTTCGAGCGGGTGGGGGCTGGTGGCCGGAGGTGGCTCTTGGGTGGCGTGGGAGGCTGAGAAAGTGGTGGCTCTAACAAGGGGGAAAGGGTTCAGTGATGGTGCAACTGGGCTCGAACCAAGCCAAGTCAGGGCTCGGGGGGTGCGCCCAGGGGTGGGATCGAGCACGGCTAGGCGCTGGTGGCAAGAGGTGGCTCGTGGTGGGTGTGGCGTGGAAAGCGAGGAGAGAAGAAGCCGTGTGGGGTTTCGACTGGGCAACGGTTGGCTCGAACCAACCCTAGTCAAGGCTCGGGGGGTGCGCATCGGGGTGGGCTCCAGTGCGGCTAGGCGCTGGTGGCCGGAGGTGGCTCGACGTGGGTGTGAGTGCGGGAGGTCGAGAGGGATGTGTTGCCTGGTGTGGGTGTAGGCGCGTTTGTTGTTTTTGAAAATGTGGCAAATGTAAAATTGCCTTAGGGTGTAAAATGCTTAAGGTGTAAATTTCTCTTATTGGGCCTAATTTTTGTAAGTAATTTGTTAATGGGCATAATTTAATTATTAAAATGTCAACCTCATTTGCCCCCTTGCCCCATGCATGTGCCGCCTGCCCCTGTGCCCCCCCACCCACTGTGCCCCCCCTTCTCGGGCCATATTTTTTTTTCCCATGTTACCACTTTCTGTTGTACAAATATAACTTGATGTTGTGCACATTAATATCCTGTTGTGCAAATATAACTTTATGTTTTGCAGACATAATAATTCCTTATGGATAAATATTTTTATAATTGAAATATGCTTAATTTAAGGGTAAATGAGCCTAATTTTATGGGTAAATATGCCTAATTTTATGGGTAAATGCACTATTTTTTCCCCCTTTTTAACACTTTTTGTTGTGCAAATATAAAGTGTATAAATAAAATGGTAAAGTGCAAGAATAAAATGACGATGTGTATAAATAATAATATGAAGTGCACAATTAAGATTATTGTTAATGTGTCTTGATTCATTTTTCACCGACGTCGCATCGGGGGGTCCGGGGGGCAGAGCTCCCCGGCGGCGGTTTCACTGACCGGTTAGTGAGTTGGGGGTCTTGGGGGCAACGCCACCACGCCTTTACGGTATGCACTGTTTATTTTAAATGGACTTGTCGTGTATCTGTTTTTTACGTATAACAATTTTAAATTAAAGTGCATAAATAAGATTAAAATGTGCTAATATAATGTTATGTTGTGCAAATATAACATTATGGTGTGCATATATATTAGGCTTTTAAATTAAAGTGCACAAATAAGATTAAAATGTGCAAATATAATGTTGTGTTATGCAAATATAACATCATGGTGTGCATATATAATAGGCTTTTAAATTAAAGTGCATAAATAAGATTAAAATGAGCATAATTAAGGTTAAAAAGTGCATAACTACGATTATGATGTGCATAATTAAAATGTGCATAATTAAGATTCTATTGTGCAAATAGAATTTGATGTTGTGCAAATATAACTTTATGTTGTGCAAAGATAATAATTCCTTATTGGTAAATAGGTAAATGTGCATATTTGAATTATAAAAATTTATGATTGAAATATGGTTAATTTATGGGTAAATGTGCCTAATTTTATAGATAAATAGGTAAATGAGCCTAATTTTATGGGTAAATGATTTTTTTTTTACGTTTTCAACAATTTTTGTTGTGCAAATACAGAGTGCATAAATAAATTGATGAAGTGCAAGAATAAAATGATGATGTGTATGAATAATAATATGAAGTGCACTATTAAGATTATTGTTATCGTCTATCTGTTTTTTACGTATAACAATTTCAAGCCTATTTAAATTTAAAAAATTTATAATTTTTATATTTAAAATATGCCTAATTTATGGGTAAATAATAAAGTGATGTGCCCGTTTATTAATAAGATTATATAGTGCAATAATAAAATAATAAAGTGCATAAATAAGATTATAAATTGCACAAATAACATTATGGTGTGCACATATAAAAATATGTTGTACAAATATAATTTAAAGTTATGCAAATATAATATTATGTTATGCGTTTATAAAATACGGAATAATTTTGTAATTTATTAAATTGAGATAAGGGCGTGTTTGGGAAGAAAGGGAAAATATGGGTAAAAAATTGTAATTTCATTATCCCCTTCCTCACATCGACACTGTAAACCTCCGATTAGAAATGGCGGTTGCACAGTGGACTTCGGCAAGCTCCTGGTTGAAGCCTAGGGCACGGAGGAGCAAGGCAGAGGCAGATACGGGACCGTGGTGGCGTGACGAGTCCGCTGGGGGCAATCGTTGGTGGCTTCGGTGTCGGGAAGACGGCGGTCGACGCTAGCGAAGCGGCGCTCCGGTGTTGCTGGGCAAAGGGGAGTCGTTTGGCGATTCCGACAATTTCGATGGGGATTCCGGCGATTGCGAGGAGGAGAAGTCGGATCTGCACCCGCCTTGTCGAAATGACCAATGCTCGATGATCGATTCCAACGATTGCGAGGATTCCGATGATTGCGATGGAGGAGTTCCATTCTGGCGATTGTGAGGAGGAATATTCCGGCGATTGAGACTTCGTCCAGTTCGATGGTCGATGCCCTGCCTCCTGCCATGCTCGATGCCCGGCGATTGAGACTTCGTCAGTCCATGGCCGCTTCAGAGGTCTGCGCGCAGAGGCCAGAGGGAGAGAAGGGGATGGATTCACCTTTTTTTTTAACAAACCGGTTCGTTTTTTTTTAAAAAAATAGGGCACGGGTCCGGTTTTCTCAAATTTTATACCATATGACAATTTTACATTTTAACTCTTCCTTGTATATCCTGTATATATATATATATATATATATATGTATATATATATATGTATATATATATATGTATATATATATATATATGTATATATATATATGTATATATATATATGTATATATATATATACATATATATGATGTATATATATATATATACATATATATATATACATATATATATATATACATATATATATATATATACATATATATATATATATACATATATATATATATATATATATATATATATATATATAGGGTCGGGTTCGGGTACACACACCTCCAATAATGAGAAGGAAAGAAGCACGCTGATTGGTCCACGTGTACAAAAATGAATGCCGAATCAGCTTAGAGGCGTCTCTCCAAATTAATTAATGACACCCATGTAAATTAATTAGTAACACCCACACTCTCAGTTCCACACACGCTAATTAACACTCAAAACTAATTAATTGCACGCGCTTGTTCAGTCACCTTGCTAATTAATTAGAAAAAGTACGTACCCATATAAAAATGCTTGAGATAGACTTTTAAAAATTATTTTTTGGCATTTTCACTTATTAAAAAAAAATAAAAAATATATTTTTGGGTGTAATTTAATTTTATCTATCCATAGACACCCACTTTGTATATGTTTTATTGAAAAAAAAAATTAACAATAAGTTATTCATAAGGTTCACAAGTACTTAGTGGTTCAGCCCTCTTACTCTAAGTGGTTCAACAATTTTATTCTCAGTGGTTTGGCAATTTTATTCACATTGGTTCAACAATTTTTTTCACAGTGGTTCAGCAATTTTCTTCATAGTAGTTCATCAATTTTATTCATAGTGGTTCAGCAATTTTATTCACAGTGGTTCAGCAATTTTATTCACATTGGTTTAGCAATTTTATTCACACTGAATCAATCTCTATTTAGTCACAGAACCAACATTTATTTATTCACTGAACCAACCTATTTATTCACTGAACCAACCTCTATTTAGTTACTGAACCAACCTCTATTTAATCACTTAATAAACCTCTATTTATTCACTGAACCAACCTCTATTTAATCACTGAACCAACTTATTTAGTCACTGAACCAACATCTATTTAGTTACTGAATCAACCTCTATTTAGTCACTGAATCAATCTCTATTTAGTCACTGAACCAATATCTATTTATTCACTGAACCAACTTATTTATTCACTGAACCAACCTCTATTTTGTCACTGAACCAACCTCTATTTAATCACTGAATCACTTGGTATTAAAACTCTTAATCAATTGGTATAAAAATCTTGAACTATTTGGTATAAAACCCTGAATCACTTGGTATAAAAATCCTGAATCACCTGGTTTAAAATCCCGAACTACTTATTTACCAAAAAAAATATAAATATAAAATTTAAACAAGCCTGTTTATTTTTTCTTTTATGATTAAAACATTGAAATGACCCATTAACTTCAACTCTAATACTGTTGAATTAAATCGATCTGTCAAACCAAATTAAATCAAATACAGTATAATTATAAGTTCATTTGAACATGTCTTCCTCCCTCCTATAAGCTTTCCATTGCAATTAAAAAGGAAATAAAATCACAAATTGATAAAAACCGATTGCAATCCCACAGTTTCCTCCAGCTCCCCCTCTTATCCGATCGAAAGGGCTGCACAAGCAGGCCGGGGTGCAGTGGCGATGAACAGTTGGGGGACGCAGCTCCGAACCGATGCTTGGAGGAGAAGGATTCGTTGAGCGGCTGGAGCTCCGGGAGGAGGCGGTCGAAGGGGAGGTCGCCGAGAGCTCGCTAATCGCCGGCAATGGCGGTGCAAACGGCGCCGGAGCTCCGGGAGGAGGCGGTCGAAGGGGAGGTTGTTATCTTCTTGAATTGGCTTAGATCAATAGAGATATAGAGATGCAAGTATCCAAATTAAAGCATGTGTGCCGTATGGACACAGAACGCTTGGAGGGCAAGGGAGGCGGATTTAGAACGCTAACCCTAGGTCGGCGATGAATAGGCGAGGAGGGGAAGGAGAGAGGGCGGCGGCGCCGGTGAGCTTCGCCGGGAAGAAGCTCGGGAGAGGGGCCGCCAATGGTAGGAGAGGAGGGTCCCTTTGGATTGTCGTGGAGGTCGAAAGAATTGTAGATGGAGGAGTGCCATTGCCAGAGTTTGTTTGGTCGGGGTTGTGAAGGAGCGTTGGAGAAAGAAGCGCGTGGAGGTCTTTTTTTTAATTTTTAAATAGGGTCCGTTTTCACCAATCATATCCCTTCTTTCCTTCTCACCGGACCGCAATCTTCTCACTTGAACCCTCCCATATATATATATGGGTGCGCTCTGGTGAAAACCAAAATTACGGTAAAAACCCGTGAGAACCGGTTTTTTAGTCCGGTTCACTTGCTTTATAGCCCGGTTAAGAATAGAATCGGTCTATAAAGTCATAAATTTTAGTATGTCTTCCGGTGAGAAGGAAAGAAGTAACCTAATCGGTCACAAGAGATCCCATCTTCTCCCACCCCACACGCTTTTTCTTCCTCTCTGTTTTCTTCTTCTACCTCCTCCTCCTATCCTACTACTGACAGCTCCTCTCCCGCACATCTTTCCGGCGAGACTCGCCGCCCTCCGCTCCGTCGGCGACCTTCGCAGCGCGAGCACTGGACATCCCCTTCTCGACTGGATTGGCCTCTTCTTTTGCTTCGCAGGGCGAGCACCACCTCCTCCTTCACTCTCAACAAATCCGACCTCAATCGCCTCCTCCTCTCCATCACGATCAAGAAACCCCTCTCCTTGACCACTAACCCTTCTGCCCACATCCGGGAGCTCCTCGGTCGGGTTCGGTTGGTTTTGGATCTCTCCCATCACGCGTCAAAAAGTGCCAGCGCCGGTCGATTTGTATTTTGGCTACTGCTTTTCGTTTCCTCTTCCGACTTCCATAGAAGCTCTGATCTCCCAAATTCGGCTTCTTCGCTGACATCATCTTCTTCTGTCATCTCGTCCGGGTTATACCAATCGGTGCACTTCCATGGTCAGTCTTTACACTATGAATTCTCATTCTTGTGGTTTTAATTTCCAATTTGGAGATAAAATCTAAAATTTTATCACTTCCGAATTCCAATCGATTTCTGTGAAATTAGATTAGGGTTTGATGGACTTTGGATCCTTCACGGGGAATCCTTCATTATTCATGTGATTTGAATGTCATTGTGATTTTCACCAGGGCAGAGAAGGACCATGTTTATCCAAACCCAGCCGACACCAAGTTTGTAAAACGTTCTGCTAATGGAAGTGCTAATGAGAAGAAGATAGTTTATAAATGGCACATGGATGAAACTCTTATATTACTCAAGTCTTTGCTGAATGGAACGTATGCGGAGGGTTTCCAATAGTTTTAAAGATGTGCAAAAGGGTATTTTTATGGGGAATTACTAGTAAATGCCCCACTTTGATAATTGATTTGCAAAAATACCTAGGTTTGAAAACAATTGCATCAATATATGAAAATTTGTAAAAATACCTTATTTATTTATCAAAACTACCCACCACCCCAAAAAATTTGGAAAAAAAAAGATTAAATATTTTTAATATTTATCATTTTTCTTATATTTTTAAAATATTATTAAATAATTAAATAATAATAAAAAAGCTGGAACTAAAAAAAATCCAAATCCCAATCCGGCAATCCCAATCCCTAGTTAGCCCCCGACCCAGGAATGAAATCCCAATCCCATAATTGGTCCTGAAGCTTACCGGAGAGAGAACGTAGAATGAAGCTCTTGGCAATCGGAGATCTCACATCCGTCGCCTTCTTACGACGGTTCTTGCTTCCTCCACTTATCAACAACTTCACTAGTGAAGGAGAATTAGGAGATCCCTCTAATTCCAAAGACGGCCAACAACGCTTTCCGTCGTCGTCGCCTCCTTGTCTTCTGGAAGAGTCAGCAATAGCGACTCTAAACCCCATGTTAAGTCCCTTCGTCGATTGCTTGATTCCCCTGGTGTCCACCTTGTTCCCGCTTGCTTTGATTCTCTCAGTGCCAAGCTCGTCGAACAGGCCGACTTTGATTTGTGCTTCACCAGCGGTAATCACCTTCTCCCCTATTTCATCTCGATTTCTTCCCGTTATTGTTTGCTCTGCGATCATCATCGGATTACAAAAGTTCGAGCAGGAGGTTGATTGTTGGATTTTCTCACAGTACCTGTTTTGCAATTGATTGTAGGGAAGTACCGGAGATGATTCCTTTATTGGTGTGCTTGATAGATGATTAGTGATTAATGTGTTTAGTTAAAATTTCCCCAAATATCTGGTTGAAATCGAATTTGGCATTGTTGGAACTGAAAACCTACAATAGTTGTGCAATGATAAACAATATCTTAAATTTGAGATGCATATGCTAATGCACTTTGTTATCAACTGTTTACGCTCTAAGTAACAACATATATCTATGAATGTCTCTGGACAAAGTTGTTCAATGACACTTAGGTCTCAAACTCTGAAGCATATCTTTAGTATGTTGGTAGTTGAGAAAAAAGTTTATTCCAAGTTCTGCCTTCTTTTTTTTTAGGGTTTTCGGTAATAGCAGCTAGACTAGGATTGCCTGATGTTGGGCTTATATCCTACGGAAAGATGGTGGATCAAGGGCAAAAAATTACAGAAGTTGTTTCAATACCTGTCATAAGGGATGGTGACAACGAGTATGGGAATGCAACGAATGTTAAGAGAATTGTGAAGGGATACATTAAAGCAAGATTAGCATGAATCATCCTTGAAGATTAGGTTAGCCGTCTTTTGTAATACCAGAGTTGATGTTGAAAGTGTCTTTTGAGTACTATATTTATGGGTTGGGTTGGGGTGAAAACAAGTTGCATAATCTTTGAAATTTAGCTGATTGAAGTGATTAAATGAACTCTACTTACCGTTTTCTTTTGAGCTATCCAATGAAGGTTTCTTATATACACCTAAGGTCCTTTAAACTCCCTGCAACTCCTTCCGATATGCTTAAAGACTCTGATTTACCTGATTATATCCAAAACTTGTATTTCTTGGGTTGTAGTGTTATCTTTTCGTTATGTGTAGATCATCATAAGTTGAAATGATCTACTTTATATTGATTTGAATTGTGTTTGGGCAACGTAGATGATTGTGTCATGATGGTTGTAATTTTTATATGCTTTAGTCTGTATTATTTGATATAAAATGCTAATGGTGGATGGTTTTATTATACATGTGAGAACCGGCTAACTCTATGGTTATTACAAGAGGGAAGGAGGCAAAAGCAAGTCCTTCGGGGGAAAAGGGTAAAAGGAAGAGGATCCTTGAGTTAGATGACTCAAATGGCAAGTAAGATGTGGGTACTAGTACAAGCAAGTTGAAACCTAAAACATCTACTCCTCAAACAGAGGTGAAAGTTAGTACAACCCAACTTTAATATAATTCAAAGCATTTCTCTATGTTATTTAGTTAGTCTATAACTAACTTCATCATGCAGGTGAAATTGATATATAAGAGTGAACATATGTTTTATGGGAGAATAAACCAAAACTCTAGGCTTGCATATCTTGAGCTAATTGAGGACAAGTTATCCCCTGGAATATGGAAACTAGGTTTAGATGGGTCATTCGGCAAAATTGTGAAGATGATAAAGTCAGTGAAGCTATCGTCTCAGCTGTTGCACCATGTGTTGTTTAGATAAGTAGAGTGTACAAAGAAATGGGAGACATGGTATGAAATGGATGGGAAAATTTGTCGTTTTTCCCGTAAAGAATTTAGGCTACTTATTGGGTTGAATGAATCTGCAGGGGGATTGTGGGGTGTACACGCTCGAGTGGATTGAACTTCTAATTGTTGGGAAGACGGTGTTGTTGGATGTTTCAGACAAGAATGTTGATTTGTTTAGGAATGAGCTAGCACATAACATCTTCAGCTACAAGTGAAACATGGGCTAACAATCTTGTGGCGCAAACTTGTTGATTCGTTTAGCCTAAGACTTTATCACTTATCTATTGTTTTGGTTCGACATGAATAGGTTCATGTACGATGGCACAATTATTTTTGGATACTTGTGGTTGTGTTTTCTTCTTTGTTTAGATAATGTTAAGAAGGTTTGAAATCAAATGATATGATGTCTTAGAACTTATTTTTTGTGGCTCCATTTTTTCTCATTTGTTTGATCAATATTGTGATGCTCTATCAATGCTGATATGCACATAGCTGTTTGTCTGTTTTTGGAGCTTAAGAGCATGTTTAGGATTAGTTTTTGGTCCTGTTTTTATTAATACAGTAGTTTAACTTAGTACTTACAAATAATTGACCCAAGGTTTTCCCCATTTTGTACAGAAAATCAATCTCTCTATATGATTGTTTTGAATTGTTCTTGTGTCATCTCAAACTTAGGGTCAAGGGAAAACACTTCATTCTCTTTCAAAGCCTTGAAAATTGCTAATCGGGCTTGATCATTTTTACTAAACGAGCCAAGTTTGAGACTGTGAAGCTCGGTTTAGTTAGTTGGAAAATCATCAACTCTAGTAAAAAAATACCTATAGCCATTGTATGAGGTTTTTTTGCCTGAACTGTCTCAGAAAAGCAAATATCCTTGATGTGTTTTTTCCACTAATGACAGGATCAATAATCTGGTGATTAATCTAGTAGGAGGCGACAATTAAGCGGTTAGAGTTAATAATCTATTGGTTATGATTTAGGTTAAAACTGTATCTTTACTCAATATCCCGCCGAATTTTGATCATATCTTGTCAATGTTCATATTTTGGATTGTCAAGAACAATATTCGTCATGTCAATGTGATAATATTATGGTTTCAAGATATATATTGACAATTCTTTTGTAAATATGGTTAATAATCCTGAAGATGTGATTTACCATATCTTCAGTGATTCTCTCCCCGATTATATCTTCAATCATGTCAAAGTAAACCTACAGCCTTGTCACTATGAACATTCATCCTGTTGTTGTGAACAAATAACTTTGTCATCTTGGACATACCTTTAATTTTTAGTTATGATATGGATACAATCGTATCTTTTTTCTCTTCCCTATTATAGACCAAATCCTGTCATTATTAATTATCAGCTTTGTCATAAAGAACTTATATCTTGTCAAAAAGAAATTTTATTCCTGTCAGTATTAATTCTCTTACTAAGGCAATTATTTTCATCCGGCTAGTTTTATTATTTTTAAATTTATGTGAAAAAAATATAAAAACATTATTTTTATATATTTTATTTTTTATATATCTTTTAATTTTCTTTTAATTCATAATTCTACTTTTAATGATTTTTATGTTTAAATTTAAAGGTAAAATCGGTCATTATTTTTTTAGCACAAATGACCTATTTTTTAGCACAGATGACCCACCTATTCTATTTTTTCTATTCTCAGAAAACGGGTATACTTTTGCAAACCGAACACCGTTTTGGTGTATTTTTGCAAATCGGCCTATTTTTTTTACAGTGGGCAAACAATGGGCGGACGAACTTACAAGAGTAAGACACCACCCTGATCATCCTGGCGGGTGATGGTACACATATCCCTATTAATAGAGAGAGTTGAAATATTACAGTTATAAGAAGTCCTAGCTATGTAGCCACCCACTCTATTTGCCTCTCCGAAGCAATATCTGAATTTAATGTGGTCAAAGCTTGTCTTCAACCGATCGATCATCTCTAGATAGCGCGATATTTACCACTTGATGTTGGTCCTATCATTAATAGCTTGAACTGCTTCCAAGTAGTCCCCTTCGACGATAACATGTGGGAGAAGTGCATTCTTGATGTGTGTGATAAACATTTCTTTTATGAACATGCAAGCTTTTGAAAGTGCATCTATATATAAAAAAATGATGATAGCTTATATTTTCTGTTTTTAATATGCATACCTTATTGCTCATAATTTCTTCTTCAAGTGCAGATAGAAAATGGTTGAACCACACGAGTAAAAGGGCTGAACCACACGAGTAAAATGGCTGAACCACACGAGTAAAATGGTTGAACCACTATGAGTAAAAGGTCTAAACCACTAAGAGTAAAAGGGCTGAACCACTGAGAGTAGAGGGTTGAGCCACACGAGTAAAAGGGCTGAACCACTAAGAGTAAAAGGGCTGAACCACTAAGTAGTTGAAATAAATTATAGAGGTTCATGAAATAAAGAGTAGCGATTCATCAAATAAAGAGTATTGGTTCATCAATTAAATAGTAGTGATTCATCAAATAAAGAGTAGTGGTTTATCAAATAATTAGTATTGGTTTATGAAATAAATAGTATTGGTTTGTAACGGCCCGGATATAAATACCCGGGTTATGTTTCGAAGGTCTGATACCTTTGTTCGGATCTTGCAATTCAAGTATGGATCGAGGTTTCAAACCTCTTAAACATTAGTATTCAAAGCTGGGATTTCAAAACCCAAAACAAGCTTAGGGTCGTTGGGTACCCTTAACATGTCCTAAGGACTAAGTCGCGGAAATTCATTAAAGGAAAGCGGAACAGAAAACGAAAGTAAAGTACAAGTTGCCACGACGGAGCCGAGTCAAAACCAAAACCATAAAACATAATTAAATAACACTTAGCCAAATTAGCGGTTAGGCCGGTTCATCGCTTTTGCCCATGAGGATTCCCCGTCATAGAAGTATGGAGCAAGCAAGGAGCAAGTACCTAACACTATACACGAAGTCAGACCCAGAGACGCCTGCGGGCCCTAAAGACCGCGCTGAGGCCATATAATATGCCTATACCTAGAATAAATGATGGTCTAATGCAGTACATGATTTAAACACACAAGACATGCTTTATTAGGATATAATATAAGTGTAGAAAGTCAGTAAAGGCGCCCAAAGAATGTCAAGTGGCATATCCCTCTTCTACGTCTACCGCCCTTTCAATCAGGGCAGACACTGGTCAGTTCGATGCTATAGCATATCCATGATCATATAAGTGCACATCAAATCAATCATCATATCATCATCATCATACTCATCATGGTCAGGCCCGATGAGGCTAGGCTATCATATCGTCGCATATAATGACACAACGACTCAGGACAACCCAATGATGCTGGGCTATCCTATGACCCTAGCAAAAGACATAATCTCAACATTTCACAAAAATAAGGTTGTTGTGGTGATGATTTGAGCACAAATTGGGGGTGTTTAGGCTGCTGGAAATCTCAGAAATGGAGGAGAAAAAGGGAAGGAAGAGGCAAGAAGAGATGGAGGCATAAAGATAAGTTTTTGGAGTTTTCTTTGCTAGGGTTTGTGTATGCTTTGTGTAGTGAGCAATGATCTTCCAAAATCTGATTTTAATATGTTAAAGAGGAGACTTTGGGAGCTACAATCGGATGGGCAAGGAAGAGGTTGAATGTTGTTTTGTCCCTTTGCCACAATTGTGATGGGCAAGGAAAAAGGGAAGGTAAAGCATGGTTAAGTGTTTAGCTATTAAGGGTAGTGAGGAGAGTGAAGAGGAAACTTCCTCAATTTCAAATTTGGCTCCATGGGGACCATCTTGGGGCTAAGATTTTCGGATAGGGTTGGGAGAGTGAGGGTGGGATTCTTCATTTCGACGTTGCGAGCTCGAATCCCGAGGGGCGTCCCGAAATAAGTTTCCGACGTTAGCTTCCAAAATCCCGCTCTCTCGTTCGCGAAGTTAGAATTTAAAATTCGAGAATCAAGGTTGCCATGTTAGTTCTTAAAACTTTAGTTAGGTCGGAAATATGTTTTATGAGTTCAAAACCCGAGCTAGGGAGTTTTTCCGCCAAATTCATTTTGTTTTTCTTTTTTCGAAAATTTAGGATTTAAAAATCCGAGTCTTTACATCATCCTCCTCTAAAAACAAGTCTCGTCCCCGAGACTAAATCATTACAAGGTAGGTGATGAAGTTGACATAGGTGAGTCCAATGATCATGGCATTGATCCCGTAAGTGCCTCATAAGTGTACCTATGAAATCCTCACAGTATCTTAGTTGTGATAATAAAATCCTCAATCAGTCATGGCGAGAATGTGATATGGGCCCTTATCACATCCTTACTCCGACTTCTTGGTTATATCATAACTCAAAAGCATCATAGCATCTCCACTAGGTCTTAGCAAGCAATCTATAAGGGACCCTATAAATTGTCTGTATCCTCTTCGTGGGGCGTCATAATGCAAGCTCGGGTCGGAAAATTTTCAAAAGGGTTTCTCAACTTGAAAAGGACTGGTCTTAAAATCATTGAAATCCTTGATCGCGTTCGATATTCTCAAAATCCCAGTTAACTCCATTTAAACACCATTCAAAATCCCTTAACCCAATCTTAGTCAAGCAAGTTTCAAGTTTTAGGAGGTTAACTCGTCCACCTCTAAGGGCTAATCCCATATTTCCTTCCTAAGTTCCAAGTGAGAATTAGATGTCATCAATTCGGTTCCAGCATCCTAGTGATTCCAATTCATGACATCATATAATATAACAATCGTATTACATAGCAACCGTATCATGTATTCACAACATATCATATTCACGTCAAGGATAGCAATATACCACAACAAATCTAGTATAGTATGACACATAGCAGGATTCATCATATCACAAGGGTTGCACATCATACTTACGCTAACTACCAAGCATCATCACATTAGAGGTAAACAAGCGCTTCCACACACTAGTGTCTCATCAAGCTCAGGAAATATCTATGTTAGCACTAACAGTTCACTATTGTCAACAACAATACATCAGAGAATCAACATCATCTATATCATAGAATTCGCACAACATTCGGCCCCAAGTAAGTATACACTAGATCACTTCCTCAAGAAAATTTACCTGTAACTACCAACCATAACAAGACACGATCACTACTCCTTATTTCTTGCATCAAGATCACTTACCCAACCGAACTACTAGGTGTCCCAACTCCCACGTCATCAAACCATCTAAGGATCAATCTACTTAAATGTCCCGATCTCAAGTACTACCTTCCACTCGACCACCTAAAACCATCTTCCGGAGTTCCCGATCACACAATTCCCTATCCCGACAAGCTCATAACTCGACCAACTACCAAGATTCCCTACAAGTACACCCTCGTTCTAGGGGTTCTCTACTAGTCCCATCTTCACATTCTAAGAGAAATTCCAAGTCACCAACTGAACAGCTCTCTCGATCAATCTAAACGTTGCTTAACAATCTCGCTTACTCTTCGTAGGCTCTCGAGACTCTGCCTGACCATCATCTCCCAAAGAGACATCCTGAATCACCTTGCTAACCCGGTCATAATTCCCGCACCACTAACCACTCTCACTAACCATCAACCTCTAAAACCCCACTCATACTGACCATCTCGCACCTGATACTCCCGATCAACTCTAACGCAGAACCCCATCTAGTGCTACTCCCAACCACGAACCGCCAAGACCCTTATCACCAACATCTATCTTCAATGACCAGCCACTAATTCTACCTGCTTATCCCATTCCGAAACTCATGAACCTGAACCACTCATGACCCCTCAAGCGGACCTACTCTAGATCCTTATCTCAACATTTTTCCGAAATCGCCTGAAGCTACCACTCATTAACTACGATCATTCTCTCCAAGGAAATCTTATGCCACCAACTTTCTCACGATTCCCCAGCCTATCGAAATCCCAATATCCTCTGCTTGGACTAGCTCCCTCAACTCTGCACATTTTCCCAAATTACCTTAGATCACGCTTCCTCGAACCTCGAATCTCTACCGCTTAAGCCCTCTTACGTACCGATCATTATTTCCACAGAATTTCTATGACACCTCATCCGAACTTTCCCCAGTACCACAATCTCGCCAAACCTTCTAAAATCCTTCATTCTCTAGCACTCGCAATGCCTTACGCTTTCCTAGTTCCCACTCCCATGCTCAAAATCTCCCTATCTCAACCTCAAGCCTGTAGTCTTACTATAAATCTCAACCACAACCTTGCCTAGCAACCAGCCTTTGCTCAAGGATTAATCTCACACCTCAAATACCCCAATAGCCAAAATAACCTCCACTCAAAGATCCCAATTCATTCCCTATGCTAAAATCTTCCAACACACATCTAGAAATCCTTCCCTCATGAATTCTCCAAGTATTACTAATCCTATCTGAACAACCTCAAATACTCATCACTTGTGCCTCCTGACATGAACAACCTAATATCCAAAGCCGATAATTTACCAAGCGACCTCATGTTATTCACCCTTTGCACTTCCTCAACCTCATTCTTTACCAAAACCGCTCCCAATCGCCGCACATAGAGCCTAGTCCCAAATTCTACTATTCCTTAGACATTTCTCAACCTATCATCCTCGATGTCGCCCACGATACACTCCTAGACTATCTAGACACTCTCTCCTGGCACACTAACCCGTCTATCAACACATCCCCTAAAGAATCCCTTCTATCCATTCCTAGTTCACTCAACTACCTCTAGGATTACACTAACCACCTGTACTCACACCCACTCTCAAGATCATCATAATGAACTAGCCTAGCCTCAATCCAACTACGCTCCAACGCTAACCGCCTACACTACCCACACATTCATCCTTCCTACACTACCACCTCTAGCTAGGGCCTCTCCCTCGAAATCTTGCCATCCTCACTCCACACCTAAGGCCTATCCGGAAGACATCAAAATCACCTGCTACTTTCCGACCTAGCTTACCGAAGAAACTCATGCCCCGTGTTCCCAAAAAAAGAACCATCCAACATATACACCTCATACCTTACTTACTAGCACATCAGTATACTTAAGCATCATGGCACATCATCATAGACACAAGACAATCAGGCAATCACTCACTACTAGCTCGGCACATCAATCATCACATATCCAGTTATGTGCGTTCTAGGCCTATCTCACAACATCACATCCAATTAGCATAAGAGAAACCACAATTCGAATGAAGAACACCCTTCCTTGAGTCCTCATGAGGATCGTATCCATGGCCGCCATCTTTGAAGCGTATCAGTCCATCTTGCCATCGATAAGGTCGTTCCTGGACTCTGTGAGTCATGGACCCATCACGCTTCTGATGCGCCACTCCGGTGCCACTTGGTCGTCAGTTCTTTCTTTCATGTCGGTGTTCATCGAATGATCGCAAGGGTTAAAAGTTACGGAGATAGGGAAGAGACAAGGACGGACAATATAACTTCCTTAAGGATTCAGACATGGACCAGGACTAGGGTCGACGAGACCAAAGAAAAAATCCAATCTGAGGATTACAATGATGCCCTTAGGGTATTCCATGAGGTTATAATTATGCACACAAACACATAAAAATCATGAGGCACCATCACATTATTTCACACTAACATGCACCTATCTCGAGGAGTAGCGATCTAGGCATTCATAACATGTTCATATAATCAACTTTACATGTGCGCATAACAAGCTAGCAACCTATCATTTCATTCGCCAGTCATGCTTGATAGAATAGGAACATGTATGCACAAACTGACAGGGACATATATGGCATAAGTTATGCAAGATCTAGCAAACATCACAGTATATCACATGCACGACTTTTCACTCATTCAGGTACACACATGAGCAGGTCATAAGATTGCGGGGTCAAGGCAAGCATGCTAAGATGTACCCTAAAATCATGCTAAGGGTATGGTCAGATCATACAGGGGTGGTATAGCAACTATCATATCATATACATTCATATTCACATAGTAAGACAAAAAGGACACATAATCATACGAGGGTCTATAAGATGTCCTACATGATACTAGCAATACTCATTAAACATGTACATAGTCAGCGGGGTAAAATTAAGTCAATTTGGCATGCTAAGACATTCATCTCACATATTAAACATACAACGAGGATCGACTACACCATCATTGACCTAATTCATAGGGAGCCAATAATCATGAGAATTCCATATACACGGCACATACATCCTCTCATAAGTGCAACCATGCAAGATATCAGGCAAACCATGCTGAAATATATCAATATACTATGTCACACAATCACAAGAATGGCTATTACTATAACCAATAGAATTCTCCAAGGGCATTCACCGAATCATTCCCCGTTTCCCCGTGGGACGCTAGTATGACTCATTGGGTAAGACACAAGGAGATTCACACTATTTCCGAGAGGTGATGGTAGAACTCGTGCTTAGACTCTTGCGGTAAGAAGACATGATTGACCATTACGAGGATTGAATGGGATGACTCCTTGAGATAACTCAGTTCCAACTCAAAACTACTACAATCATCACCCCCACTAACATGCTCAGGTAACCCTTACATTCGACACGATTTGTGTAACGGCCCAGGATTATGATTCCCGAGTTACGTTTTGAGGGATAAAACCCCTCGTTAGGATCTTGCGCTCCGATTACAGGTTGAAGGTTTGAAACCGAAGATTTGTAGTTTAAAGCGGGATTTCGCACCCAAATCCTGAAAGTCCGTTGGAGACCCCGGGGTAAATCCCTGTACCTGTCCTAAGTCTACAACACAGAAAATACTTTATCATGCAAAGGAAATAAGTTATGAAAACGATACAACCAGCTCCGCGGCAAGGTCGGGTCAAATAGAGTATAAGTAGGAAGAAATCCCAAAAAGTGTAAATCTGGTGAAGTCATAGTTCCAAGCACTCACTATCCGCCATACGAATGGACCCCGCCATAACAGCACGAATTCAAACAATGGAACGGGTACCTGAATCTAAAAAAAAGAGGGGGATCTAGGTCAATCATCAGGCCACTCATGCGCGTGTGTAACCACACTCTGAGAGGCATATAATAAGCATCCTATCCCTAAGATGAAATGCGTAATGCAAGGCGGAAATGAAATCACATATATATACTGACAGTTTAATATAATACATAAAATGATTAAATGGATCCACATATAATACCAAGTGGCATATCCCAGATCTCTAACTGCATCATGCATGTATGTACCACAACTGAGGAAGGAGGCATGGTCATGCCAAACCAGGTATAATCAACCATTCATGCCCATCCCACAACCGAGGTAGGACGCTCGGTCGTGCCACCACTAACCACTCTCACTACCACGCTCGGTAGTGAGAGTGGTTAGTGGTGCGTGGAATATGATCAGGTTAGCAAGGTGATTCAAGATGTCTCTTTGGAAGATGATGATGAAGCGGATTCTTGAGGACCTAGGAAGAGTAAGCAAGATTGTTAAGGAACATCTAGGTCGATCGAGAGAGCAGTTCAGTTCAGGTGACTTGAGATTTCTCTTAGAAGGTGAAGATGAGACTGGTAGAGGACCTCTAGGATGAGGGTATGCTTTATAGAGAGTCTTGGTAATCGATCGAGTTGTTAGGCTTGTTGGAATAAAAGAATTGTGTAATCGGGAACTCCGAGATATTGTTTTAGCCTTTTAGGTGGTCGAGTAGGATTTGAGGTCGAGATGTTGAAGTAGGCTGGTTCTTAGATGGCTTGATGGCATATGACTTGGGATGCTTAGTAGTTGGTTTGGGTAATTGGTCTTGGTTGCGGGCAGTTTGGCGGCTAGAGAGTATGTATATGAGTGGGATGCAATGGGGTTTATAATTAGTATTCGATTGAGCTGGTAGACCTAGATAAGGAGTAGTGGTCGGATTAAGGATGTGGTAGGGGCCCATATTACATTCTTCCTACGATCTATTGGAGATATTATGATTATGACAACGGTACTGTGAGGATCTTATAAGGGCACTTATGAGGTGTTCATGGGATCAATGACATGATCCTTGGACTCACCAATTTCAAACTTCATCCCCTGTTTTAAAATTATTTTAGTCTCGGGGACGAGACTTGTTTTTAGAGGTGGATGATGTAAAGGCTCAGATTTTCAAATCCAAATTTTTTCGGAAAAAGAGAATTAAAAAAATGAAATTAAATCGGTGATGATTCCTTGATGTATTGTCATAGATGATAGTGAGCTGTTAGTACTAACAATAATTATCCCCTGAACTTGGTGAAATGTTGGCGTGCGTAAGTATTTGTTTGCCTCTAATGTGATGATGCTTGGTAGTTGGCATAAGTATGATTTGCGTATCTGATTGATATGACTGATGTGACGAATCCTACTCCATATAATATTATGCTAGATATGTTATGGTATGTGACTAGCTGTGACATGATTATGACCTTATTATGAAGGTGTGATACGATTGCTATGATATATGATGCCTTGAATTGGAATTGCTAGTATGATAGAACTGAATTAATGAATTTGATTTTTACTTGGAACCTAGGAAGGAAATATGGGGTTAGCCCTTAGAGGTTGATGATTCTACCTCCTGAATTTGGAACTTGCTTGACTAACATCGGGTTAAGGGATTTTGAATAGTTTTTAAAAAGGACTGAGTTGGATTTAGAGAAATCGAACGCGATTGATAACTTCAATGATTTTGAGACCAAACATTTTCAAACTAATGACCCTCTTCAAATTTTCTAACCAAGCTTGCATTATGACGCCCCACCAAGTGTATACAGGCATTTTATAGGGCCCCTTATAGACTGCTTGCTAAGACCTAGTGGAGATGCTGTAATGCTTTTCGAGTTATGATATAGCCAAGAAGTCGGATTAAGGATGTGGTAGGGGCCCATATTACATTCTTCCTACGATCTATTGGAGATATTATGATTATGACAACGGTACTGTGAGGATCTTATAAGGGCACTTATGAGGTGTTCATGGGATCAATGGCATGATCCTTGGACTCACCGATTACAAACTTCATCCCTTGTTTTAAAATGATTTTAGTCTCGGGGACGAGACTTGTTTTTAGAGGTGGATGATTTAAAGGCTCGGATTTTCAAATCCAGATTTTTTCGGAAAAAGAGAATTAAAAAAATGAAATTAAATCGGTTTTAAAACTCGTTTAGCGGATTCCGACCGGAATATAAAATTTGACGAATAATTTCCATCCTTTTACCTTGAAAATTCAAAATAATTATCGAATGGATATATCCTTGTCGATTTTAAAAATCTCATTGATCGAGAAAGCGGGATTCGGAAAAACTAACATTCGAAGACTAATTACGGTATTCGAAATTCGTGTATTGTGGATCTGTTTCCGCGTACTGTTTATCCAATTCTAAACACAATCACTCACCTTACCCTACAAACCGAGCCCATCCCCTCTCGCCTATTTCATCATTGTCACCCTGTCACCTACTCCATCACAATCACCTTCACCTCTCGCCATCACTCACCTGCTCCACGCCATCACCCTCAACTCCCCCCTTCACCATTACACCATCACCATCTCAGCCCATGGCACCTCCACTCCTTCTGTTCCACCAGCCTTCCTTTCCTCTCCTCCTTGCCCAGGCCGGAAGCCCAAGCTTCCTCTGTTTCGAAGGCCGTCGAGCCAAGCAAGTCCCTCCCGAGCTCAAAGTGACAACAACAGCTCCACCTGCGCTTCTTCCTTCGAGAAGCAGCCCGAGCCACCACCTCTGATGTCCATCATCACCCCGACGCAGCCCAGGATCCGCCAGAACCGCCACCAAATATCCTTCCCCTGTTCAAGCGCGCTTCGCCCCTTTGGTAAGCCATTCTCCTTCGTTTCTGATCCGAATCACCCCCGAGCTCCTCCATCCCACTCACCCACGAGCCATCACGAGCCACCGAAGAAACCCGGAACTCCGATTGAGAGCTCCGAAGTCGTGAAATCACCTCGGTGAGCTTCCACCATTTCCTTCCTTCATCGATTCGAATTCATGCTTTATTTAATGTCTAGAATAGTTGCGAGTGAGCATGAGCTGAGTGAGGGACGATCGGGTGGGCTCGAGAGCTCCGGCGAGCTCGAGAGAGGTATCGAGGCAGGCGAGCAGCGAGGTGCGAGAAGTGGGTAGGCGAGAGCCTGAGCGGGCAAGGACGAGGGCAAGCTAGGCGAGTCCGGGTGAGCAGGAGGTCAAGGCGAGGCTGGACGACGGAGGAGCGACGAGGGAGGCAGGGTGGAGAAGCTTCCATCGTCGGCGGGGACGAGGCATCGCAAGCCATGGCGGGAAGCTTGAATCGGGAGGAAGAAGAGACTTGTGGGTCCCACCTTTACTAATTGATATAAATTGTTTAATATGGAGCCGGTCTGGGGTTTAACTAACTTGGTTCGGTTCGGTTCGGTTCGGGTTGGTCTGTTTATTATTTAATTAATTAGCGGTATTTAAATTATTATATAATATTTGAGGATTTAAAAGATAAAAAATTATTTCGGGAGATTTGTAAAGGGTTAGTTTTATCGAATACAAATGGGTTGGAATTACTTCATAAAGGATTTAAAAACACTCTATAAAAGTGTTGATAAAATGATGGTTAAAATATCTATAAAATTATTTGGGATTTAAATAAAATATTCGGATTTGTCTATTTAAAAAGAGAAGTTGGGAAAATGAATTTCAAGCTAGGAAATGATGTATTAAATAATTAAAAAAGGGTTTTGCTAACATTTTTAAGAATCGGAATTTCTAACCGTTTGACTCGGATTTTGAAACGGCTTGGGACTAACTTGGGGATATGACTTATTCCATGACTAACTAGCATGATGATTTATTATATGTGTGACTAATAGCATGACTTATGGTGATTTATTATAAGAGGTTAAAAGGTTATATAATTGTGACGAGTTAGTAGGATATTATCGAACAAATTATGCTTTATCATTGTGATGAACTATTGGGATATATGCGGATATAAGCATGCAGATTTGGTTGATGATTTATGGTGAGCGATGTGACGTTATGGAACGTGCGGTACGATGACATTTACGATATGTTACTTGCTCTAATGATTGGTGTGTGTGCTTGAGTGCTTGGTAGTTAGAAATATACTTATATATATTCTCGTTCTGTAATTAGGTGACACTTTGTGATTATGAACGATATATGCTGGATCTTCTATTATGCTGTTCTGCATAGCCAGGTAAGTCTCTTCGGAGCTTACTCAGATTGAAATAGAGCTATTCCCTGCTTTAGGTGCATGATATGCTAGGTGCTTGCATTCATGATCAGCATGCCATGTAGTACCATGCTAGGTTGCATTGACCGTTGAACATTCTATTTCTTTATGCGTATGTAAACAGAACGGCCGTTATCTGTGAAGTAACAAGAGTCTTTGCTAGGGTCATAAGACGACCCAGTCCCATCGGGTCCCGTCCTGAGTCAATCGAGTCATGGAACTTCCTTTACTTATATTATGAGCTGCCTGCGGGCTTTAGGGTTGGGCATGCGTGCCGCCCGATTATCATGGCATGCGTGCCATCTCTGCCCTATCAGAAGGGGGTGGAGGTAGGAGAGGGATATACCACTTGGTATTTTGTGCTAAGGCCTTATTACTCTTATGCACTTGATATTAGGAGCATGTTAGTGTGTTAATGTTTCGCCTTGCATCTAGAAGCATCTTTATTAGGTATAGCATATATGTGTGCTTAGGGTCGGGATGCAGAGCTAAAGTGGGCATCGATCTTATCCCGCCCACTATCAATTTTTTTTAGGTATCCGTTACTACTATTGATGCTGATTGAATCCATGACCGCTGGGTCTAACATGGCGGAAAGAGAGAGTTGAGATTCTGACTTCACCAATTTAGTACGGCTCGCATTTGAATGGTTGATCATGTTTTGACCCGGCTCTGTTGTGACACCCCCTTTTTTCTATCATGCTTTACTTCCGCTATTTGTATGACCATTTGTTTTTCACGCTTAGACTTACGACAGGTACAAGAGACTTCCCCGGGGATTCCAACGATCCCTTCAAACTTGGGTATGCAATCCCACTTTGAAAACGTTAGTTTGGAATTTCAAACTTTCAACCTGTACTCGGGGCACAAGATCCTAACGAGGGGTTTTATCCCTCGAAACGTAACCCAAGAATCATAATCTCGGGCCGTTATAGTATTCAACATATATAATCCGCCATCTCATCGGCTTAATATAACATTCATATCATACATAGTCAAATTCGCACACTATCGTTTTAAACTCATACTTTACATATGAATATATATCATCATCATCATAATTAACTAACCTTTAATCTCTTATATAATTCATCACAAGTCATACTATTAGTCACACATATCATGCCGTTAGTCAAACAACTATATTATCATGCTAGTTAGTCATTGAACAAGTATAATTCCCATGTTACTTCCAAAACCGTTTTGAAATCCGAATCAAACAGTTAAGGATTCCGACCCCCTTGAAAATACTCGCTAAATTCCCTTTTCAATTTATTTATTAAATTACTTTCCGAACCTTAAAATTCTTTTTCAAATTACTTTTAAAATCTGTACGCCCAAATAATAAATTTTAAACCTCCAAAAATATTTTTTTTAAATACAAATAAATAAATAAATAAATAAACTGATAAACCCGAACCGAACCAAACCCAACCCAACCGAACCTAACCGAACCCGTAATAAAAACACTCAACCCGGTTTAATATTAAAGAACAATCTAGCAAGATGGAAAGGGTCCCACAAGCGCCATGGCTTCATCTTCCTCCCGATTCAAAACACCCCGCTCCCGCCTACAATGATTGATGCCAGCGTCTCCGGCTTTCTCTGCCTGCTCGCCTGCACCTCGGACTCCAGCCTTCTCCTAGCTCGCACTCCCACAGGCCCCAGCTCTCTCGCGCCTACTCTGCTCGCTCAGACTCCCGCGTGCTTAGTCCTCGCACTCACGGACTTCGCCGGAGCTCGAGCTCACCGGAGCTCTCGAGCCCGCCTGACTCCATGCACTCAGATCACATACACTCGCACTCGCCCACAGCCCATCAGAAATCGGTATGAAACAGAGGAAAGAAAAGGCGGAACTCACCGATGGATTTCGCGACTTCGGAGCTCTCGATTGGAGTCTCGGGCGTCGTCGGAGGCTCTCGATGGCTGGTCGGACCGGAACGCGGCTCGCGCTCAAACAGGAGATAGAAGGGAATGGGCTGTGGTGGCTCTCGTGGCGGCTTCAGTGGTGGCTCAGCTGCTGCTGGTGGCTCTGAGGGATTCTGCGGCTGCTGCTGGTGGCTTCGAGGATGTGTCGAAAGTGCTGCCGTGGTTGCTGCGCTCTCGAGGAAGAAGGAGGACGGGTGGTGATGGAGCTCGGTGGTTGAGATGGTACGAAGGAGTGATTGTGGTGATGGTGTGGGATGGCTTGAAGCCGAGACGGTGATGGGGATGGTGATGTAGGAGACGTTGGTGATGGCTCGGGAGTTGGTGGAAGTGATGGTGTCGATGGTGATCGTGAATGACGGGGAGAGGGGTGAGGGATGGGTTGCATTTAAAGGGTAAGGTGAGTGATGGGAGTGGTTGAGGAATTGTGTGTTGAATTGGATAACCAATACCCGGAAATAAATCCCGAATACGTGAATTTTGAATCCCGCAATTAGTTTTCAAGTTGTTAGTTTTCCCGACTCTTGTTCTCTCGATCAATTAGATTTTTAAAATCGCCAAGGATATCGCAATTCGATAATTATTTTAAATTTTCGAGGTTAAAGGACGGAAATTATTCATCAAATTTTATATTCCGGTCGGAATCCGCTAAATGAGTTTTAAAATCGATTAAATTTTATTTTTAGTTCTCTTTTTCCAAAAATTAGGATTTGAAAATCCGAGGCTTTACATCACCCACCTCTAAATACAAGTCTCGTCCCTGAGACTAAAATCAGTTTAAAACAGGGGATGAAGTTTAGAATTGGTGAGTCCAAGGATCATGCGATTGATTCCGTAAGCATCTCATAAGTGCCCGTATGAGATCCTCACAGTACCGTTGTCATAATCATAATATCTCCAATAGATCATAGCAAGAATGTAATATGAGCCCCTACCACATCCTTACTGTGACTTCTCGACTATATCATAACTCGAAAAGCATTGCACCATCTCCGCTAGGTATTAGCAAGCAGTCTATCAGGGCCCCTATAAAATGCATGTATCCACTTCGTGGGGCGTGATAATGCAAACTCGGTTAGAAAATTTCAAGAGGGTCCTTAGTTTGAAAAGGTTTGGTCTCAAAATCATTGAAGTTATCAATCGCGTTCGATTTCTCTAAATCCAACTCAGTCATTTTTAAACACCATTCAAAATTCCCTAACCCGATTTCTCTAAATCCAACTCAGTCCTTTTTAAACACCATTCAATACTCCAGCTTCCATCATTTCTATCATCAAGGATCGTATATATAATAGCAATCATATCTCTCGTTTAATAGCATGACATAAACACGTCAAGTACAGTCGTATACCATAATATATCTAGCATCGTATCGTCCATGGTAGGATTTATCACATCATCTCAAAAAAGTGACACATCATATCAATCAGATAAGAACGTCATATTAAATAGATAAGCACATCATATCAATCAGGTAAGCACATCATAGTCATGCTACTGCCAAGCGTCATTACATTAGAGACAAACAAGTACTTCTGTACACTAGCAGTCCATCGAGTTCAGGGGATAACTATGTTAGTAATAATAGTTCACTATTGTCAACGACAATGCATCATAGAATTAACATCGTCTATAACATAGAATTCGCACCACATTCGGCCCCAAGTAAAGCGTACGCTAGATCATATCCTCAAGAGAACCTGCCCATAACTATCAATCATGACCAGACACGACCACTACCCATCAACTCTTGCATTAAGATCAAATTCACCGAGGTCTACCAACCCAAACCACTACTAGGTCTAGGCACCATTGCATCCTGCTCACATACAACCTTTCTAGCCTCATAACTATTCACAATCAAGGTCGAATACACCAAACCAACTACTAGGTATCCCAACTCCTATGCCATCAAGCCATCTAAGGGCCAATCCATTTTGACATCCCGATCTCAAGTCCTACCTTCCACTCGACTATTTAAAACTATCTCTCGAAGTTCCCAAATCACAAAATTCCCTCATTTCGACAAGATCAACAACTCGATCTACTACCAAGACTCAATATATAACAAGTCCTTGCCCTAGGGGTCCTCTATCAGTCCCATCTTTACCCTCTAATATATAACAACTCTCACTAACCATCCACCTCTAAGGATCCAACTCATGTTGGCCATCTCACACCTGACACTCCCCACCAATTCTAACGCAGAACCCAACAAGTGGTACTCCCAACTACGAATCACCATGACCCTCAAGCCGACCCACTCTAGATCCTCTTCGCAGCAGCATGTTCCCCCAAATTGCCTTAGATCACGCTCCTCAAACTTTGAAATCTCTACCGCTTAAACCCTTATGTACCGATCATCATTTTCACCGAATTCCTATGACATCCTCGTCCGAATTTCCTAAGCACCGCAACTTCACCAGCCTTCTAAAATCTCTTATCCTCTAGCGTCTTCAATACCTTATGCTTTGCCTAGTTCCTAAATCGATGCTCATAATCTCCCTATCTCAACCTTAAGCCCACAGTCTTACTAGGAATCTCACCTACATCCTTGCCTAACTACCAGCCTTTCCTCGAAGATTCAGCTCACATCCTCAAATACCTCAATAGCCACAATGACCTCCACTGATAAATCCCGATTCATTCCCTATGCCAAAATCCTCCAACAACGCATCTAGACATCCTTCACTCGTAAATTCCCTAACCATTACCAATCATATCTGAACAACCCCAAATACTCATCACACGAACAACCCTGATACGAACAATTAACCTAATATCTCTGATCGATAATTTTCCAAGCAACCTCATACTACTCTTCCTTGGCAATTGCTCAACCTCATCCCTTGTCGAAATCGCTCCCACTCACAACATACATCACCTAGTCCCAAATTCTACGATTCCTCAGACGTTCATTAATCGATCATCCTCGACACCGCCCACGATACGCTCATAGACTATCTAGACACCTTCCTTAGCACACCAATCCGCCTCACAACACCTCCCCTCAAGAATCCCCCGATCAACACCTAGCTTACCGAAGAATCTCTCGACTCATGCCCAAGAAGAAGCACCACCACACATATAACCCATAACCTACTCACCAGCAAATCAGTATACCAATCACCAAGGCACATCATCATAGAAATAAGTTAGTCAGGCAATCATTGCTACCAGTTCAGCACATCCATCATCGCACATTCAATTATGTCAATTCTAGGCCTATCACACAACATTTATTCCGATTAGTATAGAAGAATCCATGATTTGAATTAAGAATGCTCTTCCTCGTGTCGGTTGGGAGGAACCTGTTCACGAATGTCATCTTTGAAGCATATTTGTCCTTTTTACCATCGGTGACGTTGTTCCTAGGGCCTAGGGGCCATGAACCCATCACACTTCCGCTGCGCCGCTCCGGTGCCACTTGGTCGTCGGTTCTTTCTTCCATCTCGGCGCTCATCGAAGAATTGTAAGGGTTAGAAGTTACTGAGATAGGGGAGAGATAAGGGCGGACAACACAACTCCCTTAAGAGTTCAGACATGGACCAGGACTAGGGACGACGAGACCAAGGAGAAGATCCCAACCCGAGAGTTAGTATGACTCGCTGGGTAGGACACAAGGAAATTCACGCCGTTTCTGAGAGGTGAGGGTAGAACTCGTGTTTGGACTCTTGTAGCAAGAAGACATGGCTGAACATTACGAGGATCGAAAGGGATGGCTCCATAAAACAACTCACTTCTATCTCGAAACAATCTAAATCCTCACCCCCATTAACATACTCAGGTAACCCTCACATCCGACACGATTTCCGACGGTAATTAGTTGACCGACTCAAATTTCCCGTGGAAGATCCCAACTCCAGGTACGAGACTCCATAGAAGCATCGATGGTGAAATACAAAACATGACCCAAAACGGGGAGAGCGGATGCTTCTCGACCCTTGCTAACATATCTAGGTGTTTTGGTAGGGCGGATGCTTCTCGACCCTTCCGATATGACAAGAATTCTGATTACATAAGAACAAGGCTTTCTCCCGCTATCCCATTTTCACGGTTATTCAACACATGATTCAAGTCAAGGAATATTGATTAGTTCGCTATCCTATGCACCATAGCACTCATCACGAAAGAAATCAACAAGATTAACATGATCCTCTTCGAGGAGGATCACCCTCGGGCCCAATTGCATATATGTATATATAAACGTAAGCATAGAGACGATCTATGCCGTCCTTCGAGGGACGGCTGACCGGAGGGGAAAAACATCACGGCCTCCTAACTCAACACTCCAACCTCCGTCGTATTCCTTGGAGTCTTCTAGGCCCATCTGTAAAGAAAAGCTAGTATTTTGCCTACCGTTCCCCGAGTTCTACATCCATAAGGGATGTCTATCGCTTTGGTCTCTACCCCCGATATTGTTTCCCTTTATTCATTTATGTTTAAATCCAATTAAATTCATTTAGCCCTTTTAAAAATATTTTCCGAAACCATTTGAAAACATTAGGCGATTTTCAAAACCTCTTCAACCTATTGTACTCGGATTGCAAAACCTCAGCTCTCATACCACCTTTTTAACTGCCCAGGATTATGATTCCCGAGTTACGTTTCAAGGGATAAAACCCCTCGTTAGGATCTTGTGCTCCGAGTACAGGTTGAAGGTTTGAAACCGAATTTCGCACCCAAATCCTAAAAGTCCATTGGAGACCCCGGGGTAAACCCCTGAACATGTCCTAAGTCTACAACGTGGAAAACATTTTATCATGCAAAGGAAATAAGTTCTGAAAACGATACAACCAGTTCCGCGGCAAGGCCAGGTCAAACAGAGTAGAAGTAGGAAGAAATCCCAAAAAGTGTAAATCTGGTGAAGTCATAGTTTTAAGCACTCACTACCCGCCGTACGTATGGACCCCGCCATAACAGCACGAATTCAATCAATGGAACGGGTACCTGAATCTAAAAAAAAGAGGGGGATCTGGGTCAATCATCAGGCCACTTGTAAACACACTATAAGAGGCATATAATAAGCATCCTATCCCTAAGATGAAATGCGTAATGCAATGCGGAAATTAAATCACATATATTTAGTGGAAGTTTAATATAATGCAGAAAATGATTAAATGGATCCACATATAATGCCAAGTAGCATATCCCAGATCTCCAACTGCATCATGCATGTTCGTACCACAACCGAGGTAGGACGCACGGTCATGCCGAACCAGGTATAATCAACCATTCATGCCCATACCACAGCCGAGGTAGGACGCTCGGTCGTGCCGCACCATAAATATATAAATCAATCAGACTCTATCAGGAAAAACCCGATGATGCTGGGTTGTCCTATGACCCTAGCAAAGACTCTACGACTCACAGATAACGGTCGTTCTCTTGCAAGGACATATAGCAATCATATGATTTTCATTTTAGCTCCTAAGCGTGATTTTAAGTCGTATGGTGCATGGACACTAGCCTACTATATAACACCCAGTGCATAGAGCGCCCATCATGAGTAAGTTGAAAGAACTTACCTGGAGAAGCGCAGAATCCAAGCAATACAACAATTAAACAATTCCAGGCAGATTAGTGTTCACCTAGAAGATAAACAATATAATAAGTCTAAGTCTAACTTACACAAAGGATACCAAATCACACACATAAGATTCACATAAAACATATATAAGTTAACCATTCCATCACCAACACCATTAATGTCTCAATTCAATTTCTCATCTCATTTCATCATCTCATACCGTATTCAACATATATAATTCGCTATCTCATCAGCTTAATATAACATTCTTATCATACATAGTCAAATTCGCACACTATCGTTTTATACTCATACTTTACATACGAATATATATCATCATCATCATAATTAACTAACCTTTAATCTCTTATATAATTCATCACAAGTCATACTATTAGTCACACATATCATGCCGTTACTAAAACGATTATATTATCATGCTAGTTAGTCATTGAACAGGTATAATTCCCAAGTTAGTTCCAAAACCATTTTGAAATCCGAATCAAACAGTTAAGGATTCCGACCCCCTTGAAAATACTCGCTAAATTCCCTTTTCAATTTATATATTAAATTACTTTCCGATCCTTAAAATTCTTTTTTCAAATTACTTTTAAAATCTATACGCCCAAATAATAAATTTTAAACCTCTAATAATATTATATTTTATTTCAAATACCATTAAATAAATTAATAAATAAACGGACAAACCCGCACCGAACCAAACCCAACCCAACTGAACCGGACCGAACCCGTAATAAAAACACTTAACCCGGTTTAATATTAAAGCACAATCTAGCAAGATGGAAAGGGTCCCACAAGCGCCATGGTTTCATCTTCCTCCCGATTCAAAACACCCCGCTCCCGCCTGCAATGATCGACGCTGGCGTCTCCAGCTTCCTCTGCCTGCTCGCCTGTACCTCGGACACCCCGGACTCCAGCCTCCTCCTGGCTCGCACTCCCACATGCCCCAACTCTCTCGCGCCTACTCTGCTCGCTCAGACTCCCGCGTGCTCAGTCCTCGCACTCACAGACTTCGCCGGAGCTCGAGCTCACTGGAGCTCTCGCTGGAGCTCTCGAGCCCACCTGACTCCCCGCAATCAGCTCACATACACTCGCACTCACCCACAACCCGTCATAAATCGATGTGAAATAGAGGAAAGAAAAGGTGGAACTCACCGATGGATTTCGCGACTTCGGAGCTCTCGATTGGAGTCTCGGGCGTCGTCGGAGGCTCTCGATGGCTCGTCGGACCGGAACGCAGCTTGCGCTCCAACAGGGAATAGAAGGGAATGGGCTGCGGTGGCTCTCGTGGCATCTTCGGTGGTGGCTCAACTGCTGCTGGTGGCTCTGAGGGATGCTGCGGCTGCTGCTGGTGGCTCCGAGGAGGTGTCGAAGGTGTTGCCGTGGTTGCTGCGCTCTCGAGGAAGAAGGAGGACGGGTGGCGATGGAGCTCGGTGGTTGAGATGGTACGAAGGAGTGATTGTGGTGATGGTGTGGGATGGCTTGAAGCCGAGACGGTGATGGGGATGGTGATGTAGGAGACATTGGTGATGGCTCGGGAGTTGGTGGAAGTGATGGTGTCGATAGTGATGGTGAATGACGAGGAGAGGGGTGAGGGATGGGTTGCATTTAAAGGGTAAGGTGAGCGATGGGAGTGGTTGAGGAACTGTGTGTTGAATTGGGTAACCAATACCCGGAAATAAATCCCGAATACGTGAATTTTGAATCCCACAATTAGTTTTCAAGTTGCTAGTTTTCCCGACTCTTGTTCTCTCGATCAATTAGATTTTTAAAATCGCCAAGGATATCGCAATCCGATAATTATTTTAAATTTTTGAGGTTAAAGGACAGAAATTATTCGTCAAATTTTATATTCCGGTCTGAATCCGCTAAATGAGTTTTAAAACTGATTAAATTTTATTTTTAGTTCTCTTTTTCCGAAAATTAGGATTTGAAAATCCGAGCCTTTACAATTTCTGAAGGTATTAGTTGACCAACCCAAATTTCCCGTGGAAGACACCAACCTTAGGTACGAGACTCGATAGAAGCATAGATAGTGGAATACCAAACAGGACTCGAAATAGGGAGAGCAAAAGCTTCTCGACCCTCACAAACATGCCTAAATGTTTTAGTGGGACACATGACGGAGTCAGAATCATCAAAGGGTTGGAATTATGAAAGGGCTATTCCAATAAGACGGGAATTCCTATTACATAAGGACAAGGTTTCCTCTCGCTACCCCGTTTACTCCTTCAATATATGTTTCAAGTTAAGGCATACCGATTAGTTCGCTATCCTACGCGCAATAGCACTCATCACGGAAATAATCAGCAAGATTAATATGATCCTCTTCAAAGAGGATCGCCCTCAGGCCCAATTAGATATAATGCATACAATCACAGAGAGAATCTATGCCGTCCTTCGAGGGACGGCTGACCGGAGGGGCAAATACCTCACGGCCTCCTAATCGGTATGCCTTATCTTCATAAACCACTTCTTAAAAACATCATGAACCACCTCTTTATATGTTCATGAACCACTCATTTATAGCTTCATGAACCACTTCTTTTAGTTTCATGAACCACTTCTTTATAGTCTCATGAACCATTTTTTTATAGGCCCATGAACCACTTCATTATAGCTTGATGAACCACTTCTTGATAACTTGATGAATCACTTCTTTATACCTTCATGAACTACTTCTTTATAGCTTGATGAACTACTTCTTGATAACTTGATAAACAACTTCTTGATAACTTGATAACTTGATGAACCACTTCTTAATAACTTGATGTACCACTTCTTCATAACTTCTTTATAGCTTGACAAACCACTTCTTGATAACTTGATGAACCACTTGTTATAGGCCGATGAACCACTTGTTATAGGCCCATGAACCACTTCTTTGTAGCTTGATGAACCGCTTCTTGATAACTTGATGAACCACTTTTTTATAGGTTCATGAACCACTTCTTTATAGCTTGATGAACCACTTCCTGATAACTTGATGAACCACTTCTTGATAACATCTTTATAGCTTGATGAACCACTTCTTGATAACTTGATGAACCACTCATTTATAGCTTGATTAACCACTTCTTTATAACTTGATGAACCACTTCTTTATAACTTGACGAACCACTTCTTTATGGCTTAATGAACCGCTTCTTGATAACTTGATGAACCACTTCTTGATAACATCTTTATAGCTTGATGAACCACTTCTTGATAACTTGATGAACCACTTATTTATAACTTGATGAACCACTTCTTTATAGCTTAGTGAACCACTTCTTGATAACTTGATTAACCACTTCTTGATAATATCTTTATAGCTTGATGAACCACTTCTTGATAACTTAATGAAACACTTCTTTATAGCTTGATGAAACACTTCTTTATAGCTTGATGAACTACTTTTTTTATATTCAAAAATATATATTTTTATATTTTTTTAACAAGTAAAAATGCCAAAAAATAATTTTTAAAAGTGCATGTAAAGAGTAGGAGTGTTATTAATTAGAATGTGTGTAATTGGCGCGGGTACATATTAGAGTGAGAGTGTTATTAATTAATTTGGGTGGATGTTGCTAATTAATTGGGGGAAACCGCGCGTGCGCGCTCATTTGTAACCCATTTTTCTACATGTGGACCACTCATATCTCTTCTTTCCTTCTCACCGGTTCATCTCTTCTCACCTGAACCTGACCCTATATATATATATATATATATATATATATATATATATATATATATATATATATATATATATATATATATCTGTGTGTGTGTGTAAATGAGTCTAATTTTATGGGGTAAATGGATAAATGGGTAAATGACCCTAATTATGAGGTAAATGTCATTACCTTTCACACACTTTCAATTTCTACCAATATTGTCCTTATCTCAATTATAAAAATTACAGATTTTAGCCCGTAATTTTTATTTGAAATAATATTATAAGGTGCAACTATAAGATTACAAAATGCAAAAAAAATATGCTACATCACATTTTTTGTCTTTATTTTAAAAAGTGAAATATATGAGATTACAAAATAAAAAGTGAACAAATAATACAATAAAGGTTATTATTATTAAATGTGCATTTTCATAATGTAAAGTAAGTTTTCTACCAAAAATTTTCTGTATGGATTGCTATTTTTATGGCGGTTTTGCACTTTAATGAGACATGTGCCATTAAAAGCCTATTAGCTCAAAAATGGTATAACGATGTGCCAATGATCAAAGGTTCAAGATCAAAATACCGCATAGGCTATTTATCGTTGTTTTCTCTTTATTCCTGTTCATGAATAATCATAAAGTTCAATAATAAAATGATAATGGGCATAAATAAGATGATAAAGTGCATATATAACATTATGGGGTGCAAATATAATATTATGTTGTGTAATATAATATTACGTTGTGCAAATAAAATGATAATTGTAACGGCCCGGGATTATGATTCCCAAGCTACGTTTCGAGGGATGAAACCCCTCATTAGGATCGTGCGCTCCGAGTACAGGTTGAATGTTGAAATCAAAGATTAGTAATTTAAAGTGAGATTTCGTACCCAAAATCATAAGGATTGTTGGAATCCCCGGGGTGAAACCCATGTACCTGTCCTAAGACTATGTCGTCGGATCTGCATCGGGTGGGGATGAGTGGGATGGTGAAGCTCAAGGATGATTTGGATTGAAAACGGAGGAGAACGACTTACCGAAAGGCGAAGCGCGCTAGAATAGGGGAAGAGGCTTCGGTGGCGGCGCTGGGAGTTCCTGGGTGGCGTCGAGGCGGTGGTGGACGTCGGGAGAGGTGGCTCGGCCTCCTGCTGCTGTTTCTCATTGAGTAACGCGGAAGTGGAGGCTAGTTGTGCTGGTTCTGGCCTCGGGAAAACAAGGGACTTGGAATGGACGCTGCGATGGTGGGGATCGGCGACGATGGATGTGACTGAGATGGTGGTGACGATGACCTGATGGTGGAGCCAGGGAGGAGAGCGGGTGGTGGTAATGGAGGAGGGAAGCCGAGGTGTGTGATGGTGGAGATGGTGGTGACGATGGATGGTGAAGGAGGAAGCGGAAAAGGTGATGGTGTGGGGATGGGTTCCGATGGGAGCGGGAGTGATGGTGATGAATGAGTGAATGACGGGGTAGGGTGATTTGAAAGAGGTATGGTGAGGTGAGGGAGTTGGTGAGGGTAGTGTGTTGAATTGGTTAATCAATACCCGGAAAGGAATCCCGAATATATGAATTTTGAATCCCGTAATTAGTTCTCGAACATTAGTTTCCTCGAATCCACTTTCGATCTCGGTCAATTAGATTCTTAAAACTGAAAGGATATCTCCATTTGAAATTATTTTAAATTCTCGAGGTGAAAGGACGGAATCGTTTGTCAATTTTTTTTAAATACAGGTCGAAATTCGCTCTACGAGTTTTAAATCCGGTTGAATTCATTTTTAATTTCCCTTTTTCCAAAAAGATAGGATTTGAAAATCCGAGCCTTTACATCATCCACCTCTAAAAAAAAGTCTCATCCCCGAGACTAAAATCATTTTAAAACAGGGGATGAAGTTTGAAATTGGTGAGTCCAAGGACCATGCCATTGATCCCGTAACCACCTCATAAGTGTCCCTATGAGCTCCTCACAATGCCATTGTCGTGATCATAATATCCCCAATAGATTGTAGCAAGAATGTGGTATGGGCTCCTACCACATCCTAGCTTACTTTGACTTCTCGGTCATATCATAACTCTAAAAGCATAATAGCGTCACCAATAGGTCTTAGTAAGCAATCTACGGGTTCCCCCATAAAATACTTGTATCCACTTCGTGGGGCGCTATAATGAAACCTCGGGTTACATTGGTTTTCTGAAAATCCAAGTTAGTTCTTTTTAAAGCACCGATCAAAATCCTTTGAATCCGACGTTGGTCAAAACATTCCCAACTTCCCAATCATCCTACCATCCATCCCTAAGGGCTAATCTCATATTCTCTTCTTCAATTTCATGTCAGAATCAGATTTCGATAATTTAGCTTTTAGCATTTCTATCATCAAGCATCACGTATATAGAATAGCAATCATATCTCATGTTTATAGCATCTCACAAGCTTGTCAAAGATAGTCACATACCATAACATATCTAGCCTAGCATTCTAAATCGTGGGATTCATCACATCACATCATACTAGCGCTACCTACCAAGCATTATCATGTTATAGGCAAACCAGTACTAACAACTCACTATTATCTATGGGAATACATCAGAGAATCAGTATCGTTTATAGCATAGAATTTGCACATCCCCGGTTCCAAGTACCGCATAACCATAAGCCGCATGTTGATAGGAGGAAATCGAGACTTGCAATTAAAATATAAATCAATCAAAGCAAACCAGATTCCGCCCCTTGCGAATAATTACAAGACCTCCTCCTGATGTAGCAGCGGGAAGTCAGGATCGATCCACGAGGAAGCGTGTCAGCGGATCCTAGGCAGCGGTGGAATCTCACGGAAGAAGTCAACCACAGGTTGTCGATCTCGACTAGGGTTAGTCGACAGAAGATCGGACAAGTCGAACAGCGCAGCAGCAGACGCAGGTGTTGGTCGATATCGACTAGGCTTACTCGATATCGAGTAAAGTCGTCGATGTCGAGGAGTCCTTTGTCGAGTTCCTGCACACAGAAGCTACAACGATTCTGGGATCGAGGATCAGTAACTCGATATCAACGAGTGCTAGTCGATATCGAGGAAGACAGAAAGTGAAAACAAAACAAAAGTAAAGAACAAGACTTGTGGGATTTCGAAATAAACTGTATGTAAAAGGCTTCCAAGATTGGGGTTTGCGACAACGATAACCAAGCATGCATAAGGCAAGAATAAACAGATAATCATATAATTCGCATCAAAGGACTAAGCTGTTAGCATGGACCTCCATTAGATGGGTAATAAACATATAACGAGTAGTAGATGCTCAAAACATGACAAAGGTAGGATCTTTACCTCAAACACGCAGGGCTATCGTCGGGTTTGCCCCAACCCTAGAAGTAGGTGGACTACTCGCGCTTCATTGCAACCTCAGACATTGATTGAAAGGAAATAATTACTTGCATTGAATCAAATGGCGCTTACAACCAAAGGAAGCCAATTCCGCTCTCGCTTAACCAACTCCTCTTGGCCACTCACTCTCTCTCTCTCTCTCTACTACTAACTGCTGTGTGATTGAATGAATAAAACTCAGCCCCCTAAGGCCTTATTTATAGGCTTCTAATCCTTGCTATTCAAGGATAGAAATCTCTATCTCTATCTAAATCTATATCTAAAAGCTTTAAAGATAAATAAATGGAATAACATAATTTAATCCAAAAAAGGAAATTATATCCAAAAATCTAAAATATCTTCATGTGGATAATTCTTCTTCTTCGTGATGGATCTTGATAGAATCGGATAGAACTCGGCAATCTTCGGCCCCAAGGAATCCCAATCCGAGTAGGACAGCTCAAACCGCGTAACGCGGCTTCGGACATCTTTCCACGATCTCGAGTAACTTACTCGATCTCGAGTAACCCGGACGTCGACTTCAGCTTCAGCGGCTTCTCGGGTAGCTGGTGCTCGATCTGCTCGGACAATGGCTCTCAGGTCTCATCGATATCGAGGAGTTTCCTCGATATCGAGTAAGGTGGCATCATCGACTAGTGTGGCTTGGCTTTGTTGAGCAACTTTCTTTGACATTGCTCGGACAGGTGACTTGGGTTTGTCGATATCGAAGAAATTCATCGATATCGAGTAGGGTGATGCTCAGCGTCCGGCTTGTCTTGTTCAAGTCGAGTGGCACTCCGCGGCATCCTCGATCAGGCTCTCCTCGACTTCGGGCTGGTCTTCAAGGCATTGTCGATATCGAGTAAGTAACTCGATATCGAGGAAAATCCTGGAGTCGGGTGGCTCCATTCCTCAGGTCCTCGACATGGCCGTCCTCGATCAGGGTGTATCCGGAAATGGTTTGTCGATATCGACTAAAATTTGTCGGTATCGAGTAGCTTTGAGCTCCCGTCTTTGCTTCTTGGTTTTCTCCCGAAATGGCTCCATATTCTGCAATATTAAATAGAAACATATGTAGATCTCTATTTCTGGCAAATAAGCATATACTACATAAATTCGACATATTCCCAACCCGAAATATGCAAAGTGTATAGAATATGGAACTAAACTGTGCATAAAAACATGGCTACTTTAATAGACATCAAATCACCCCATACTTAGACTTGCTTGTCCTCAAGCAATAACCGAACAATAACCAATACCTACAACACATCCTTCAAGTCTTCGCCTTTGTCAAAAGCAACATCTCAAGTAATAGCAATGTAAGACAAATGAATTTAACATCATCACACATATATGAGCGATCCATAGGCATAGGCAACATAAATCCAACCTCACCAGGGTAAAGTGTTTACACTCAGCTCTCAATGTGTTTAGGCTATGTAGATCAACTCTCAACTCAATTCCATATACAATCTCATAAACATTGCAATTTAAATATAAATCCACTTCGCAACCAATTATGTAAATGCAACAAGAATAATCAGGAGGACTTCGCTCAATAGAAGTCTTCAAAGAAGATTCCATTCGGCGGGGTTGTAATGGGGCTTGATAAGAAATAAAAGGTATGGAATTATTTGGCCATGTGGTGCTTTAATAAAATTCGGGAATCAAGACTCCTAAATCTCCAACACAACTCAACCAAACCATAACTCTCAATCATATGCATCAACCAAACTCTCCAACTTATCTCAATGAAGTTTGTAACCTTTTAAACTTAATTAACCTCTCCAAAGTATGAATCTTGCGAAAAATGAAAGAAATCAGGTAAATTTGGCTCATGCACTTTATTCATACTTGCAAACTTTTCTTCTTTTGCTTTTCTCTTTTTCTTTTTTCTATTTTTTTTTTAAATGAAAATAACTAGTGCATTTATAGGGTGAGCCAAAAAATCCTTTTACAAAGTAGGCATAGCAAGATAAAAATATAAAACCAACCCATATCTTAATAAATTCAAAAATCATCCTCACTTGAAATGAAACACAAGCTCATTTTTTCCACAAACCATTATTTCTGTTGATAGGAGGAAATCGAGAATGCAAATATAAAATATGACTAAAGTAAAGCAAACCAGATTCCGTCCCTTGCAAATAATTACAAGACTTCCTCCGATGCAGTAGTGGGAAGTCAGGATCGATCCACGAGGAAGCGTGTCAGCGGATCCTAGGCAGCGGTGGAATCTCACGAAAGTCGACTACAGGGGTCCTAGATCTCGAGTACAGCAACTCGACAGAAGATCGGACAGTCGAACACAGCGCAGCAGCAAGCGCAGGCTCTCGGCAAAAGCTACTCGATCTCGACAAAGGGCTACTCGAGATCGAATAAAGGCTTCGTCGACGTTGGCTTGTCTTGGTCGAGTACCTGCACACAGAAGCTACAGCGATGCTGGATCGAGAATCAGTAACTCGAGGTCGAGTAGTGCAATTCGAGATCGAGTAAGGGCAGAAACTAAAATGAAGAAAATAAAGACAAGTGCTTTGGGATTTCGAACTAAACTGTATGTAAAAGACTTCCAAGATTGGGGTTTGCAACAACAATAACTAAGCATGCATAAGGTAGAAATAAAACAGATAATCATGTGAATCGCATCAAAGGACTAAGCTTTCGCCTTTTCCAACAATTAGACAACTCTTTCAAGAAACCCTAATTGTCTCTACTGATTTTATGTTTACAATCCAAGTTGTTAGCATGGACCTCCATTAGATGGGTAATAAACACATAACAAGTAGTAGATGCTCGAAACATGATAAAAGTCGGATCTTTACCTCAAACATGCAGGGCTATCGTCGGGCTCGCCCCAACCCTAGAAGTGGGTTGACTACTCGCGCTTCATCGCAACTTCAGACATTGATTGATGAAAAGAAATAACTTGCATTAAATCAAACTGTAGAAAGTACAAACCAAACAAGCCGGATCACTCTCGCTCCCCTGCTCCACTCGGCCGCTCTCTCTCTCTCTCTCTCTCTCTCTCTCTCTCTCTCTCTCTCTCTCTCTCTTTCTCTACTCTTTTACTAATTGTTGTGTGATGGAATGACTAGAAATCAGCCCCATGGGCTTTATTTATAGGCTTCTGAACCTTGCTACTCAAGGATAGAAATCTCTATCTATATCTAAAACTATATCTAAAAGGCTTAATGATAAATAAAAGCAACAACATAATTAAATCTAAATAAGGGAATTATATCTAGAAGTCTCAAGTGGATAAATCTCTGTTCTTCATGATAGATCTTGATAAACCGGATAGACTCGGCAATCTTTGGCTCCAAGTAATCCCAATCCGAGTAGGATAGATCAAAACGCTTTACGCGGCTTCTGGAAGCTTCCTCGATCTCGAGTAAGTCTACTCAATCTCGAGTAGAAGTCTCAGCTAGCTGGTGCTCGATAAGCTCGGACTCTGGCTCACCAATCTCGTCGATCTCGAGGAGTGTTCACCGATCTCGACCAACCTGGGCTCATCGACTGGTGTGCTCGGTAGTGTCGGGTAGATCTTCTCGACATGCTCGGGTGTGGGCTCTCAGCCTTGTCGATCTCGGGTAAAAGTTCTCGATCTCGAGAAAGATGTCTGGGCATGGTCGGGTAGTCTCTCCTAGGCATCCTCGGGTGGCCTTCTCGACTCCTGGTTGTCTTTGAAGCTTTGTCGACATCGAGTAATGGTACTCGATCTCGAGTAGGTTGCTGGACCCGGGTTGTTCGTCTTCGGCTTCTCGACATGATCCTCCTCGATCCTGGCAGGTGTCTAGGCATGACTCATCGAGATCAACTAAGGCTTGTCGATGTCGAGTGACTTTGAGCTCCGGTTCTTGCTTCTTGATTTTCTCCCGAAATGGTTCCATATTCTGCAATATTAAACAGAAACTTATGTAGATCTCCATTTCTGACAAATAAGCATATACTACATAAATCCGACATATTCCCAACCTTAAATATGCAAAATGTAAAGAATATGGAACTAAAATATGCATAAGGACATGGTTACTTTGGAGACATCAATTTCAACCAACTCCAAGTCTTAATTCCCAAATGGGGGTCAGGCTCTATTTGGCTAAGGATAATTTTGTGGAGTTTATAATACAAGTCTCAGGCTAATGTTCTGGCTTCAAGCAAGGATAATGCAGGGTAGGTAAAGAGAGGATAAAATTGGCTTAAAAAGGTGCCTCCATCATTTAATCCTTATTCATATAAACATATAAATGCATTTGGCCTTGAATAACTATCACAACATTTAGAGATTTATAGGAAGAGTAAATACACTCAAGAAAGCAGAGGGATTTTTAATGTTCTCCCTATAAGGCCAAATTTCTCACTCGAACAAATTTTGTTGGATTTCAACCTTTAGCTTAGGATCATATGTGCTCAATTTCATCACAAGTTCACAATCCACATAAAAACAATTTCGAGGACTTTAGGCTAAACCTTCCAAACACGCCATAGGATTTACATCATCAAGTCAGTCATTATTCATCATCATAGGACATCTAAGTTAGGGTATAAAAACTAAGACAATGCAAAAAAATTAAACATGCATTTTTTTTTCTTTTTCGACATTTTTTTTTATTTTTTTTTCTATTTTTTTATGTAACTAAAACAAGACTAAGGTATGACAAAAGACTAAAATGCATAAAACTTAAACATGAATGCATAGCATAAAATTTCACCATGTAAAACCAAAAAGCAAGACTAAAACATATAATAATGATAATGAGCCCTTCCCCCACCCCATACTTAAAATATACAGTGTCCCCACCGTATAAAATCAAATAAAAACAAGAGTAAAGGAAGGAACTCACCGAATAACGCATCGAGGAAGGCAGAACTTTCTGGGCTGCTCCTCTTTGGTCGTTGTCGACTGGCCTAGCCGATTCCGACTGTTTTTCAGGGACTTCTTCATTCCACCTTTCGCGATCCTTCTATGCTTGCCGACCTAAAAGTGTTAGATTGCATACAAAGACAAGACTTTCCACATGCAGTATTCTAAAAACAAAAAACCAAACCCAAAACCTAAATCAAAAGTTCCAAAGTTCCAAAATTCAAAAGTTTTATATACATGCTCTAGATTTTAGAGTCGCTAGGTCGACTTCTCCGTTTGGGCTCAAGGACCATTAATGTGGGGCCCGCCTGTGCTTGGCCTTTCTCATGGATCATCTAGGTCCTGATTGTAGTATGCAATCTCAGCTGACAGGTGGTTGCTTGCATAATCTTCCTTTTGTTTCTTTTTTTTCTTCCCAGCTCTCAGTTTCCGCAGATTCTCTCGCCACGAGGCCTTACCTCCCCTTAAATTATTTATAAATTTCTTAATGGACTGAGGAGGAGTGGGATTCATACCTGAACATACCTTTTCGGACCCAAAACAGAAATCTTCGGGCTTGGGGTTAGTCGATATCGGGCAGGACTAGTCGATATCAACAACATTGCAAGCGGGTGGTTAGATAAAGAAACTCTCAAAGAAGGTTTTCCTTCTTGCCTTCCCCCTTGTTCCGACAAGCATCTTTCCGGCCTCCCCTTGGCTTTTCGGTCGTAGCTGTATACCGGAGAAGCTCACCCTCCTACTCTTCTTCCCCCTCCACATCTTCCTCCCCCTCATCTCAGTCTTAACCCAAGCTCCCATGCCGACATTTATTGAGTTCACCAACCGGTAGTTGAATACACTAACTCCTATCAACTACTACTTCGTAACCCCCCCACACTTTGTCTTCTTCGAAACCCCCGTGTACTAAAGTTCGCTGTCACGCACAGGTGGTCCTCCGCCTTAGGCGGCGGCGCCGCTATCGGAGATAAGTCGGAAAATACCTAAGACTCACACAGAAACTTTTTTGAGTTTGAATACTAGTCGTTACTCTGTTCGTACTAGCCGTTACCTCTGGTTCAAACTAGCCGTTAGTACCTAATGGTCACCTAACTTTCAAAAATTGCCAGTTGACCAGCGTTGACCCGTCTTCCCCGACTCATCTCTCAAACCTCTGGCCTACTTTCCGACGGTGCTCCGACACCGGAAACTCCCTACCACCTCGTTCTTTCTATCCTACTTCCTCTACTTCTCATCCCCCCCGTGCTCCTACCGGTTGGGAACTGCTGTTCTGACCCTGCTCAGTCCGGGGAGTAGGACATACACCCCCTCCACTCAAATTGACCTACGCTTTCGTCTACCACTACCATCACAAACTCCCCGCCTTACGAATTCGGGTCCTTTTCGCCTGTGAAGGAAATCCCCAATTGTGACTAGGGTTACTCGCTCTGAGTTGCAGAAAATTGAAAATAGCAAGAAGGGGTTTCCATTCCTCTATCTCTCCATAGATTGCTACTTGCCCCCTCCTCCACTCCTTCTCCCGACATTCTAGCCTTACGAATTTCTCATTTGGAAATCCGATGGAAATTCCCCTCTTTTCTAGGGTTTAGCCTGCTGGCAAACCTGTCGAAAAACACACCTCCTGTTTTCCTATTTACAAATTGAAGCCAGCTATCTTCTCAACCCCCTGCCTCTACTTGACGTCTTTTCAATTTCACAAAAGATTGAGCGAGGAGGAAATCCCCAATTCCACGAATATTTGACGAGCTACTACCAAGACGAGCAGGTCACTAGAGCTTGGGGTCACAAAACAACAAAGGGCGCACAAATTGACTACTTAGCGACACTCAGCTAATACCAAAGTACTCCTAGCCTTGAGAATTGATGATTTGAAACTCTCTCCACAAAACCCCCAATTCCTAGGGTTCCTAACAACAGTGACTGCTAACACAAAGTGAAGAACTGCACAATGAGTAAAGAGAAGACTCCAGATTCAGGGAAGAGGGGTGTCTACCTCACCCCGACGCCAATTTCAGCTGCAATGGGCGGTCCAATGAGCTCCAAGCTCACTGTACTTGGCACTCTCCCGAAGGTTTCCCTCTTCCCCCAAGTTTCAACACTGTCACAAGAGCAACGTAAGGACATACATCCTCCAGGCTCCTCTCCTTCCTCAGTTTTCCTACCCTATGAGACGACAGAGGTAACACCCTCTTCCTCCCTCCCCTCGGTGCTAGTCGGGCCCTCTAGGATAGAAATTGATGTGGAAAAGATCCCTATGGAGGGACAAAATACATGCTTTGTGGTAGAAAAGATCCCAATGGAAGGGCAATTACTTGTTAAAAATTCTTGTTCTAAGAAGATCCCTATGGAGGGACAATTACTTGATCTCCCTGCCTCTGTTATTGTTCAAACAAATTTACCCACTGTGCCTGAAACTGAAGCCAGCAACCCCACTGCTAATATACATGTTACTACCTCTGGGATGGCCACAAGTGAAAACGCTGAAACCCAACCCCTCTGTAACCTCTCTAGTAAAAGCTTGCCTGTAGGAGAACCAGCTCAGAAGCTAGTTGTGGCTTCAGAGACCACTGATCCTTCTACTACCCAGAACCTGACTTCCTCCCCCACAACTACTCTTCATTCTCCTGCTCCTGCCCCCCCTGTAACCCCTCCCTGCCTCACACTAACCCTCATGCTGGCCTGGATTCTACACTTCAACCTCCTAATCAAGAGCCTACCCCTGCTGAGGCCTATAAATCCAAAACCAGCACAATCAATCCTGCATCCTCTTCCCAACCCTCTAACAGCTCCTTACCTCCCCAAGGTGCATGGGCTCTAAATAATAATCTGACTGGATTGCACAGAAAGGGTAGGGGCTTTAGACTAGAATTTGAAGCTTCTGGCACTGGGGATACAGTTAAAGCCTCCAGGAAGGATTGCCTGTTTTTGCAAGAAGCCTGGGGCTTCTCCCTCGTAGGCTATGTTGTGGGCAGATTCCCGGGATTACAAACCATAGGAAAAATAAAGGATGCATGACCATAGGAAAAATAAAGGATGCTGCTAGAACTGTAAACCAGCAAAAAGTTTCCTTTGCCGACCAGAATACCTTTCATGTGTTGGAAAGCCTAGATCCCTCCCAAGCCCTACCAGATGATCTGTTGAGAAATGATGAGCAAAACCTTAAAACAAATACAACTACAAACCCAAGCTCCTCAGGAAGTAGAAAGGAACAACCACAAGGGCAGTTAAAGTTGGCTTGGCACCCTACAGATAAAGTCAGAAGGAGCAGTAGATTGAATAAAATAAATACAGCTGAGGTTCAAATAGATAAGACTCAACGGTATGAAGAGGAAAGTTATTTGAGCTTGGAGGGTGCTACTAAGAGCAATGACAACAGACAGATGGTCATAGGTCTAAAATACTGGCCTGTTCAGGAAATCAGAAAAGAAGTAGACCAACAAAAAGGGCCTAGCACCCTTCAAAAACCCTGTAGATGATAATTGCAACATGGAATGTTAGGGGTTGGAGCGGCACCGCAAAACAAAGAGCTGTAAGGGATTTCTTAAAGGAGAAAAAACATTGCTTTTATGGGAATACTTGAGACAAAGCTGGATGACAACAAACTGAGAGCTATAATGCATAAGAGTTTCAGTCAATGGAGTTATAGACACAACTTTGAATATAGTGATAGAGGCAGAATTATAATTTTGTGGGATAGCTTGAGAGTGAATTTCAGAGTGCATATGATCACTGATCAGCTAATTTGTGGAGAGATCAAATGTATTATTACAGGAAAATCCTTTTACTTGGCTCAGGTCTATGGTCTACATTCTGTAGTTAAAAGAAGAAGCTTGTGGAATGATCTAAGATTAGTAATTAATGGATTACGTGGACCTTGGATTGTACAAGGCGACTTTAATGCTATTATGAGATCGTGTGAAAGAAAGAATGGGTCCACAGTTACTGCATATGAAATATCTGATCTCTGGGATCTATGTACAGAGCTTGATTTGCATGATGCCACAAGTCAGGGTTTGGAGCACACTTGGTTTCAAGGGAGAAAATCTACCAAAATCGACAGGGTAATGATAAATGGAGAATGGGACTCTCTGAACCTACACTGTCATGCAACATTTCTCCTGCCTAAACTCACCTTTGACCATGTCCAAATAGTTGTTGAAGTATTGGAGCAGCAACAGATTAAAACTTTCTCCAAATCATACAAGAAAACTGGCACTATCATGGAAATGGCTCTGACCAATTTGTGTTGTGTAAGCTTCTCAAAGGGTTGAAGAGACCCCTGAAATGGTTAAATAAGTCACAGTTCTCCAACATCAAAGATAGAGCCTCCAGTGCTGAAAGAGACTATGAATCTGCATTCTTAGCTGTGAGAAATGACCCTTCTAATGAGGACCTTCTGCTTCCTCTGGAAACTGCAAAGAGAAAAGCTATTAGACTCAAAGAGGCTGAGCACAAATTTAACTCTCAACTAGCTAAGGCTAAGCACTCTTTTGAAGGGGATAGATGTATTGCCTATTTCCATGGCTTAATGAAGACGAATATGAAAAGAAATCATGTGAGCTGTATCATTAAAGAGGATGGCACTGAGACTATGTCCTTAGATGAGGTGGGAGATCAGTTTGTGGTGTTCTACAAAAGTCTTCTTGGGGAGGATGTTATTACTGAGGATGTGGTCAGAAGATACATTGTTGATGGGGGAGCACTGCTTAGCAATGAGAAGCATGAGGATCTTTTGAGGCATGTCACTATTGAGGAAGTTAAAGCTACACTTTGGAGCATTGGAGATGAGAAATCCCCAGGGCCCGATGGTTTTACCTCCATGTTTTTCAGGGATACCTTGGATACTACTGGCCTACATTTTACCAAAGCTGTTCTTGAATTTTTCTCTTCTGGCAGTCTCCTAAAACAATCCAACCACACCTCTATTGCTCTTATTGCTAAATCTAGTACTGCTAAAATTGTCAATGACTACAGGCCTATTTCATGCTGTAATGTCTCTTATAAAGTCATAACAAAGATTCTCACAAGTAGACTAGGGCCTGTTCTTAATGACTTAATCTCCCCCTCTCAAATAGGTTTTCTGGAAGGAAGAGCCATGTATGAGAATATCATGCTTCTCCAGGAACTTATAAAGAAATATACCAGGAAGAGAATTAGTCCTAGGTGCATACTTAATTTGGATTTAAGAAAAGCATATGACACTATTTCTTGGAAATTTATCACTCAAATGCTTGTGCATCTTAACTTCCCTCCTGTTTTCATTCATTGGGTGATGGAATGTGTGTGCTCTCCTTCTTTTTCTATTAATGTCAATGGAAGTTTGCACGGATATTTTCTGGGTAAGAGAGGCCTTAGACAAGGGGACCCCATATCTCCCTTACTTTTTGTCCTCTCTTTAGATTATCTTTCCAGATTATTGAGATGTAAAACTAGACAACCTGATTTTAAGTTCCACCCAAAATGTGACATGTTAAAGATTACTCATCTTGCTTATGCTGATGATCTGATTTTGCTCTCTAGAGGGGATAAAAACATCTATGAGTGTGTTATTAGATTGCCTTGACCACTTCACTGCAATATCTTGGCTCCAAATCAGCCCCACAAAATCATCTTATTTCTTAGCAGGGGTAAAAATGGAGGACAAGCAATATCTGGCTAACAGAACTGGCTTCGCACAGGGGGTATTTCCTTTTAGATATCTAGGCATACGTATATCCTCTGGTAAATTGACTGTCTCCCAGTTCTCCCCCCTTTTGGACAAACTACTTACTAATATAAGCTATTGGAACTCTAAAACTTTGTCCTATGCTGGGAGAGTTGAACTTATTAGGACTGTGCTACAAGGTATTAATGCTTTCTGGTTTTCAATTGTCCCCTCCCCTTCCACTCTTATTGACAATATCAACAGAATTTGTGCTAAGTTTTTGTGGAAATCACATAGAATCAGATGGAAGGATGTATGCTTACCCAAAGAAGAGAGAGGTTTAGGTTTAAAAGATCTCAAAACATGGAATGATGCCTTCCTCTCTAGACTCCCCTGGGATATTACTAGAAAAAAGAATAACCTCTGGATTAGGCGGATCCATCACCAATATTTAAGTCAAGGGAGCTTCTGGAACTGGCAAGCACACCCTAAGAATGACTCCCCTCTTATAAAAAAATTGTTAGCCATTGGAGATGCTTTACTAACATCTGCAGGCTCCTATGAAGAAGCAATAACAACACTACAGAGCTGGGTACAAGATGAGAAATTCAACATAGAGGTAGCTTACAATTACTTTAGGAGAAAAGTTCCCAAACCCCCCTGGCACTCAGTCGTCTGGGATAGATTCATCCTCCCAAAACACTCATTCATACTATGGCTGGCAGCTAGGAGAAGGCTGGCTACAAATGATCTAATCAAAACGAGGGAAGTCCCCTTAAACTGTCATTTCTGTAACCTCACTTTAGAATCCCATGAACACCTTTTCCTTACTTGTGATATCTCTTCTGATGTGTGGTCACGGGTCAAGAATTGGTTAGGCATTTAGCGTTGAATGAACACCATCAAGAATGGACTCAAATGGCTAAAAAAAGAAGCAAAAGGGAAAGGGTGGCGCTCCAAGTCTAGAAGGGTAGCTTTTGCTGCAACCATTTACCAAATCTGGAAAGCAAGGAATGAGAAGGTATTTGAGAACAAGAGCAAGAGTGTCAATGAGATAGTGCACACTATCAAAACCCATGTTTATAGAGTCCTGCAGCATGACTTCTCACTGTATTTCTCGTCTTCAACAACTCTGACTCAAGATCACTTTCAGCACAATGGAAGTTCACATGACTGAAGAGGAAGAATTTGAGGGCTGCGTTGACAACCACAAGACCATAGAGCTACTGTCATTCATAGGCTACTCCTTTTTGTAATGCCTTTGAAACATTAGGTCCTTTTTAGTGTAGTGCCTCAACAGCTTGTAATGGCTACTTTGAATCTCAATTTTGGGTTTCTGGTGTGCTAGAGTTGTGTGAATGTAATGCTCTTGATGGCCGAGCCGAAGGGAGAATTATATTTACACAACTTTAGGGTGTGGGTCCGACCTCCGATAGCTTTGGCTTGAAGAAACTGGAGTTGCACCGAACCTAGTGTTCAACACACCACATGGATTGGAACAACTTGGTTGTTTCCATGATTTTGGTTTAAAGCCTTTAGAGCCTACAGGCAAGGCTCCATCCCCCTCTTTGTAAATACTTTCTTCCTTTATTTTCAATACAATTAACCTTTAAGATCAAAAAATGACTGGTCGATATCGAGTACAGGGACCCCATACTTAGGCTCTTGGCAAGTCTGGTGCTCAGTAGAGGAAGAAGTCGATGTCGAAGAAATTTTGTCGATATCGAGCAGCACCTTTGTCGATATCGAGGAGCCTTTGTCGATATCGAGTACAGTTCTGGTGCCTTCCTCCGTTGTTTGCTTCATCCCGTGGTTGCTGATGCTTTTCACCTCCAGCCATGAAATTTCCTCTTTTGCAGGGCCAAAGGAGAAGTCTAAGACTTCGTCGCCTATGGTGAAGGTGAGCGATCGCTGTTTGACACTAATCTTGGCATCTGCAGTAGTTAAGAATGGTCTACCAAGAATAATAGGGCTAGTAGGATCTTCAGCACAGTCTATAATAAGGAAATCTGCTGGAACAAAGAATTTACCGACCTGGACAGGGACATTCTCAACTATACCTGTAGGGATGACCACTGTATTGTTTGCCATGTATATCTTGGCATCCACAGGCTCTATGCATCCCATCTTTACCTTCCGCCAGATTGATAAGGGCATGATGATCACACTTGCTCCTAAATCACACAAGGACTCATATTTATATTGACCAAATCCTACAGTAACAGAAAACTTACCAGGGTCAGGTCTCTTTTCAGGGAAGTGGAGTACTTTGCATTCGCCTGCGATCTCTGAGATGGATCGCTTCTTGCTAAGGATTTCCTTCAGAAATTTGACATATCCAGGCATCTCTTGCAGGGCTTCTCTAAAAGGAATAGAGACATTCAATTCTTGCAGCATATTAAAAAAACGGTTAAACCAACCTGCAGTGAGATCTTTCAGTGCTTTGGATGGGAAAGGCAATGTCTTTTTCTGCTTCGGAGCCAAAACAGTTGTCGGTGGTGTTGCAGAGTCCTCGACATCAGCCTGCTCCTCCTCGATATCGACAAGGGCCTCCTCGATATCGACCAGTGTTGTCGATCTCGGGTTGCTGGGCTGTGCAGTGGAGTCCGAGCTGGGCTTCTGGTCTGTGTCGAGGAGCTTTTTGTCGATATCGAGCAAGGGTTGGTCGACATCGAGTTGCTGTTGTTCGTTGTCGAGTTGCTGCTCTGCCTTGTCTTGGTGCTTTCCGACCTCTGGCTGGTGTGATTGGTGCCCGCTCCTGAGCCTTATAGCTGCGACTTGTCCGGTCTTCCCTTTAGGATTTGGTTCTGTTTGCCCAGGGAGTTGCCCGGATGGTTGTGGAATCTGCGCCGCAAATTGACCCATCTCTGTCTCTATGCTCTTCTTCCAGATGTCTAGCTCTCCAAATTTTGCATTGATGTTCTGGAACTGGTTGTTGATGGTGCCTTGATTCCGACGCATCTCCTCAAGGATGAGCTGTAAGTCATCCTTCTTTTGATCCCTTTCTGGATGTCCTGGAGCTCTGTATGTTGGGGGGTTCCTAGGAGGACCTTGGTTCCACTGTGGTTGATAGAATCTTTGATCCCCCCATATAGCGATTAGGACCCCCAGCGTAGGCTACCTCTTCGTGTGTCTCTGCCATCCTGACTTGCTCTGTGTGGGCACTCAGTAGTGGTGTGCCGCTGTGATCCGCATTCGATGCAAGGCAGGTTGACAGAGAGATACTTGACTTGCTTGAGGAGCTTGCGATTCTGGTCTCTGTAGAACTGCTCTCTCTGACATCTGGGTCAATTTTCTTAGAAGCTTCATAGAGGGGCATAGATGGAGCTGGCCTGGCATAGGAGTTCTCCTCATAGTTTGCAGTAGACCCATACTTGTTGTCATAATTAGTGAGCTTGTCAAGTACACCCCATGCGTCAATCGGTGGCATCCTCAGATACTCATATCGAGTATACTGGTTGATCCTGTCCTTAGTGACTTGGTCAAGAGAATTGAAGAAGATCTCTTGAATGACGTAGGGTGGTTGTTCATGAGTAGGGCAAGATCGTAGCAGCTCTTTGTATCGTTCCCATGCTTTTGCTAGCGGCTCCCGAGGCTTCTGTTTGAAAGCTGTAATCTTCTGGCGGAGGAGTGCTGTCTTGGCAGGAGGGAAGAATTTGTTTAGAAACTCTTGCTCTACTTGGGTCCATGTGGTGAGGGATCTTGGTTTCAGTCCTTCGAGCCACTTCAGTGCAGGTCCAGCGAGAGAGCAACGGAAGGCCTTCATCTTGACATATTCCAGAATGGTACCTTCAGCAAGAGTAAGACACATGTTATAAAAATTTGTAATATGTTCAAGAGGGCATTCATTAAATTTTCCATAAAAAACATTATTTTTATGCTCTATAAGGAGTTGAGTGCGAATTTCAAAAGAGTTTTCAGGGGTTAGAATCGTTGATTCAGGCACGACGAGAGTCGGGTGCATATAATCCTTTGCAGTTGTTGGGTATTGGGCAAGCTCAGCTTCTGCTTGTTCCCTTGCTGCTTTCTCAGCGGCGATAGCAGCATCTTTAGTGGTCAGTTCCCTTGTAAGCCTCTGTATCAGCTGTTTCTGTGTTTCTGCGGCCGCCATGGCTCTTTTTAGCTTAGCCTGGATGTGTAAAAGGCGTTACGGATCGTCTAAGCCGTCAAACTCAGGTGGTTGACCAGAACGGCCCATACACCTGTAAAGTAACTCAAGGTAGACGTGAGATTTAACTACCCAAGGCGCGAATGATAGCTTCCCCGGCAACGATGCCAATTTTTTGATAGGGGGAAATCGAGACTTGCAATTAAAATATAAATAAATCAAAGCAAACCAGAGTCCGTCCCTTGCAAATAATTACAAGACCTCCTCCTGATGTAGCAGCGGGAAGTCAGGATCGATCCACGAGGAAGCGTGTCAGCGGATCCTAGGCAGCGGTGGAATATCACGAAAGAAGTCGACCACAGGTTGTCGATCTCGACTAGGGTTAGTCGGCAGAAGATCGGACAAGTCGAACAGCGCAGCAGAAGACGCATGTGTTGGTCGATATCGACTAGGCTTACTCGATATCGAGTAAAGTCGTCAATGTCAAAGAGTCCTTTGTCGAGTTCCTGCACACAGAAGCTACAGCGATTCTGGGATCGAGGATCAGTAACTCGATATCGATGAGTGCTAGTCGATATCGAGGAAGGTAGAAAGTGAAAACAAAACAAAAGTAAAGAACAAGACTTGTGGTATTTCGAAATAAACTGTATGTAAAAGACTTCCAAGATTGGGGTTTGCGACAACGATAACCAAGCATGCATAAGGCAACAATAAACAGATAATCATATAATTCGCATCAAAGGACTAAGCTTTCGCCTTTTCCCACAATTAGACAACAGTTTCAAGAAATCCTAATTGTCTCTACTGATTTTATGTTTACAATCCAAGTTGTTAGCATGGACCTCCATTTGATGGGTAATAAACATATAACGAGTAGTAGATGCTCAAAACATGACAAAGGTCGGATCTTTACCTCAAACACGCAGGGCTATCGTCGGGCTTGCCCCAACCCTAGAAGTAGGTGGACTACTCGCGCTTCATTGCAACCTCAGACATTGATTGAAAGGAAATAACTACTTGCATTGAATCAAACGGAGCTTACAACCATATGAAGCCAATTCCGCTCTCGCTTAACCAACTCCTCTTGGCCACTCACTTTCTCTCTCTCTACTACTAATTGTTGTGTGATTGAATGAATAAAACTCAGCCCCCTAAGGCCTTATTTATAGGCTTCTAATCCTTGCTATTCAAGGATAGAAATCTCTATCTATATCTATATCTATATCTAAAAGATTTAAAGATAAATAAATGGAATAACATAATTTATTCCAAAAAAGGAAATTATATCCAAAAATCTAAAATATCTTCATGTGGATAATTCTTCTTCTTCATGATGGATCTTAATAGAATCGGATAGAACTTGGCAATCTTCGGCCCCAAGGAATCCCAATCCGAGTAGGACAGCTCAAACCGCGTAACGTGGCTTCAGACATCTTTCCTCCATCTCGAGTAACTTACTCGATCTCGAGTAACCCGGACGTCGACTTCAGCTTCAGCGGCATCTCGGGTAGCTGGTGCTCGATCTGCTCGGACAATGGCTCTCAGGTCTCGTCGATATCAAGGAGTTTCCTCGATATCGAGTAAGGTGGCATCATCGACTAGTGTGTCTTGGCTTTGTTGAGCAGCTTTCTTCGACATTGCTCGGACAGGTGACTTGGGTTTGTCGATATCGAAGAAATTTATCGATATCGAGTAGGGTGATGCTCAGCGTCCGGCTTGTCTTGGTCAAGTCGAGTGGCACTCCGCGGCATCCTCGATCAGGCTCTCCTCGACTCCGGGCTGGTCTTCAAGGCATTGTCGATATCGAGTAAGTAACTCAATATCGAGGAAAATCCTGGAGTCGGGTTGCTCCATTCCTCAGGTCCTCGACATGGCCGTCCTCGATCAGGGTGTGTCCGAACATGGTTTGTCGATATCGACTAAATTTTGTCGATATCGAGTAGGTTTGAGCTCCCGTCTTTGCTTCTTGGTTTCTCCCGAAATGGCTCCATATTCTGCAATATTAAACAGAAACTTATGTAGATCTCTATTTCTGGCAAATAAGCATATACTACATAAATTCGACATATTCGCAACCCGAAATATGCAAAGTGTATAGAATAAGGAACTAAACTGTGCATAAAAACATGGCTACTTTAATAGACATCACCGCATCCTCGAGAAAACCTGTCTACAACTACCAATCACATCAGGACACAACCACTACTTAACATCTCTCGCATCAAGGTCAACCTCACCTAGATCTACCAACTCAAAATCCAATACTAATTCTAAATACCATTGCATTCTGCTTAGCATACAACATCTCTAGCCTCATAACTATCCGCAATTCAAGGCCTACATCACAACCAATTACTAGGTACCCCAACTCTTATGCCATCAATCTACTTCAATATCCAAAGCTCAACTCCTAACCTTGCACCCAACCATCTAAAATCCACATCTCAGTGCTCACAATTGCCCAATTCCCTATTCTGCCAAGTTCAACACCTCGACCATCTACCGGGAATCCCTATCAAGCACACCCTCGTCCTAGGGGTCTCCTACTAGTCTCATCATTACCCTTAAAGAGAAATCTCAAGTCACCTCAGTACTGAAATCTTACTTCACTAACTCAACTCAAGCCATCAACTGAACCTCTAATATGATCCATCTAGGTGTGATACATTTGGGATACCCAATCCTTTGCCTGTGGGTGCAGGATCAAGAACCACGCCGTATATTTGCCCGATCTTACAATGCTCTTTCGATATCTCTTGATTGACAAATTAATCAAACTAATTAAGAAACTAATTATTGCGACGAAAGAAAACTTAATTAAACTAAACACTAAAAGTGACGGAAAGCAAGAAGTGAGGGAGAGAGAGCGTGCGCGAGCGCTGGAACCAGGGTGTCTTAAGGCGAAGACTTGGATGCTTCGCTGGGAGCGGGCCGAGCACGCAGGAGCAAACTCCTCAGGGTGAGCAATAACGAAGCTGCGGGACATACTCACTGGGAGCGAGGATGGAGGCGAGCGAAGCCGAGTGCGAGCAAGGACAAGCACCTACGCACGCGGGTGCGTAGACGCCTAAGCACGGGACCGAGCGAGGGCGCTCGCTGCCAGCGACGCCGGGCGCGGAGAGTCACTACAGGTTGGCCTGAACCCTTGCTCCATTGTACGGAAGCTGGCAGCGAGCGAGGGCGCTCGCTGCCAGCGACGCCGGGCGCTCGCTGAACCCTTGGACGGAAGCTCATCTCTTGTGCTGGTGGTGTAGTCTTGAACAAAGTGATCCAGGGTGGCCTGAACCCTTGCTCCATTGTTCCTTGGTAACGGGCAAGAAGGGCTTTAGTTGCATCTTGAATTCTCTTGGCCCTTGCATGAGTGATAGGACCATCGAATGGAACCTACAGGTTGTCCTCAATGTCACCAGCAGTCATCGACAATTGCACTGTATCATTCTCCTCCACTTGATTTCGATTTGTCCTCAAATCATCGTCAGAGTCATCGTCAGGCACGAACAAAGAGAGATCGGCGACGTTGAAGGTAAGATGAACATTGTACTTGCCGGCAGGGAGATCCAGCTTGAAAGCAAAAGGACCCATCTTCTGAACCACTCAAAATGGTCCATCTCCCCTGGGGTCCAGCTTAGATTTCCGTTGTTGCAGAAACCTTTCCAACCTGAGATGCAGCCACACAAGATCACCAACGTTGAACTGCGCATCCTTGTCGATCTTGTTCTTCGCTGCCTTGTATTGCAAGCACCTTGGTATGCTCATGCAAATGCTTAATGAAGTCCCCTTCCTTAGCTGCATACATGCTCTTTTTCTCCTTGAGGGACCGTGGCATCATATCCACAGGTGTAAGAGGATTTCGGCCATAGACCACCTCAAAGGGAGTCTGCTTGGTTACTGAGTGCCTAGACCTATTATAAGCAAACTCAACAGATTGTAGGCATTCTTCCCACCTACGGAGGTTAGTTCATAGCATGACTCTTAGGAGAGCCCCAATAGTTCTATTTGTAACCTCATTTTGGCCATCTGTTTGAGGGTGACAAGAAGTTGAAAATAATAGCTTCGTACCCAACTTAGACCATAAAGTTTTCCAAAAACAGCTTAAAAATTTAGAACCACGATCAGACACAATAGACAATGGCAATCCATGTAAGCGAACAACATTTTTAAAGAATAAATGAGCAACATGAATAACATCATCAGTTTTGTGACATGGTATGAAATTGGCCATTTTGGAGAACATATCCACTACCACATAAATAGAATCATGACCCTTAAAGGTTCTAGGCAATCCAACAATGAAATCCATAGAGATATCTTCCCAGGGTGCATTCGAAATAGGTAATGGTTGGTATCGGCAATTCGATTTAGCCTTAGCACATGTGACACAACTTTTGACAAATCATAGCACATAATTAGACATTTTAGGCCAAAATTAGTCTTCCTTTAATACAGCTAAGGTTTTTTCGAAACCTCCATGTTCCCTAGATTCGTGTATTTCTTGAGTTAACAGTCGTCTAATAGAAAAAGATGGGATAAAAAGCTTTCCCAACTTAAACAAATAACCATTATCAAGAAAATAGGAATCAACTTCACCTTTGGACACACATTGAGCATAAATAGTTTTAAAGAAACCATCAAAAGCACAGAGTTCCTTTATCAAAGCAAAACCCATAACATGTGCGTCCATATGGTTTAGGAGGACATACCTGCGTGATAGCGCGCCAGCTACCACGTTATCCTTTCCCTATTTGTGGTTAACCACATAGGAAAAGGTCTCCAAGAACTCCACCGATCAAGCAAATTGCATGTTGAGCACTGACTGCCCTTTGAGGTACTTCAGAGCTTCATGATCCGAATGAATCACAAACTCCTTAGGCCAAAGGTAGTGCTGCCATGTCTCTAAGCTCTATAGGCAGCGCGATTAGGCAAGGTTGCGCCTATGACGAAGTCAATCTAATGCTCAATCTTTCGAATAGGCGGCAATCCTTGTGGTAGATCAGTTGGAAGGACATCTAAATAATCCTGCAATAGAGCAGCAATAGGTGCAGGAATATGACTCAAATCCACAACATTAAGTAATACCTCTTTCATGATCAAAAGGATATGACGTCGATGAGCATTCCAGGTGATAGTCTCTTTCTGATGGTGAGAGACCAACGATCGTCGTTCAACAAAGCCTTTAAGTGAAGACGACGAAGACTGCGTTGAAGAGGAAGAGGAGGGTGTGGACGTGGGAACGGCCGTGGGTGCGGCCATTGAAGCCGCGGTCGCGAGGGCCTTAGTTGCGGGTGCGGTATTGTCGGCTGAGGGCACACGTCCTTGCTCCTTCCGTTGGGCCTCCTTTTGAGCGTCCTGCTGTTGTCGTTTGCGAACCTATTCCTTCAAAACAGCTTGAGGAGAAAGGGGTAGGAGAGTAACTCTCCTCCCACCAACAGTGAAGGAATATGTATTTGCACAACCATCATGTATAACAGAACAATCATATAACCAAGGACGACCAAGCAAAATATGACTACAATCCATCCTAGCAACATCACATAAAACCTTATCATGATATGATCCAATAGAAAATGAAACTAAGCACTGTTTAGTTACGATAATATCATATCCATCATCAGTAATACCATTTAATCCATAGTGAGTAGCTCTAGGAGTAGTAGTCAAATGTAAGAAATCCACTACCTTTTTATTGACGAGGTTGCAGCAACTCCCACCATCGATGATGACGCTCATGGTAGCCTCGCGAACCACACACTTGGTGTGGAAGATGTTCTCCCTTTGATCAGCCATGGGAGCTTCTTGAATGTGTAGGACCTGACGATTGACAAGATAGAGAGTATCTTGAAAGTTGCTTGTGTCAATCTCGTCTTCAGGCTCAATCGGCTGGTCCTCCTCCACTTTATTTAAAATTACATGGTCCTCGACAGTCTCCTCCTCATAGTAAATGTCTCCTAAATCATTGAGAAGGACCTTCCTTTTCTGAGGGCATTCGCGAGAGGCCCAGAACCACCACAAGTGAAGCAGCGGATGCCTTTAGTGCGTTTCTTAGATGGTGCAGCAATTCTTCTAGTTTCTACCTGATAACCCTGTTTAGGTGAGTTTAGAACTTCCTTTTGCTGCATAGAAGGGTTAGTGGTAGATCTAGATTAACCAGAAGAATTAAAGGGAACAAACCTGCGACCTTGGGAACACTGGTCTGTTCTGGTCCTCTACTATGCATGCTAATCATATAATAGATGCGCTTTATTAGTCAAGGTGTTAATATCTCTAATAGAATGAATAGATAAAGGATTTTTAATAGAAATATTAAGACCAGCAAGAAATTAAGTGCATAAACCATGTTTATTAAGGTAAATATTAGCCATATGAGCGAGGCGTTCGAGCTCATCTTTGTACTCCATAGGGGAACGAGATCCCTGTTTGCATGAAGCCAAATGCATCCTCATAGTCTATGTATACTCCTCTGGTACGTGTCTCTTCCTCAGGAGATAGTGTAGTTGAGACCAAGTTTCAACAGGTTGGTTACCTTGACGACTTCGGATTTCGCGAGTGCGAAACCACCAAGAGCGATCCATACCTGTCAAATGCAATGTAACAACCTTCAACCTATTTTTTTCATCATATATAAGATGGTCAAGCACATAATTAGTATAATCCTCCCACATAATATAAGCATCAGGATCATTAGCATCATCAAAACTTTCTAATTTGATTTTAACATCTCGCCTTTGGATAGCCTTTTCATTATCAAATCTAGGACGACCAAAATGAGGATTAGGAATATCATCAAGATTAGGGTCTACCTCTTGGAAAGTGTCCTCAAAATGTGGCATGTCGTTCAGATTAGCGTTGTCATGACTATCCTCCCAATTACCTTTGGGAAAGTGGGGGTTCCTGATGTTCTGGTGTTGAGGCTGATTCTGCTGCTGCCTATGGTGATGATTGCCGTTGAAGGATGATAGTTCATCATCATTGTCATTCTCACCATTAAAAGGATTAGGAGTAGCGGATCTAATTTTAAAATGCAATTGACCAGATGAGGGAAGGTTTCCTAAATGGGGTAGATTACCTAAGGGAGGTGTATTACCCGTGGGGGTGTATTACTTGAAGGAGGCGGCTTACCACCTGGCGGTGTAGATCCAAAAGCCTCATTCTGTTTCAACTCCTCGAATTGCTCGTTAAATTAATGGCGGGTCATCCGACGTGAGGGGGCCACGCACGCCCAAGCGCATCACGCGCACCAACCAAGCCGAGCACACAATCTGAGTGGGGTTCCATCATAAAACCAATTGGTGTTAGGCGGGGTAGCCGACCGGTTTATATGCAAGGCTTGGATTAAATTTTTAATCAATGTGGGATCCTTATCCCACAACTCAACTTATATTCTCAACACACCCCCCTCAAGTGCAACTGCCTGGCCACGCATTATTGCAGTTGCACTTGACGACTTAAGCCTTAAGGCTGGCCAGTCAATTAAGATCAGGAATCCAAACAACAACGCACTTAGCCGAACATCGGCTCTGATACCATGTTAAATTACGGTGGGTAAGGTCAGTGAATTGAGCCCGGTCTTGAGCCCGCTCGATGGCTAGACGATTGTCGCGGGCTACCCCGCCTAAGAGTGATTTAGTTTTAGAAATCAAAGAGATGAGAAAACAAGGCACAATATTCAAGCAATCTTCCCTGGACACAGAATTTTGCAATATCAAAGATAGCAAGTAGAGATTAAATTGCAAAAGAATCAGCCACAAGTCGGATAGCAAGTAAAAATACAGTGTGATGCTCGAAATTTTAGTAATATGTAGCAATAGACACGATTCAATCACAAGGGTAAGCAAGTGCACACACTCCGTCAACTATTATCTGACGGTTGCAACACGGTTCCGCAAAGAGAGGCGTGACCAAGGCTCCTATGTCGTCACAGCACAAAATCACACAAGTAGGGTTCTTTGTAATGCTTTAAACCAAATAGATCATCTAACAAGTAGCTAATAAAAAGAAAGAACAATATGCAATGAGTTACTAACTCAAACAAAAGGTAAGATGGCACAAAATAAATCAGTCGTAAAAGAATCAAGAGAGTAAAGAACTTGCATAAACCTGAGAACCTGATACAACTTGATACGTTTGGGATATCCGATCCTTTGCTTGTGGGTGCAGGATCAAGAACCACGCTGTATATTTGCCCGATCTTGCAATGCTCTTTCGATATCTCATGATTGACAAATTAATCAAATTAATTAAGAAACTAATGATTGCGACGAAAGAAAACTTAATTAAACTAAACACTAAAAGCGACGGAAAGCAAGAAGCGGGAGAGAGAGAGAGAGAGAGCACGAGCGCTGGAGCCGGGGTGTCCGGAGGCAAAGACTGGGATGCTTCACTGGGAGTGGGCCGAGCATGCAGGAGCGAACTCCTCAGGGCGTGCGAGAGCGAAGTTGCAGGACATACTCGCTAGGACCGAGGATGGAGGCGACCGAAGCCGAACGCGAGCAAGGACAAGCACCTGCGCACACGGGTGCGCAGACGCCTAAGCGCGGAACCGAGCGAGGGCACTCGCTGCCAGCAGCGCCGGGCGCGGAAAGTCACCAAGCGTCGGCCTTTTCTTCTTGCGACGGATTTCCTGGATTAAGGTTGTGTTTGGTTTAAGGTTCGGTGGTGAGGATGGTGATTGTTGTCTTTGGGTGATGATGTCGAGAGGGGTGAAGACCAAGATCACAAGAGCACTTGAGCTTTTGGGATTGAAATCAAAGAGCTCTTTAATCCTTAAAGGGGTTCCTCAATTCTATTCAATCTGATTAATTCAACAGAACTACAATGTTTGAATAGAAAAGCTATGAACCAATTCCACCTTGCAAGACTGGAGGTTTGGTTTCTTAAAGATAGAATATAAAACCTAAAGATAAGGTAAACCTAAATAAGATAGAAGTTGAATAACTTAGTGGAGAAGAATTTATCTAGAGGAGATATAATATTCTTCCACCTTATTAAATCTAAATACATAAAATAATAGAATTAATTAAATTAAGTAAACCGGCCAACCAAAGCAAGGGAACTCGACATAGGCCTCTTGCACTCGACATGGCACTCGACATAGGTAGATACCGAGTGTCCTAAGGGTGTGTCGAGTGGTGTCTTCAAGGAGGGTGTTGACGAGTCTTCATGAGCTCTGTTTGTGGACGGAGGCTCATCTTATGTGCTGGGGGTGTAGTCTTGAGCAAAGTGATCCAGGGTGGCCTGAACCCTTGCTCCATTGTTCCTTGATAACGGACAAGAAGGGCTTTAGTTGCATCTTGAATTCTCTTGGCCCATGCACGAGTGATAGGACCATCGAATGGAATTAATCTTCAGGTTGTCCTCAATGTCACCAGGAGTCATCGACAATTGCACTACATTAAGGTGTTCCTTAACAATCTCGCTTACCCTTCCCAAGATCTCAAGAATCCATCTGTCTATTATCCTTACGAGGGACATATCGAATCACCTTGCTACACAGATCACTCTTCCCGCACTGCTAAGCACTCTCACTAATCATCCACCTCTAAGAACCCAACTCCTGCTGACCATCTCACACATGACATTCTCATCCTTATATCCTCGACATTATCAACAAGCTAGGGCTCACCTCCTAAACCATTCTCGTACCTCAAGCACCATACCTCACTAGAATCTACTCAACCACTTACTTCCGAAAACCTCTAACGCCGAGGACCGTCTAGTCCTAATGCATAACCATGAATCACCAAGTTCCTCTTCACCGCATCTACCCTTAAGGACGAACCACATATTCTACCCACTTATCCCATTCCGAACCTCACGAAACCTTGACCAACCGATATCCTCAAGCAGACCCACTCTAAATCCTCATTTCACCATATTCTTAAATTGCCTTAAGCTACCACTTCCTAACCACGATACTTTAGGCATAAAGCCTCTATTCATCGACCATCATTCCCAATGAAAATTTATGCCATCCGAATTACCCTCAACATTGCAATTTGACCAAGTCTCCCATAATTCTCCAACCTATAGAATTACCAACATCCTTTCTTGGACTAGTCTCCTCATTTCCTCATGTTCCCAAATTGCCCCAGATCACGCTTCATCGAACATCGACATCTTACCGCCTAAAGCGCTCTTGTACCGATCACCATTTCCATCGAATTCCTATGACATTCTTATCCGAAATTCCTAAGTACCGTAATCTCACCAACTTCCTAAAATCCTTCATCCTCTAGTGTTCCCAATACCTTCCGCTTTGCCTTGTTCCCAATTTCCAAACTCAGAATCTCTCTATCTCAACCTCAAGCAAGCATTCTTACTGGCAAGCTCAATGACATTCTTGCCTAGCTACCAGCCTTTTCTCGAAGATTCATCTCACATCCTCAAATACCTTAGTAACCAAAATAAACTCCACACAATAATCTTTATTAATTCCCTATTCTAAAACCCTCCAACAACGCGTCTAGAAACCCTTCACCCACAACTTCGCCAAGCATTTCCGAAACTTTAGCTAATCTACCCCAAATACTCCTCTTACATACAATCCTGATATGAACAACCTAGTCCCAAATTCTACGATTCATCACATATTCCTTAGTTGATCATCCTTAAGCTGCCCAAAATCCGTTCCTAAACTACATAGACACTACCCTTAGCACATCAACCCGTCTAACAGCAATTCCACTACAAGAACTCCTCAACCACTCCTAGTCTATCTAGCCACCTCTAGAACTATCCTAACTACCTATACCCTCACACACTACCTGCCTATACTTTCACCTCTAACTAAGACCTACACGGAAGCTCATCTGAGAACCCCACTACCCACTACCCCCTACCAGTCCTAACTCGCTCGGTTGTACCTAAACTAACGCATCCTTCATGTACTCCATCTCACACTACCAAAGACCATATCCGAAGACCTCAAACCTACATGCAGCTTTCCAACCTAGCTTACCGAAGAACCTCACGTACCATGTTCCTGAAAGAAGAACATCCAACTTATAAACCTCATACCTTACTCACTAGCACGTCAGTATACTCAAACATCAAGGCACAAGACAATTAGGCAATCACTCACTACCAGCTCAGCATATCAATCATCACACATCCAGTTATGTCAGTTCCAGGCCTATCGCACAACATCACTTCCAATTAGCATAGAAGAAACCACAATTCATATGAAGAATGCCCTTCCTTGAGTAATTCATGAGAATCGTATCCACGATTGCCATCTTTGAAGTGTAACCGTCCCTTTTGTGCCATCGGTGATGCCGATCTTGGGGTCTGTGGTTTATGGGCCAACCACACTTTCGATGCGCCGCTCCGGTGGTAGATGGTTGTTCGCTCTTTCTTCCATGTCGACGTTCATCAAAGGGATCACAATGGGTTAGAAGTTACGGAGATAGGAGAGGGACAAGGGCGGACAACACGACTTTCTTACGGATTCAGACACGGGCCAAGACTAAGGACAACGAGACCAAAGACAAGATCCCAACCCGAGAGTTACCACGATGTCCTTAGGGTATTCTATGAGGTAATAATTGTGGCAAGTAACATATAGCAATCACGACGAATCTCAATCACGTTATTCAACACTAGCATGTATCTATCTCAAGGAATATCGACCTATGTATTCACAACATGTTTATATACTCAATTTTTTCATGCGCGCGGAATAGCTAGCACCCTATCATTTTCATTTACTAATCATGCTTGACATATTAAGGACATGCATACATGAAGTGACATGGGACATATACGGCATAAGTTATGCAAGATCTAACGAACATCACAGGTTATCACATGTATGAATTATCACTCACATAGACACACACATAAGCAGCTTGTAAGAATGTGGGTCAAGGCAAGCATATAGGGATGCACCCTAATAATCAGGTCAAGGGTATATGGTCATGTCATAAATCGGCGGTATAGCATTCATCACATCATATGCACTCATATTCACATAGTAAGACAAGGATGACACATAGTCATACGAGGTCCAATTGGGTCAATTTAGCATGCTAAGACATTTATCTCACACATTAAACATACAACGAGGGTTGACCACACTATCATGGACCTAATTCATAGGGAGACAATAATCATGGGAGTTCCATACATACGGCACATACGTCCACTCATAAGTGCAACCGTGCAAGATATCATGCAAGTCATGCTGAAACATAACAATATATCATGTCATGCAATCACAAGAAGGGCTACTATTATAACCAAACAAAATTCTTTAAAGGCAATCACCAACTTATCACCCCATTTCCCCGTGGGACGCTAGTATGACTCGCTTGGTAGGACACAAGGACATCCACAATTTTCCAGGATGAGAGGGTAGGATTTGTGTTAAGACACTTGTGGCAAGAAGACACGATTCATCATTACGAGAATCGAGAGGGACGACTCCATAAGACAACTCACTTCTAATTTGGAATCATTTCAATAATCACCCTTCCTAACATATCCGACAAAAAACCCCGAAAGTAGTTAGTTGACCGACCCAAGTTTTCCATGGGGGACATCGGCCTTAGGTACGAGACTGGTTATGAGCAGCCGGTTATGAGCAGCCGGACCATGCCAATGCTTGATCTTGTCCCCCGTTTGCAGCCGGTTACGAGCAGCTAGCCATACAACGAAAGCCCACTTCCGACATTGTGGTCTTTTCCATATCGGCTGACCCCATTCCACTTGTTCCCCTTTTTTCCTGAACACTTCGTAAAGGTTTCTGCAGGAAATGTGCCTAGCTGAGTCATGTAGATCAGGTACAAGATCAGCGACATCACCATCAACTGACAACAACAGCTTGAGCTCCTTCTTGCTGTCAACAACACCCTTCCATAACCAAGTGTCGTTGACACGTCTCATAGAATCCCATATCCCACCATTCGAGAGATGATTAGAGGAACACCATCTATACCAAACAATAGGAATACCAAGATGGAGCTCTAGATACAGCTTTGCCTGGACACTTTTGTTCGAAGCCAAAATTTCTCGAATGGCAAGCCCTCCTTCCGATTAAGGCTTAGTAACATCCTCCCACGCAACTAGATTATTCCTGCCTTCAAGGGTGCCCGCCCATAAAAATTTTCTGCACATCCCCTCTAGCCTATCGATGACTCCTTTGGGCAGTAAAGCAACTTGTCCCCATAAATTGAATACTCCTCCACAAACTGACCGGATCAACTGTAACCTTCCGGCATAAGAAAGTTTCCTTGCTGTCCATGACAGGATGAGTGCATCGATTTTATCAAATAGCCCATCGTATTGATGGATTGCAACTCGTTTAGAATGAAGAGGCAGCCCAAGGTACCGAACAGGGAAATCTCCTCTCTCATAACCCAAACACTGAATACACTCAGCTGCTAACTGGTCAGAAACACCCGCGAGGAACACTATGCTTTTCTCCTTATTGGCACGAAGCCCTGACATAGCAAAGAATTTGTCCAAGAAACCTTGAACCAGTCTTATCGATATAATATCAACATGACAAAAAAGAAGAAGATCATCCGCAAAAGCCAAATGAACAATACCCGGATTTCTGCATTTCGGATGATACTTGAACAGAGGATGACCAGCAGTTCAAGTTCGCATACGGCTGAGTACTTCCATACATAATACGAAGAGATAAGGAGAAAGGGGATCTCCTTGTCTCAGACCCCTCTTACGCGGAAAAAAGCCCTCTAGAGCACCATTACTGAGCACCGAGAAGGTTGGCGTCAACACACACTCCATGATAAGATGCACTAGGTTAGGTGGGAACCCAAGGTAAGAAAGAGTAGCTCTCACAAAATCCCAATTGAGAAAATCGTAAGCCTTTAGCAAATCAACCTTAATAGTGCACCTCCCAGAGATTCTCTTTGTACCATAACCATTGACGATCTCCATAGCAACAGTAGAGTTATGAACAAGCGAACGATCTGGAATGAATGCTCCCTGGCAATCTGAGATGAGACTTCCCAAAAGATTCTTGATTCTCCCGACTAAAATTTTCGAAACTGCCTTAAGCACTGTATTGTAACAGGAAATCGACCTCCAATCCTTGACAGTAGTAGGGTTCGAGATCTTCGGCAAGAGAGAAATAAAAGTGGTGTTTAATTGTTTTAACACCCTCCCATTTCGAAAAATTTCTCTTACTGCTTCACACATATCCTTCCCAACAATCGTCCAAGCATCCCTGAAGAATTCACTTCCGAAACCATTTGGGCTCGGGGATTTGTTAGCTCCTATGCTCCAAATCCATTTCCTAACCTCATCATAACTCGGCAATTCCATCAAGTATCCCAGGCCAGCAGCATCCAGTTTATGCCCGGGGAGCTCAAAGTCAAACTCCTCAACAGCTTCCGACGTGGACAGGAGATCAGAATAGAATTTCTAAACATGTGCACGAATGTCGTTCTCCTCTTCAATCACATCACCTCTGACATCCCTCATCACTAGGATGGCATTTCTGGCTCTCCTCTCCTTGACATATCTATAAAACAAAGAGGAAGTCTCCTCCCCCATGGTGAGCCAATGTAGCTTCGCCTTTTGGGAAGTGAGACTGATCATCTTAGCAACATTACTTCTCAACTCAATCTCTTATTCTCTAATCCTATCAAACAACCCTTGGTTCTCTTTCTGAATCTGTAACTGCTGCTGTAACTCTCTCAACGTCCCCTTCTGTAATTTTATAGTCGTTTCTAGCTCCGGGAACCTTGACCTACCCCACGGTTTCAGCGCTTGTTTAACATTCTTTAGACGCTTAGCTAGAATCAATTGCTTAGAACCAACAACCTCAAGTGACGAGGCAGCTTTAACAATATCCAAGAACTCCTTTTCTTTCCCCAAAAAATTTTTATAACGAAAGGGATATTTTCTATTACTTACATCATTACGCAAGATCAACACAGCTGGGGAATGGTCATAAAAAAGGGGTATGTCGAAGAAGGCCTTAGTATTGGTGAATGATTTGAGCCAAGCTTCATTCACCAAAACTCTATCCAGTTTTCTCTTAAGCCTCCCTTCTCCTATCTGCTTATTGCTCCATGTGAGAGCTGCACCTGTATAGCATAAATCAAACATGCCACAATCCTCCAAAACAGATTGTAATTATGCAAATTCATCCCTATGAGGAAGCCTTCTGACAGGCCATTTCTCTTCCACACGAAGAATACAGTTCAAGTCCCCCAATACCACCCATGGGCAAGAAAGTTGCGCAGCAAAACCTCTCACATCCTGCCACAATGGTTCACGCTCATTTCTATAGTTATAAGCATATACAAACGTAGCTGCAAATCTGAATTTTTAGTCTGTTGTCACCACTAAACAGTGGAACAGCTGATCTGTGATTCTCAAAACCTAGACATCATAGACCGAGGGATTCCAGGTTAACCATATACGCCCTTTAATCAACTCGTTTCCATTAACTGCCACCTTCCATCCCTTCATCAACCGGCCCTTCACTTCCTCAAAATTCCTTTTAAGCAGCTTAGTTTCAAGCAGACCTATCATCGCTATATCATTATCAAAGCAATACTTATTAATAATAATATTTTTACGGGGTCCTTAATCCCCGCAATATTCCAGGCATCGAGTTTGATTTTATCCATCAGACGACTGAATGTGAGTGCTACCCTCACCACACAACGAAGAAAAATCCACATCCTTATGATCCACCCCAAGAACAGCAAACTTCGAGGGAGAACTGATGACCTGCCGCTCTGATGTATTCATTTGAGCTCCTGATTTACCTTTTATAGAATTCCTTTTCAGGACATCACACCAAGTGGAAGTGCTAGCTATAGGGACACCAGCATCACAACTTGAAGCAATACTTTTGCCCTTAGCCACATATCTCATATTCAAAGCAACACGAGCCGAAGAACCCCTTCCGTGTGACCCATCCTTACCTTTAACAAAACACTGAGGGACAACACCAGGACCTGTAGTAGCAGAACCCCTCCGAGTACTGCCAGCAGCATTTGTAGACGACAACCCATTGCCATGAGACACCTGCAATCCCACCGGATTAGCTCTCTGATCCTGCTCGGATATAGTTTCAAAAGGTTTCCTACCTTCCATCACCATCTCGGCCCCGCTAGAGCCTTCCCTTTGCTCCCCTGACAAATGACCCTTCAGAGCAGCATTACGAGGGCGCTTATAACAAACATCAGTAGCATGACCGAATTTCTCACAAATTGAGCAAGGCGGAGGCAACCATTCAAAAACTATCTGCTGATCATAGGCAGTTTCATCCACATCTTCAATTTCAATAGACTTCAGACTCGCTTCATTCACCGAGACCTCGACAAGCATACGGGCATACGAAAGCCTTTCCCCTCTAGCAGTGCAACCATGCAGACAGACAGGAGTACCAATAGAGCACCTAATCCTGCTCAGACTGTTGTTCGTGAAGAGTGTTGGATCCAGATCAGGGAGACAGATCCGGCACGGGATCCGGTCAAATGACTCCCAAGAGATAGGCATTCCTGATGACCACCGTTTCAAGAGAAGCAGCTTCGATCCAAGCACACTCCATGGCCCGTTCTTGAGCACCCAGTCCAGATCTGATTCCGATTTAAACTTGAACACAAGAACTCCATTCCGCTTCTGAAATACCTGGGGTGGAGGGACCCTCCAGTCGGATCTAACAAAGCTTTGGACATGAGAGAACGGTATGGGATTGCCAGAGACGACCCCAATCAAAGTTGCTGCCCACTCTTCTTCTCACTCCGTCTTCGTCTATTCGAAAGGAAACACCGTCGGTGACACTTGGGCTTCCTCCTCCGTCTTTCTCCCTCATCGACCTTCTCCTCCAGTCAAGGCGCACCTCTTCGACCTCGCCCTATCCCGGTCTCCCAAGCTCGAATCATCTCTCTCGCTCAACCTCATCGGAGTTCCTCGCTCGTAGCCGATTCTCTCTCTGACCCACTCCTGCTTACTCTCTAGTTAAAACAAGCAGCTAAGGGGCAAAAATCAACACATAAAATGGAAAATGGAGATCGAAGGGAGGTTAGGGTGCTCACCGAGGGGATTCGTACACGTCGGGCTTACTGGGGGGCTCTCGAATAAGGCGGAAGCCGTCGGAGCTCCTTAGAGGCGTGGCCGGCGGCTGAGGAAGAATCCCGTGGTCCTGGGTGGAAAAGATGGTCAAGAAAGGTAGATATTTGGGAGTTATTGGCATCGGCGACTTGCTCCTTGCGGTTGCTCGGCGGCGGTCGGTCGGAGGAGGAGTTGATGTGGAGGCGTCGGGACAGCTGCTGGCCTCAGTGGTGTAGAGGATGAAGGAGGCAGGGGAGTGGCGATGGATTCTCCCTCTCGGCAAAACAGGGGAGATGCGAGAGGGTGGCTCGACCTCGGCGGAGGTGTTGACGGTGGCTACTGGTTTTGTTGTGGTGGTCGAACGGAGGATGATAGTGGAGCTTGCGACGGAACAGCGAGGTGGAGTGATGGTGGTGCAGATGTGGTAGTTGGAAAAGGGATCCAGGAAGGAGGGATGGAAGCGCTGCTCGTGTGGGGAGATTTGAAGTGGGAGCAGTGGCGGATCCAAAACCTGAAGAGGGTGGGGGCACACAGATGATAAACAACAATAAATAACACGAACTCGTACAACACATACCATTTTCTAATAATAAAAAATAGCGATAAAAATAAAAGAGTTCACTAGTACAAAAAATTCTTCATTGCTAATTAGAATTTTATAATAAAATAGTTTAACTCGACACGGGGTAAATCCATTTTATAGATTTTCATACCCTAAAATGTTGAATGATAACCTCATTATCAATGCGCTTGAAAACATCTTTTTCAACCTAGATGACAAAACTCTCAGAGAGAAAATCTTCTCTTATGTTGTAGCGCAAATATCACTTGATAATATCCATAGTAGAGAAAACTTTTTCCACTATAGTTTTCTCAACCGGTAACACTAAAACGAACTCGATGAGATGATATACCAAATCAAAAACTTTGTGAATTCCTACCTCGATCATTTTTTTTAGAAACAGATCACTAATATCTTGCAAAGTAGAAAATCTAACTTTTTCTTCATTTAAAATTTCGTAATTTCTTACATAATTGTCAAAATGAGTAATATAACTTCTCATTTCTAAGATCTCAAAATAAATTATATGAATGTCCTTCTAAATAAACTATAAAAGAATTGTGGGTTATTTAAATAAGATTTTAAGTGATTAATATACCTTCAGTTTTCAAACACTCATAACTTTTACTCGGATATCAGATTAATGCGTATTATATATCAAAACGAAGCTATCGACGAGGAAAATACATATATGGAGTTCATCGGAGGAGGGTGGGAGCACGTGCCCCCATATGCCGCCGTTTGGATCCGCCTCTGAGTGGGAGGAAGAAATATAGGGGATGAAAAGTTTGTTGAGCTTCTTTCTTTAGAGGTGAAAATGGTAGAGGTTTGGATTCAAACGAAAGAGAGAAGGCTCCTGCAATTCAACACCAGGGCCTGACTTGAAGTGAAAGAGGGAGAAAAGGCTCCTGCAATTGCAACATTGAAAGGGTTGGTTTTCAATGCCAAAGAAGGTAAGGAGGAGTGGGTGAAGAAAAGTGTATGTTGGGCATAATTTGGAAAAGAAACAAAGAGGGGAAAATCAGGGAGGGGATTTGACTTGTACAACCGAATCACAAGGGTGAAGGGTAGGGGAAGGAGACAAACACGTGGTCCCCAAATGTTGAATTCAAAATACCCAAAAATTTACATCGAAACACGCTCTCTCTATCTCGTTCATAACCCAATTCGTTCAAAATAATTTTTAAATTTTCAATCCGAATTTAATAATAAACCGAACATCATTTATCAATTCTCGACATATGAAAGCGGAATAAAATCTATTTGCATAAATTTCAACATTTGGCCAGAATCCGCTTTAAGAGTTTCGAGTTTGATTTATTAAATTGAGGACGAGTTTTCCTTGAAATACTTTATTTAAATTCATTTTTCCTAAAGTTAAGATTTGAAAATCCGAGCCTTTATATAGAGTGCATAAATAAGATTATGAAGTGCACACTTAAGATTATAAAGTGCATAAATAAAATGATAAAGTGCACTTTTATTTATTATTTATGCACTTCAGAATATTGAAGATGCATCTTATAGAATTTAAACCCAATAAAAATTAGGGGCTAAAATTTGTAATTTTTACACTTAAAATAGGGCAATATTTATAGAAATATAATGTATGGGGAGATTTTTTTGTAATTTTAGCATCTCGTTCCTCCTCCCGTACCAAGCACACAGTTCCTCTCTTGACTGATGGAGCGTCGGTGGCAGCTAGGCGAGGGCACACAACGACGGCTTCAAGGGTGGTGGATCCGGCAACAGGCGGCGCGACACAACCGACGACGATGGGTGGTAGCGATAGCTCTCCCGGCGACATCTTTCCCGACGATGGGTGGAGCTTCGGCGGCAACTTAAGGTGAGCTGGAGAGCCCTAGCGTTGGCGTTCCTAAACGCTGAAGAACTCCGGAGCTCCGACGCTTCAACCTACCACATCTGACACCACCGTCTCCTCTTCCACCTTGGCCTCTAAACGCCAACAACACCCCAGCGTCCGTCTTGGCGAAATTGGCGACCAGCCAACCACTCTCCACGTTGCCTTCAAATCCTGGAAAATGAACCCCCACTCCAGCAATAGACCATCCAACAAGGCTCGCCCTCTCACAAATTTGGTCACCTCCTCCTCACCTATACACAGTCGAAACCTACGGTAATTTGACCTTAGATTTTTCTCTCCTCCCCTTGCAAGGAGCAACAGGAGCAACTGGAGAGAAGACAAATCCACGGATGCTGATGGCACGGAGACAGATGACAAAGGCGGCAAATTAAAGCGACATCTCTCCCGACTTGCTCGGAGTTCCTAAACGTCGGCGTAGAGAAGGATAGAGGGGGAAGCCCTAGCGTACTAGCGGACGGAGGAGGAAATGAAGAGGAAAGGAGAATGGGCCGGATCCATTTTTTTGTATTTTAAAATCAGGACCATTTTCATTTTAAGAGGCAATTTCACTTTAAGTACCATTTTAATTTTAACCACACCCTATATATATAGGTAAAGGTTCAAATGTAAAATTATCATATGGTGTAAAATTGGCGTAATTTTAATAAGTAAATTTCTAATGAGCCTAATTTATAAGTAAATGGGCCTAATTTAATTAGCAAAAAATGTTAATCCCATGTGCCCCCTATCTGTACCCCTCAACTGTGTCGGCCCCTTCTTGGGCCTTTTTTTTTACGTCCCAAGATTTTTTATTCGTCTCACCACTTTATGTTGTGCAAATATAACTTGATGTTGTGCACATATAACATTATGTTATGCAAATATAACTTGATATTGTGCACATATAACATTATGTTGTGCAAATATAACTTTATGTTGTGCAGGCATAATAATTCCTTATAGGTAAATGGACCTATTTCAATTATAAAAGTTTATAATTGAAATATGCTTATTTTATGGGTAAATGAGCCTAATTTTATGGATAAATAGGTAAATGAGCATAATTTTATGGGTAAATGCATTTTTTTCCGTTTTCAACAATTTTTTTGTGCAAATATAAAGTGCATAAATAAAATGATAAAGTGCAAACATAAAATGACGATGTGTATGAATAATAATATGAAGTGCACCGTTAAGATTATTATTAATGTGTCTTGAATCATTTTTGACCGACGACGCATCGGGGGGTCCGAGGGGCGGAGCTCCCCGACGATGATCTCACTGTTTTTACGTATATTTGTTTTTTTACGTATCGTCTATCATCCATCTGTTTTTACTTTTTTATCGTCTATCTGTTTTTTACGTATAACAATTTCAAATTAAAGTGCATAAAAAAGAATAAAATGTGCAAATATAATATTTTGTTGTGCAAATATAAAATTATGTTGTGCATATATAAAAGGCTTTTAAATTAAAGTGCATAAATAAGATTAAAATGTGCATAATTAAGGTTAAAAAGTGTATAACTAAGATTATAATGTACATGATTAACAATTTGGGATTGTTGTGTTCTTCTCTATTATGTAACCTATGTAGGATTTGAACCCACATCTTTGTGAAAATGCACATTGCTCTACCATTTTTTCTAATAGGCTAAATTATGATTTTTATGCTAAAATAGAAGAACCTGATTTACCTAAAGAATAAAAATAAATTCCAAAATCAAAGCTTGAAACGGATCGCAATAAAATTCTAAAATCCAATTAGCTCATAATCCATAAACAATTTGACAATGCTATGGGCATGAAATTAGCTCCAAATCAACCCTTGAAACGGTAAATATATAGATAATGGCATAAGCCAAGGAGTAACAAAAAGTAAGACCATACCAAGAGTCTTACGTAAAACAGATGATACTGCCCACAAAAGTCCTACTACCTGGATCTACTACCCACGTAAACCCAACCGCTAAGATGCCAGGGGAAACACATAGCCAACGACACAACACAACCACAACCCGGTGCACACCAGGGCAAGCATGGCTTTAAGCATAACAATCACAAGTTGTTTCCCGATGTGGGGAAGTGGTGGTATTATGTCGTCGGAAGCCCCTGCCCCTACCATCCAAAATACATCACACTCGTTGCTACACCCACCGAAAGTCACTCACATTGCCCAGAGTCAAACAGCCCTAACTCACCCACAAAAAGTTACGTAACGATATTGTTAATATTATTTCGTATAATATTCATTCCACCCATAAGATAAGTGTTGGTTAAACATATCCTGTGAGCATATCTTCTTGTTAAGATCAGTTCACCCAAGGGATAATCCTTATTAGTTAAGGAGGTTAGATTAATTCCTTTTTATAAAGGATTAATCCTCTCTACGTGAGATATCAGTTTACATAGAAAACAAAACACACGTACAATTCCAGAGAACTCCATTTTCTGGCATTGCTCCTCCCGCTGCGATCTCTCATAGTGATATAGGTTATGGATAGTTCGTCTGTCAGAAGGTCCAAGACTTCCGCTACACTCGATATCAGGAACCAAGGTATGTAAATCTAGTCCTGATTTCTTACATTGGTATCAGAGCTTTAGGCTCAATTCTGCGTAGGTTTTCGTTAAACCGGATTAAATTCACAGCATGATCACCTTAATGCGAAATAAATTAACGGTTTTTGTTTCGGCGTTATTGAAATTCATATGTTCATGTAATATACATTGATGGGTGTTTGGTGTTGATATATATATATATATATATATATAATGTGTATGTATATATGTATGTATATATGTATGTATATATGTATGTATATATGTATATGTATATATGTATGTATATATGTATATATATATATGTATATATATATATATGTATATATATATATATATGTATATATATATATATATGTATATATATATGTATATATATGTATGTGTATATGTGTATATATGTGTGTGTATATGTGTATATATATATATATATTTGTTTGTATGTGCCGTATTTACATATATTTATCTCAAGGTGCCATCATGAAGCCTAGACTCTAGAATCATAAGCTTTGATTTTTTTTTTAATTTAAAGTAAGAGGAGGTGGCCCGTACATGTTAAAAAGCAATCTGTCGGTGCTCTATTCATTCGTCTTCTTCCCTTATTCAATCGCTTTCTCTATCTCTCTGCATATTTGTTTGTTCAACTGATTATGCAGGGATTTTTTTTATTTTATTTTATGCTTCCTTGCTTGAGGGGTTTTATGCTCTTCTTGTTTCTCTGTTCAAATTTGTGGTTTTCGATATGTGTTTTTTTTTTAAACCCTAGATCCGAGATTTGGTTTGAATTTGAGATTGAAGCATGAAATTGGTTAATTGAGAACAATTGACCCTTAAAACTTCGATGTTTGCCCACCAAATTCGTGTTTTGGCATGCGATTGTGCTTTGTGGTTGTTCTGTGTTTAACCCCTTTCAGAGAACGACGGAGAAGAAGATCGAAGGCCGAACCTTGGTGGCGAGTCGAAGGCGCTGGTTCATCTCCGTCCTTCGGGAGACCAGGGATCAGTGCCTCCTCCCCACTATGGCTGCGGATCGACAACTTCGAATGCATGGGGCCGCTGGTGGTCGAGGGAAGATGGATGGCGATGCCCGCCTTTCATGGGTGTTGGTGACGTTCGCTCAATCGCCTAGGACCATCACCAGCAGCCCGGAGCACTGTAGATTGACAATCTCGGGTCTGATTAGATCACAATTCGTCTTCGTGGTGAATCGGTTCCCTTGTTGACAGCCCTGTGAAAGTCCGATCTCGGTCTGATTGGATCTCGATTTACCTTCATGGTGAGTCGGGTCCCTTGTTGACAGACTCGGGAAATGATGTATCAGGTTTGATTGGATTCCGATTCATCTTCGTTGTGAGTCGATTCCTTTGTTGATAGACTTGAAAGATGTCGTCGGAAGAACGCCATTGTTGAGCTTGGAGAAGCCTGAGTCTTCTTGGGACTCGTGGCTTGTTGGACTCGCACTTTGGTCATTCGTGGGCCTGTATATTTGATGGGCCCAATTAGGGTCTGTCTTGATGAATGAAATCTGGAATTCGTTACTTGATTTACGAGAACAATAGTTTTTTTCTTGTTTCGGAATCTGACTAAGTTACTTGTAACATGGGTCGATTAAGTTTTTGGATAATTTGCTCTCAATTCCAACCGAGTTTCGTACTTTGTTGGAGCTTGATTGAAGCGGATGAATCCAGAAAATAAAACGAGCAATGAGGAGTCTAATATTGTGTATATAGACTGTGCTCATTAAAAATTTTACGTAAAATTTTTAAAATTAAAGAGGTTTTGACCATGATGGGTTGAATTTCTGTATAATATGAGCTATTTATGAGTTAATTCGTTTAACTTATAAGAGGAAATTTGTTTGGTGCAAAATTTTTCTCGGATAAAACTGGTTTTTCCCCGTTGGAGTATATCAAATATCAGAACAATGTTTGTTTAGAAATAAGGCATACGTTGCTTGTATGTTTTCTTGAGTTGTGTATTGACAGAATTGATTGCATGCTTTAAGTATGTTTTTGTTTCGGATTTCACGACAATAGATAACATGATTTACTCGTTTTACTCTATTTACGTAACATGAAGTAACTGACATGTTTTTCTTGTCAATGATAGATGGCAGACAATTTGACGAAGCAAATGGTCGCTGATCTGAACAAGGCTGAGAAGCTGACCGAATCGAATTACGATATGTGGAGTCGTAAGATTAGGCTTGTCCTGGATTACCAGGAGCTTCTCGAACCTCTCACGCAAACTGTTGAACAACCTACGACTAAGGGTGCGACTCAGGCCCATCATCGTAGAGATGTTGAGGTGTATGAGGCCTAGAAGACGAAGTCCAGGGCAGCACGGATAATTTTGCTGAGCAGTATGAGAAATGATCTCTTGCTTTGATTTGAGTCATATGCAACGGCTAAGGATCTATGGGAAGCGGTTCAGTGAAACTTTGGAGGATCCACCGTCACTAGCAGACGGCTGCTGCAGATGCGCTTTGATAGCTCCAGAAAGAAGTTCGATCATTCTATGGCTGAGCACATCACTGCAATGGCAAACCTAATCAGTGAACTCAAAGCTTGAGGTCTAGTTTTGACAGACGAGCAACAAGTTCAAGGTATGATCACGTCTATTCCCGGAGGTAGGCAGTGGGACTCTTTCAAGCAGAGTCTCACTCATGATGACAACATCAAGACATTTGAGGATGTTAATCGCCACCTGATGCTCGAAGTAGATAGGCTTCAATCTGACAAGCAGTCTATTGAGTCCTATGTGGCTGAGGCCAATCATAGCCAAAACCGGAACAGAGAACCGAAAAGGGGAAGAAAGGGATCCAATGCTGGCGCACACAAACAGCATAAGTAGAAGAAAGAACATAAACCCTTTGGGGGTAACAAAGGCCAGAAAAGGAATGCTTCCTCATCTGGAAAGGACAACAAGTTCAATGAGACTTGCTACAATTGCAAGGAGAAAGGTCACTTCTCTCGCGATTTCCCTCAGAAACAGGTACGAATTTCGTATGAGTACATGTCTAGTTGCTTTGTAACTTCGTGTTATATGTTATCTGATTCCTCTCCTTTGTGGATTGTAGACTCAGCAGCAACGGAGCACATAGCGCGGGATCGCTCGTGCTAGATAGACTTTCGCCGAATAAGGAGATGGTTCATTCAGGATCTTCATGGGAAATGACGCAAGTGTGGATGTACTAGGAATTAGAAGCTGCAAGCTGCGCTTTTCCAGTGGAAGAGACCTTATGATTCGTGATGTGTTATATGCTCCCAAAATAAGGCGAAATTTAGTTTTTGTTCCTGCTTTATCTAAGTTAGGTTTTAAAGTTTTGTTTCACGATGATGGTCTGACATTTTACCAGAAGCACAATTGGGTTGTTTTTGGCACTGGCTCTTTTGCGAATAAGTTTTACACATTGGATGTTGATTTATCAAATGCATATTTTGAAGAATCTCTTGTTTCCGATGTTGTTGATACAAAGACTTGGCATTCTAGATTGTGCCACATTGGCATAGATCGTATGAACATGTTAGTAGTAGAGGGTTTCTTTGGAAACACTTATAAACTAAGGCTCGATACATGTGAGCCATGCCTAGCGGGAAAGGCAAAATGGAAGCCTTTTGGTAAAGCAAAGAGAGCCAATCAACCATTGCAATTGGTTCATTCTGACATTTGTGGCCCAATGAGTGTGAGTACTAGGCATGGAGCTAGATACTTTATCACATTTTTTGATTATTTTACACGATTTGGTGTTGTGTATCTAATTTCACTACGTTCTGAGGCATTACAACACCACACGTCACCACCCACGTGATTTTCCACCTGCAAAAGAAGCAACAGTAGTTGCAACTTTAACAAAGTAAGAGGGGGCCCACAACACCACACGTCACCATCATCTTCTACATCCAGCTCGGCCGGAGAAGACCCAAGCACCACGCCGGAAGACCACGCATACCCACACCGGTGACACCAGAGACCCGCAACGCCACTAAAGCCTCGTCCCTGCAACACCGTAAGCCCCACTGTCCAAAGGATTGTGAAGACGACGGCGACGGCGACGCAGAAGCCCTCGGAAGCACAGTATACCGAACTACACCATCCGAACCACTCAGACCCCGAGCGAGCTCGAACCCCCGTCATCGGCCACCCGGCATTCAGTCCACCATCCATCATAGAAGGAGCCAAGAACAAGGAGGAGAAGCAAGCATGAATCTGACACCACGGACCACCATTTACAGCAGATCCGGCCAAGGCGCGATCACTCAAGCCACCCCACCCACACAGACGACCCACAACTGCAGCAGTTTGCTGAACCAGGAGCGACTGGAAAATAGGCCTTGACTCATAGGTTCACGTCCGAAACCACCCACCTACAAGCCCAGGGCCCATCCACAGGCGCCGGCGAAGCGAGACGAAACACCACCCCAAGATCTGACCGACACAAGTATCCGTCGCCTAGCAACAAAAGGCAACCCCAAAAACGCCCAGATCCGGATGGACCAGATCTAAAAAAAGGAACCGACATCCCACCACCCAAAAGACGTGAATGCTCGGCCTGCAGCACCGCCCGACCCTCGGTTGCAAGGACAGCGCCATACCCGAAAGCAAAGACCCCTCCCGACAATCCGTCGAAACCATCGCCGGAGAACAACCCCGAGTGCATGGCCGATACATGTCAAACTAACCCAAAAACTCCCAAAGGTTAGCTCAGAAAACCCACCGGAAAGAGAAATAATCAGATCCAAGCCATAGCATTTCCAAGGTGGGGAGGAAGGGATGAGGTAAGTGACACTACTAGAAATTTGTTATTTAATATCGGGTAATAGCCGATGTCTTTCAAAAAAAAAATCGATGTCTATGTTGGGGATGTAAAAAGTCAAAACTTTTTAACATCGGCTATTACCCGATGTCTTTGTATATTATAACATCGGTTATATTTTTAAATCTGATGTCTTTGATATGGTATAACATCGATTATAAAATATATCCGATGTTACAACATACAAAGACATCGGCTATTACCCGATGTTAAAAAGTTTTGACTTTTTACATCCTCACATAGACATCGATTTTTCTTTTTGAAAGACATCGTCTATTACCCGATGTTAAATGACATATTTGTAGTTTTTTTTTGTTATCGCAGCCTATGTGGAATTTGAACCTACATCTTTGTATTTGAACGCAACGCTCCACCATTTGAGCTAATAGGCTTTAAATTAGATAGGATGTTCTTACATAATAGCAAAAAAGCATGTTTAAGCACCACTTGTCCAAATATCTTAATTTTATGTTTTAATACATCTAAAAACCAGACCTTTTAAAGAACGAACAAAGAAGGCAATGATGGAATAATTGCATTAACATAAACCACCTGCCCAATATCTCGACAATTATCAAAGAGACATAGAAAAATATTGCAACAATGGGTGCATGTCTCTAGTTTTTATATTTTTATGTACTTTCAACATGGGTGAAAAATTGATTAGTGCTTCTCTTAAAGACTAAAAGAGAATAAATATACGTAAGAATGATTTTCAAGCTTGATAAATGAACCGCATCACTGAACATGGTGGGGAAAAAAAGAAGTCAAGTAACCTCCTCTAGAAGTGATGTAGCATTAGAAACAAATTCTCATCATTACTATTATTTCATATAACACCTCCAAATAATAGATGCAGGACCAATCTCACACTTATATTTTAATATCTAGAGCTATGCTTTATATGCAACACCATTATCGAGATACCACATAGAACTTCATCTAGGTGTCCTTGAATTTTCACAAGTCCAAGCCTTGTGAATTGCCTTTCCTCTCAGCTTGAGAAGTCCAATCTCAAATATTCAGCTTACTTCCAACTCCTAGGCTGATAATTAGATAATGCCTTTGTCTCTACACCAAATCTATATGTAGATGCATAATCCTTTTTATTAATAATAAATTACTTAAACTCAACAACAATACAAGCTTTACATATTCATGCACGAGTCTGTCTGTAAGAGAGAGATTCATTCACATTATAACCTAAATGAAGTGTTTTTCTCCCTGCTACACAAGGGCAATTCACCACAGTAATATGATGCTACTATTCCCCGCCTTCTCAATTCAAGAATGAATATCTTTTATCACACAAAATTCCTGAGAAAGTAGTCTAAGAACAAGTCATACCTGTACTAGTTTCATCTTTTTTTGTTGGCCGTAGATGAAACGGTTTGTTTATGCAGGAACTACCACATTTCCACCCTGAGGCACAACCGGAAAGGAGCACCCTGAACAAAGGAAATGGAAACTGTGGTGATCATGTATTTGATATTTGCACAGAATTACATAAAGGTGCATGTCCATGTAGATTAGCAAGAATCAAACCTAGGGCACCAATGGATACCCAACGAGCCCTGACAGTTTCTCCCAACTTAACACAATTGCAAGAGGAAATAAGTGAGAGCGGTACAAAAAAAAAAAAGATGAAGAAGAACAAGAGGTGGGAATCATTATCAATACAAACCCTGCACCCAGGTTTAACCAAACAGCAATTCAGTGAAGATAAGAAGTAAATCAAGTAAACATGCAACCAGATTAAATGAAAGTGAATGCACTGCATAATTTTCAAGGAAGAAGGAGTATATTCTTACCTAAAACTCCAAATCTAATATATGAATGATAGGAGTATGAAATATCCAAGGAAAACTCCAAATCTGCAATCACAAGTTCACACCAGTGGGAGATGAAACTCCAAATCTGCATAATATTAGCTAAGGAAGAAAGGAGCCCAAATGCAACTTTGTTTAAAAGAAATTTCATAGCTAGCACATCCACATTGCAAATTCATACTTACCATATCAGGAATAGTTTCAATCAGAGCTATATAAGACGATGTTACTAGGACCTCATGGGGACGCATCCAAAGGGGCAGACTAGCTTCCTGGAATATATCTGCATCAAAACACGATTAAAATGAATATGAATTTCACCCTTAAAAGTGAATTTAGAAAGTAGCAACAACTAACAAGGCAAGGGGACGACTTACAGCTATGATTGTAACTGTGATTCAGAATGAAGCATTCAACAATCAAAGCCAGAGGAGCTCAACTGAATAACAAAAAAAAAATTCTGAGGAGATTGGTGTCAAATCCTACAAATTAGCATGAATTTCATGTATATTTAGATGAAATTCATTAACCACCTTTAACAGTCATCTTATTCCATAATTAGGTTAAGACCTTGTAGGCATCAAAAGACCTTGTTTTTCATTTTTCCAAGGGCTTATAAGATACGATCGAGCTATGTACATGTATATATGAAAAGTTAGTGTACTGATAATAAAAATAAAAATAAAAGGTAGGGTTTTTATACCATGAAAGTATTTGTTCAAGCGTAACAGTCTTGGCCAGGTACGCAAACATGAGACTTAGGAGTGAATTTCATAAATACAATCTGCATTTTTAAAGAAAAATCAAGGTAAATATAAAATTGCATTATGGTACCGGTTTTTTCTTTGATAAAAATTTCAAACACGGCTTCACAAACTAAAAGGACATGCTCATCATAAGGCTATTCTGGTGCTGTTATGCATGAGCTGAGGAAGAGCAAGAGAGAAAATAAAATAAACAGGCAACTAAAAGACAGCCTTATGAAGAGAAAGCCTCTTCCTATCACAACATCTTGATCTAGGTAGTTCCTTTAATGACAAAGAAATCAATCAACAAAGAACATCCCATCTCAAACAATCACACCATAAACAACTTTAGTAATTTCACATTTTGACAATGTGTTAATAGAGGTTTTGTAATCACAAAGGGCACTTATTCTGAATTTATCTACATATCCCCTCAATCATAAATGCTCTAGGGTCTTTGTTTGAAAGAATCATTCGATCATAATAGTGTTTTTCCTATTCATTGAACCCCTCTCTCTTAATGCACCTCATATGTTTCTTTCAGAACTCTTTTCAGTTTTCAACAACTACTCCGTATTATATACTCCTATATAATTTGATACATTATTAACCCTTCCTTTTGGCTACCGCAAAGTAAGCTTCTCTTTCTGCTTCTCTAAGTGATCCCCAAGTAATTCATTTGGGCCTTCTGCTTCCTTCGAGTGTTCATTATTCCAAAAATCATCTTCGTCTTCATCATAAAAGATAGATTTAATGAAGTAAGTATATGTTGTCTTCATCATAAAAGATAGACAGCCCTAACCAAAACCAGTTTCATTACCCGAAAGCCCTAAAATCAGTTTCATTACCTAAATTAGATAATACTTCAACGGAGAGGCAGTGACGATTTTGACAGCCCGGCTCCAAAAGAGGATCAATTCCACCTAGTCCAGTAGAACTCGAAATGGCGAATGCAAACCCTAAATTACGACAGAAAAAGAATTGTGCTCAAACCAAATTCGTGTTTCATTCTTTCCTCACAAAGAGACGAATACACAATTAAATCCAAGTCAACTCAGGAAACAAAAACCCTAACCAAAATCAGTTTCATTACCCGAAAGCCCTAAAATCAGTTTCATTACCTGAATTAGAGAATACTTCAACGAAGAGGCAGTGACGATTTC